>CM022701.1:94529756-94904756 GCA_012295165.1 Asparagus setaceus | reverse complement strand
TTAAATTTTATCACCTTCATAGCATGATTGAATAACCATTTCCAAGTTATCAATCCCTCTACAGTGTATAATAGCTTTGATAACTTTTAGACTTTAGTATTTGTTTCCATATCGAAGGATCTCTCATTTTTGCATGAACAGACCAAAATCTTACCTACAATTTCATTTTCTTTTCCTTTTCGTTTGTTTTCTTGTCTTTTCTTTTTCTGAGATTTACGGTTAACTTTTCTTTATTAAGCCCATTCGTAATATTGTTGACCGTGAATGACGCAAGCAAAGCCCAAGCCGATGGGCTACAATCTTAAGGCGAGCTTTTAAAGTAACGGGCTGTAAGGGCCCAGGTTTATGTTTAATACATCCGTAGGCCGTTATACTGAGCTGTATCAATTCTTTTGTTGACAAGGTACGAATAGGGATATCGTAGGGAGGAAAATCTTTCAAAATAAACTCTATGTTATCCATATTAACCTTCCCCATTGTAAATAGTTTTGATTTGGCCCCTAAATCATTGTAATTACTATTGGGCCACAGTTTATTTCATTCTTCTAATTAGGGACGGATCTATAAACTTTGGTCACCGGAGAGCGAGGACACTAGTCTACTACAACTTGCCGATCGATGTTTTGAAGAGGTTGATGCTGCGCTGATCGATGATTGAACCCACAACAAAATATTTCAAGTCGCAGTTATAGAAGCAAAGAGAAAGCAGAGAGAAGAAAGTGTTTCGTTATTGGGAGAAATGGGTCAAAAAGTGTGGGCAAATTGATATTTAGGCTAAATACCGAATATACTTCTTAACGATTAGCGGGGGTAATTGCCCCATTGCCCCTACTGTAGTTCCGCCCCTGCTCCTAATTTTACCCACTAACCTAGATAGTATTAAATTCTTAAGTTGAGTATCGTTAGACTATAAAACTACAACCCTCAGCCCCAACAATTACTTCGGAGTTTTGGTACAGTGACAAGGTCCTCTGACACGTACGATATCACAACAATCCAAATGATCAATTCCCCACAGTCACAAAGATCATTTGATATGGTATAAGAGCAACCCATGTTTAGTCCAGTTTTAGTTTGTCCAACTTGTAATGACATATTAGAGTAAGCCATAGCACAGTCACAACTGTTAGCTCACAAGCGTAAATGACATGGACACCTTCCTTTTGGCAAGGGGGAAAAAATCCTATAGATGTCATTTGAAGTGAATCATTGGAGCAAAAAGATCACAACAAATGTCTAGTACAAATTTTAACGTTGATGATTTTTTTGATACAATAGTCTATCCGCATCAAAACAATATTGGTAATAACATTTGTACAACATTTTTATTGCGCTCATAGTTATTGTATTGACATCGTAGCAAGACAAGTTTCACGACTCCTTCCACCTTTTTTTGTGTGTGTAGAGACTTCTATAAAATTTCTTTGGATAAACTTCACAGTTCTCGTAAGTATGGTCATTTTTTTGAGTTAAAACACAACAATATTAAGTATGAATCCTACAAAACAATCGACAATATGGAATGTGCAAGCAAAAAATGGTGATTCATGGATGTGGAAGCAGTTAATTAACATGAAAGACTATGCAATTGCTTTTGTTGGAGGTGTTGATAGTCTCTTAACATTAATTCAGGGTTGTTGTGTGCAAGGTAAAATCACCCTCTCTACTCTTTACTCGGATCTTTCCCCTGTTTTGAGTTCTTCAAGTTGGCATGCTACTGCTACTGTCTGGGGTCCTTAAGCTACCCCAAACATGTATTTATACTTTGGCTAGTTGTTCAGTGGTAATTGCTTACAAGAGACAAATTGAGCCATTTAGGAGTTGTAACTGGGATATACTCATATTGATTGGTGTCCTATGAGACTCAGAGGTAAAGGTTTTAAGAAAAATCTCAAGAGGATGGTGCTAGATGCAACAATTTAATATATATAGCAAGAGAGAAATTTGAGGGTTTTTATGCATAGGGCAAGGAGTTATGATGCCCTGATCAGAGTTACTAAATCCTCAATTCTCTCGGTTGTGTTAAACAGTCACATTGAAGATGGTTATTGTTATAGTTTGACTCAAATACTTGACACCGAATCAAAACTCAGCATTGGTGTTTCGTTGTCTCTGTTGGACTTGACTGAGAACAGCTGCACTTAGGTGGAGATTCATTGGATTGATGATAACATGATCTAACTGCATAGAAGTCCTGATATGATTTGGTTTCTTAGTAGTTTTTAATTTTGATTCTATTGGATATGGAAAGGACAACATCAATTGGAATACATTAGTTACTTGGACTTCTATTTCCTTGAGTGACAAGAAATTGGGCCTTAAAAGCCTATATGTGAACAGGTCTTGCAGCCGATGAGAATCATTAATTTGGCACCAATTATGAACAGAGAACAGGGTTCTCTTTTTTGAAGCCTTTTAAATATTGATTTTAGCTCTCTCTTTTGTTTCTTTATTTGAGAGAGTTGTATTAGGTTTTTGGGGTGTATTAGGGATTGAGTGATTGAGAGATCTCCGCATTGTATTCCTCATAATTGTTAGTAAAACTATTCTCCTCCTTCGCCCGTGGACATAGGCTACAGGCCAAATCACATATATCCATGTATTATTGTGTTCTCGATAACTTTTGTGCTTTCGTGTGATTGATATTAGTTTATCCTGGGGATTTTGTCATAACAGTTATGATGATGGATAAAAAGATTGTAACTAGAGCTCAAATTTTGTATTCTTTCATTTGATATGATTATGTAACTTAGGATATTGTTCCTGAGTCATTGATGTACATAGACTTTCATATTTTGCGAAATCGAATAAAATTTTCATTGACCAAAAAAAAAAAAATCAGTCAGACTTCGAGGAGTTTTCATGAAATTAGTTACCTTATTGTTTTTTTTCCCATGAGAAGGACATATGTGGGTAGCTGTGGAAACGGTTTGGATACGGCTCAAGTATGATACTTACCATATTCATATCCTCCTGCCATTCACGGATACAGATACGGATACAAATATGCCTTGGTAAGGAAAACTCATATCCATATTCGCTAAAATCAGATACGGATATAGATATACATGCGGATACAAAATGGATATAATAAAACAAATATAATATCAAAAAAATAGAGTTCATATGGTACAAGAGAGTTCATTAATATGTTTGTTATATCTAAAAAGCTAGGATTGGAACTCTTAATCATCAGAATTAGTCTCAAATTCATTAATCTGAAGATTGAAACAATTGCAGCTCTATGATCAACATATATTCAGATATTTCAGATACGGATCTAGATATTCCGCTACAAAACCGTATCCGTGACTATAACCTACCGTTTATAGATTGAGTGATCATATTTGTATCTTAACGGATACGGTTACGAATATTTTCTCGGATACAGATATGGTTTACCACCCCTACATGTGGGGCAAATGCATTCATGATCATGATGATGAGGTGACTATTGCTAACAGTTAGAGGTATGGCGGACATGGGCCATGTATATACATTGTGATAATGAAGATAAATGATTTAGGATGTACTCATTTATTTCAAATATAGTTTTGCTGATGTTTAGTGATCCCACAAGATGGTGTTCCCAGCCAATTAAAGAGCTGTAAAGCCCAGCATCTTAGAGACAATTGGTGATGGATAAAATTCGGCTATCTGCTACTCAACTATTTGTCTTTGTCCATTGTGTTGATGTGATGCTACTCTGGACTCCTCATGACTTTGTTTAATACACAAGCTGCAGTATCTCTATCTCGATCAGCTTAAAATCTTTTGTAGGTGACTTTGTTCTCATTGTTTCAGATATTATCGTTAAAGACATGACATTTTTCTTTTTAGCTAAAGTTGTTCTAGCAAAGGCTAAGCCATGGGCCTTCACAAACCTGCCATGGTCGCAGGAACTGTCATGTCAACATGTTACAAATGAATGTGTGGATTCGATTGGGTTGTGAAGACAAAACCAAACTCAATTCAATGTCCACTTGATTTCTCTAGAGCTAAAGAAATATGCTGCATTGTCCATTTCTTCAACCTAACTTTCACTTGATCACCTCGCAGACTTCATGAAGAATTTGACTATTTGTTCTAACAGTAAAAAGTGATGCAACTCTGCTTATATAGAGCTGGCAAAAGTTCATCAAAACTCCAAAGTTGTAGTGAAAGTTAAAGATTATAATTTTATATTTTAATATGCTCCTGCAGACTACAAGAGCGTCCATTTATATGCCAAAATTTGAACTCACACAATAGTAGTGTTATGTTTTGAAAATCCGCTTTCAGATGATGCATATAGAGCCAGAGTTCTTAACCAAGCAAAGAAGATCTTGATTTCTTCTGTATGAGTAAAGCTTTTGTTTTTTCTTTGTTTCTTGAGATATATGATTTCATGTTCTCTTTTGAGAGACTGTTTTTGTTAGTTGTCAGGCCTTTATGTTATAGGAAGCCTAATCCAGTGTGTACAGGATGTCCTGGCTCTATTTTTTATCGTAATAAAAATGATTTCTTACTTTGTAAGCCAAAAATAAAATAAAATAAAAATATGCTTTAAATCTGTGGCCAGTGGGAATTGTACTTGAACATGTTGCTCCAATAGCATTTGACGGATCCTGATACTATGTTGCGCTCCAAAGTTGTGGTAAGTGTTAAGGGTTAAAATTTTATTTCATAACAGAACCATATATCTAATAGAAAAACGGAAAATATAATTTTTGAAAAAGATACGAATTCTTTGATATTTTATTAGAATTTATGTCTGGAATTCTTCTCCAGAAGTATTCCAGGTCAGCTAATATTAATGATTGAGATCTATTTGTGAAATCCCTAATTGAAACATGAACCTATTTGTGATTCCTAGTTCAGCCAAGATTCTACTTAATTTAGGTTCTTAGTTTAAATAAATCAAAATAGAGAGAAAATGTGTTGTTCTTTTATATCAATGCTTGATATATATTGTCACAAAATGTAAATTTTTATTTTACTACAACTTTTTTAATGTAAAGGGCATTGCCGAAATGGATAGGACTCTCTTTACATATGGATATGATGTTGTTAAGTACATATATAGAAGTTGTTAATTAACACCAATATGTAACACCAACTGCATGCTTAATTTGGCTCTAGCATAGCTTTTGATATGGATCAGTAATGCTTCAAATATGGGAAACACCATGTTAGTCATAACAGCGGTGATCATTCTCCAATCAACGATCAAAAGAAAAGAAATAAAATGTGTCCCTCTGTCAACTTTCAGATACACTGCAACCGGTGTTTTACATTTCTTCATCAGAAAAAATATATGTCAATCAATGTGTCCCTCTCAGAAAGGAAAGAACTTCTTAGTTGGAGAGGCGAACAAAAAAGCATGAAAAAGAAAGCTTGATATATATTAATTTCTATTGGGAAAATAAACTTGATTAACAAGATATCAACTATAGGAATTCCAACTGATGCAAGAATTGCACATCAATTGTCCAATCTTTGACGAAAATTAACATTGTAGTTGGAGAGGCAAACAAAAACGCATGAAAAAGAAAGCTAAATAGATTGGAAGATACATTACATGTGGATTTTGTTACGTCCATGTTCCTCAAGCTGTTCTCTCGCGAGTTATTTAGTTCTTTTTATTCTTTTTTGAACGCATTAATTTATACATGCTCCTAAATTTAATCCTATATTTCAACATACTTTTTCCAAAAAATAAAAATTCTAGTTCATAAAAATCAGGACAAAAATTAGGTTTTGTTTTTTGGACTTATCATATTTACTTATTTTCACTTGGTTTGCAACTAGCCAGATTTTCCAAGTTTCTCCTAATTTAATTTTTTCCCAATAAATTTACCCCACATATAATTTCATGATATATAAGCCTAAACCCATACACACTTAGATGTCTATTATCCTATCACCAAACAATCATTAGCTACTTTTTCCCCTTTTTGACACTATGTTCTCAACTAATTATCAGCTAGTAATTAGCTGCATGACAAAAAAAAAAAAAAAAAAGTAAATTAAAATAGGAGAAGAAAGGTTCACAGAAAGAAAGAAAGAAAAGAAAATGGCAGAAATAGGTTGTTTCAAAGTTGAAAGAGATGGTCTCAAATAAGCATCACGCTTCGTAGAAAAGGCAACACGCATACAAACCCCTTTCCAATGCCTCTCTTTACCCAACAAGAGAAAAAGAAAAGAAAAAGAGCTTTAAGAGAAAGAGAGAGAGAGAGAGAGAGCATGAAACCCTAGTTTGGAAAATAACAAATTAAGACCGCCAACAGTAGTTCCTCTCATCAAGTCTCTACATAAATTACAACAACAAAGACATGCCATGCAACTTGATGCGATTAGATGAAAGAAGAGAGATAATGAAGCCCTAATTAACACTAGTAGCAAGATTAAGATCAAAGAAGGAAAGAACCCTAGAATTCACTCAAGAAGTAGATTGTTCTAATTAATAAGGAGTGACCCCTTGCATATTTGCTGCTGCAGTATAGAATCCGTCTTTGAGAAGAACATCATCTCCTTCCTACAAAAAGATAAAATTAAAAATTATTTTAAAAAAAAAACCCTAAATTGACTTGAAAAATTAGCTAGGGTTCTGATTTCTCATGACAGTTTTTTTCTTTTTTCATTTATTTATATCCTTTTGATGCGAGTATTACCTGCTGGCGAACATTGTTCTTCTTCAAGCTTTGATCAGGCATGAGACCGAAATGGATATGAGGGAAGTGAGCCCACTGGATTAGAAGAAAATATAACAACCAAAAACGTTATAAACACCAAAACCCTTGTTAGATATTAAAGGAAAAAAATAGAGATCACTATAAAATAAAGAGATCCAAGAGTGAAATTGAGCTTGATTTACATTCTTTGCAGCGGCACTAAAGGCCTCTCTGTGAGTGATATCAGGGTTCCCAGCCTTAATGCGCTGAATTTCGTCCCTGCAATTTTTCATCGATCACTTCGATTATTTTCTTAGAATCTATTTGAAATCAAATTTGATTGTTGTCATTATCTATTTAGTAATTACTCACTTGATGAAGCGATTGTATGCCGATGGAACTCTCTGCCTCTTCTCTGGAGCTAAATCAAACAAAAAAAAAATTAATAAATGCAATTAATATTTTGTACATCAGTGAATTACTTGTTGTAGTGTGGAACTTGGACAAGCTTGCAGGTCTCTCTCTATCTAGAAAGAAGTGGGAGAATCAAGTACTACTGTTTTCCACAGTAAAAAAACCAGTGAGAGAGAGAGAGAGAGAGAGAGAGAGGGTGAAAGAAGCTAAGATGCCGGGCTCACAGAAGCAGCTACAGGAGCTCAGGGTTTCCTTTAGTAGACCAGACTAGTAGACCGAGCTCCATTGTTAGGGCTGCAGCCCCCATTCCTCCTAGGACTATTTTTTTTTTCTCTCAAATTTTTTTTTCTAAATTATTCTCTTGAAATTGAATTTCGAAACTAATAACACAAGAATTTACAACAAGAAGAGCTCACGTCTATTCGCCACTGGATTCTGAGGCCTCTCTTCTTCAGCTCCCTTCACCGGATTCATCGAGTTATTATGCATGTTCGCCGGATCTACCAGCAAGCTCGGAGGCGGGCATGCAATCTCATCCTTCAAAAAAATCAAGAACCCACAAAACCCTAATCACCAAAACAAATCCAAACCCTAACCCTAAAACATCTAAAGATATGAAAAGATAACAAAATTGTACCAAAAGATTGTGATGAGTCGGAGCAAGAAAGGCGTGGCCAAGATGCAGCTGGTTCGCCGCTGGAAGCAGCAGCCCTCTCATGTTGACTGAGAGAAGGTTGGTGCAGTGACCACATCTCACAGTCACAGTCTTGAACAGACTGCTACAGGGAACACTAACCTGCAAAATTAAAAAGCCCAACAAAAAAATGAATAAACTTTCATAATCATAATCATAATTATAAAACACTTGATTTATATACTTACTGCAAGAACAGTGTCGCAGTAAGTGCAGTGGACATAGCAGAGCTGCTCCGAGGGAGGCGGAGAGAAGTGGTCCAGGGAAAAGGAGGCGGCCGCCGAAGAAGAAGACATGATCACTTAATTAGTATTTCTTGTGTTGAAATATTATGGAAAGGGGGCCTTTGAGTAGCTTTTTCTTTTTTATTCCTTGAGCTGCTTCTTCTTCTTCTTCTTCTTCTTCTTCTAATATTTCTATTGACTTTGATGTGATGAGGTGATTTGATAGATATCCCGGCCCCTCCCTTTGATTTGATGTGAATCTTCCCTAACCTCGGATCTGTTGTTGTTGTTGTTGGTGATTTGATAGTATTTGAATTAAGAAAGGAAAAGAGAAGGAGAGGAGAAAGAACCAAGAGAGAGGGGGCAAAGTAAAGAAAGGGGACTGGTGGATGATAACTCCTGTGTGAGGGGAAAGAGAAAGATATAGAGAGAGTGACCACAACCCCCAACAACAACAATAGTACCATTACATTAAAATATGTGAGAAATGTTTTTTTTGAAAACTGAATAATGAAGAAAAAGAAGGAATCTGAGTGAATGAGTGATGGGGAATTTGTCTTGGGACTTATATACTGTAGATGATGAGGCATGATCGAATGTATATGTGTATAATATGCTGTATAATATCTCATCTCTATCTCATTATGAGTTTGGTAGGGCTTACCTGCGCGCATCTAGAGTTCAAAAGCCCAGGTAGGTAACTTAATTGAGGTTGAAGTGTATACAAAAGACAAGCATTAGGAATGGATTTGTTGAGATCAGCACTTTGGGACTGCAAATCTACGTTAGTATGGCAACAATCAATGAATGAATGTACACTAGTAGAAAGTATAAATAAATAATTAGATTTGCCCGTAGACCTGTGGGATGTTCCGGGGGGGGACAAACACTAGACAGTTTAATTTAATAAACATGTACTCCATTTAGTGAATGATTATGATAATTTGTTCTGAATGAAGAATGAAAATAAGTTCAAATTCATGGAGACATGATGAAAGTAATCATCTTTTGATTGACTTTTATCACGTGTTGCGGATTGTGAACACTAATATATAGTTCAAATTACCGAATCAATGTAAACTTTCTGGAAAGGGGCCTTTGAGTAGCTTTTTCTTTTTATTCCTTGAGCTGCTTCTTCTTCTTCTTCTTCTTCTTCTTCTTCTTCTTCTTCTTCTTCTTCTTCTTCTTCTTCTTCTTCTTCTTCTTCTTCTTCTTCTTCTTCTTCTTCTTCTTCTTCTTCTTCTTCTTCTTCTTCTTCTTCTTCTTCTTCTTCTTCTTCTTCTTCTTCTTCTTCTTCTTCTTCTTCTTCTTCTTCTTCTTCTTCTTCTTCTTCTTCTTCTTCTTCTTCTTCTTCTTCTTCTTCTTCTTCTTCTTCTTCTTCTTCTTCTTCTTCTTCTTCTTCTTCTTCTTCTTCTTCTTCTTCTTCTTCTTCTTCTTCTTCTTCTTCTTCTTCTTCTTCTTCTTCTTCTTCTTCTTCTTCTTCTTCTTCTTCTTCTTCTTCTTCTTCTTCTTCTTCTTCTTCTTCTTCTTCTTCTTCTTCTTCTTCTTCTTCTTCTTCTTCTTCTTCTTCTTCTTCTTCTTCTTCTTCTTCTTCTTCTTCTTCTTCTTCTTCTTCTTCTTCTTCTTCTTCTTCTTCTTCTTCTTCTTCTTCTTCTTCTTCTTCTTCTTCTTCTTCTTCTTCTTCTTCTTCTTCTTCTTCTTCTTCTTCTTCTTCTTCTTCTTCTTCTTCTTCTTCTTCTTCTTCTTCTTCTTCTTCTTCTTCTTCTTCTTCTTCTTCTTCTTCTTCTTCTTCTTCTTCTTCTTCTTCTTCTTCTTCTTCTTCTTCTTCTTCTTCTTCTTCTTCTTCTTCTTCTTCTTCTTCTTCTTCTTCTTCTTCTTCTTCTTCTTCTTCTTCTTCTTCTTCTTCTTCTTCTTCTTCTTCTTCTTCTTCTTCTTCTTCTTCTTCTTCTTCTTCTTCTTCTTCTTCTTCTTCTTCTTCTTCTTCTTCTTCTTCTTCTTCTTCTTCTTCTTCTTCTTCTTCTTCTTCTTCTTCTTCTTCTTCTTCTTCTTCTTCTTCTTCTTCTTCTTCTTCTTCTTCTTCTTCTTCTTCTTCTTCTTCTTCTTCTTCTTCTTCTTCTTCTTCTTCTTCTTCTTCTTCTTCTTCTTCTTCTTCTTCTTCTTCTTCTTCTTCTTCTTCTTCTTCTTCTTCTTCTTCTTCTTCTTCTTCTTCTTCTTCTTCTTCTTCTTCTTCTTCTTCTTCTTCTTCTTCTTCTTCTTCTTCTTCTTCTTCTTCTTCTTCTTCTTCTTCTTCTTCTTCTTCTTCTTCTTCTTCTTCTTCTTCTTCTTCTTCTTCTTCTTCTTCTTCTTCTTCTTCTTCTTCTTCTTCTTCTTCTTCTTCTTCTTCTTCTTCTTCTTCTTCTTCTTCTTCTTCTTCTTCTTCTTCTTCTTCTTCTTCTTCTTCTTCTTCTTCTTCTTCTTCTTCTTCTTCTTCTTCTTCTTCTTCTTCTTCTTCTTCTTCTTCTTCTTCTTCTTCTTCTTCTTCTTCTTCTTCTTCTTCTTCTTCTTCTTCTTCTTCTTCTTCTTCTTCTTCTTCTTCTTCTTCTTCTTCTTCTTCTTCTTCTTCTTCTTCTTCTTCTTCTTCTTCTTCTTCTTCTTCTTCTTCTTCTTCTTCTTCTTCTTCTTCTTCTTCTTCTTCTTCTTCTTCTTCTTCTTCTTCTTCTTCTTCTTCTTCTTCTTCTTCTTCTTCTTCTTCTTCTTCTTCTTCTTCTTCTTCTTCTTCTTCTTCTTCTTCTTCTTCTTCTTCTTCTTCTTCTTCTTCTTCTTCTTCTTCTTCTTCTTCTTCTTCTTCTTCTTCTTCTTCTTCTTCTTCTTCTTCTTCTTCTTCTTCTTCTTCTTCTTCTTCTTCTTCTTCTTCTTCTTCTTCTTCTTCTTCTTCTTCTTCTTCTTCTTCTTCTTCTTCTTCTTCTTCTTCTTCTTCTTCTTCTTCTTCTTCTTCTTCTTCTTCTTCTTCTTCTTCTTCTTCTTCTTCTTCTTCTTCTTCTTCTTCTTCTTCTTCTTCTTCTTCTTCTTCTTCTTCTTCTTCTTCTTCTTCTTCTTCTTCTTCTTCTTCTTCTTCTTCTTCTTCTTCTTCTTCTTCTTCTTCTTCTTCTTCTTCTTCTTCTTCTTCTTCTTCTTCTTCTTCTTCTTCTTCTTCTTCTTCTTCTTCTTCTTCTTCTTCTTCTTCTTCTTCTTCTTCTTCTTCTTCTTCTTCTTCTTCTTCTTCTTCTTCTTCTTAAACACCTACTTGCGCTATCTAAAGCTGGTGCTTCAGAGACAATCCAAAAAGTAAGCGGCTATTTGCATCGTAGAACATGCACAAAACATGCACAAAACATGCACAAAACATGCACAAAACATGCACAAAACATGCACAAAACATGCACAAAACATGCACAAAACATGCACAAAACATGCACAAAACATGCACAAAACATGCACAAAACATGCACAAAACATGCACAAAACATGCACAAAACATGCACAAAACATGCACAAAACATGCACAAAACATGCACAAAACATGCACAAAACATGCACAAAACATGCACAAAACATGCACAAAACATGCACAAAACATGCACAAAACATGCACAAAACATGCACAAAACATGCACAAAACATGCACAAAACATGCACAAAACATGCACAAAACATGCACAAAACATGCACAAAACATGCACAAAACATGCACAAAACATGCACAAAACATGCACAAAACATGCACAAAACATGCACAAAACATGCACAAAACATGCACAAAACATGCACAAAACATGCACAAAACATGCACAAAACATGCACAAAACATGCACAAAACATGCACAAAACATGCACAAAACATGCACAAAACATGCACAAAACATGCACAAAACATGCACAAAACATGCACAAAACATGCACAAAACATGCACAAAACATGCACAAAACATGCACAAAACATGCACAAAACATGCACAAAACATGCACAAAACATGCACAAAACATGCACAAAACATGCACAAAACATGCACAAAACATGCACAAAACATGCACAAAACATGCACAAAACATGCACAAAACATGCACAAAACATGCACAAAACATGCACAAAACATGCACAAAACATGCACAAAACATGCACAAAACATGCACAAAACATGCACAAAACATGCACAAAACATGCACAAAACATGCACAAAACATGCACAAAACATGCACAAAACATGCACAAAACATGCACAAAACATGCACAAAACATGCACAAAACATGCACAAAACATGCACAAAACATGCACAAAACATGCACAAAACATGCACAAAACATGCACAAAACATGCACAAAACATGCACAAAACATGCACAAAACATGCACAAAACATGCACAAAACATGCACAAAACATGCACAAAACATGCACAAAACATGCACAAAACATGCACAAAACATGCACAAAACATGCACAAAACATGCACAAAACATGCACAAAACATGCACAAAACATGCACAAAACATGCACAAAACATGCACAAAACATGCACAAAACATGCACAAAACATGCACAAAACATGCACAAAACATGCACAAAACATGCACAAAACATGCACAAAACATGCACAAAACATGCACAAAACATGCACAAAACATGCACAAAACATGCACAAAACATGCACAAAACATGCACAAAACATGCACAAAACATGCACAAAACATGCACAAAACATGCACAAAACATGCACAAAACATGCACAAAACATGCACAAAACATGCACAAAACATGCACAAAACATGCACAAAACATGCACAAAACATGCACAAAACATGCACAAAACATGCACAAAACATGCACAAAACATGCACAAAACATGCACAAAACATGCACAAAACATGCACAAAACATGCACAAAACATGCACAAAACATGCACAAAACATGCACAAAACATGCACAAAACATGCACAAAACATGCACAAAACATGCACAAAACATGCACAAAACATGCACAAAACATGCACAAAACATGCACAAAACATGCACAAAACATGCACAAAACATGCACAAAACATGCACAAAACATGCACAAAACATGCACAAAACATGCACAAAACATGCACAAAACATGCACAAAACATGCACAAAACATGCACAAAACATGCACAAAACATGCACAAAACATGCACAAAACATGCACAAAACATGCACAAAACATGCACAAAACATGCACAAAACATGCACAAAACATGCACAAAACATGCACAAAACATGCACAAAACATGCACAAACATATCCTATGCCTTGAGAGGGATGTAGCTTTCTTGGTAGATGGAGAGGAAACGGTGCAAGTGTGGAAGAAGTTAGAGGGTACCTTCATGACGAAGAGTCTAACTAACCGGATCTACTTAAAATCCAAATTGTATACTTGCAAGATGGAGGAGGGCTCATCAATCCGGAACACATCAACAAGTTTGATAGGATCATATCAGATTTGAAAGACATAGATGTTAAAGTAGGAGACGAGGATCAGCGCTTCTACTACTGCCAAGTCTTATGAGAACCTGGTGCAAACACCGAGGCTTGTGGGAGAAAATCAAGATGGATGAGACTAGAACGGCACTTCTAGCGGACGATCTTCTAAGATCGCAACTAGTGACATGGCCAATGGCGTAATCAGGAACAAGCGCAGGATTGTTTGCAAGAGGAAGGAGCAATGAGCGAGGAAAAGGCAAGGGAGGAAAGTCTAGATCTAAATCAAGACCTCTTGCGGAAAAGGATGTTTCAAGTGCGGTGGTGGGCATTTCAAAGTCGACCGTCCAAATAAGAGAGTAGGTGGAAAGAAGAACAACAACAAGACCGAGAGGAGAGAGGGCAAGGAAGAAGCGAGCTACGTTTGAGGAAGGGAGCGATAAGGAATGCTATGTCGCCACGGGTGGCGAGGAGATCTCCGGAAGTGGATACTTGATTCGGTTGCTCTTACCATATGTGTCCAAATAGGAAGTGGTTTACTACCTACGAGGCATTGATGGGGAACTGTATTGATGGGGAATAACCATGCTTGTAAAACAGGGCTAGGTAATATCAAAATCAAGATGCATGATGGAGTGGTTCGAACCTTGACGGATGTGAGGCATGTTCCCGACTTGCGGAAGAATCTTATCTCGGTTGGTGCTTTGGACTCCGGTGGTTGCGGATTGTGACGGAAAACGGAGTGAAGAAGGTTGTTCGTGGTTCCTTAGTAGTGATGAAGGGTGTTCGCCACGGTAATCTATATACTCTCTCGTGCAATGACGCGACGTGAGATGCAACGTTGAACCGGCGAAGTGGTGGAGACCCATGTGAGCACACACGGTTATGGCATAGGCGGCTTGGGCATATGTCGAGAAGGGTCTAGTTCGCTTGGTAAAGAGGGTCTCGAAGAATCAAGGAACCTAGCATGGATTTTTGCGAGGATTGTGTGTATGGAAAGTCACACGTGGTCAAGTTTCAACAGCAAGTCTAAGAGCAGAGGGATACTAGATTATGTGCACACGGATGTTTGGGGTCCGCCGCACAACTTCCAAGGGTGGTTCCGTGTATTATGTCTCGCTTATTGATGATTATTCTAGGTATGCTTGGATTTACTTTCTCAAGCACAAGAATGAGGTGTTCGAGACATTCAAGAAGTGGAGAACAATGGTTGAGAACAGACAGAAAGAAATTGAAGACGCCGAGATCCGATAACGGCATGCAGTATACGATGGTGCTTTCAAGGAGTTCTGCGGATCGAGGGAATTGTTCGACACCGACACCAGTCTACACCACGCCAGAATGGGGTCGCGAGAGATCGAACCAACACCGCGAAAAGGCGTGAGTATGCGATCTTATGCGTGATTGGGCAACGAATGGTGGGCGTAAGCGTGGCTACAGCTTGTTACATTGTGAACCGCTCACCACATTCGACATTGATGGTGATACACCCTATAGGGTGTGGTCGGGAGCATGCGATTATGATAGGCTCGTAATTTTCTGATGTACCGCCTACTATCACGCCAACGAGGGAAAGCTTGACGCGAGGGCCAAGAAGGCAATATTCTTGGGATATGCATGAAAGGCTATCGCCTTTGGTGTACGGAAGATTCAAAGTTCGTGGTCGCAGGATGTTACCTTTGATGAGAAATCCATGATTGCTAGGGCCCAAGGATGATGGTGTTATGACCGGTGAGACTTCTAAGTCTCGTGTTATTGAAATAGAACCTAAAGACCAACTAGGTTCTAATCGTGCTCAAGTGGGAAGTCGTAGATGATGAGCTTGAGCAGAGGAGGTTCAGCAGAAAATACACAGCACTACAACAACAGCAGCTCGAGGATAATTTGGCTTCCACTAGGCCAAAGCGAGCATACAAGGTGTAAAGAAGCCGGGGCTGATCAACCCCAAGCACTATGGGCGTGCTAATATGGTTGAATACGACTCTCGGTGGAGGAGGACGAGCCGGTCTCCTTCAAGGAAGCTATTCGGGACAAGGATAGTGAGAGTTGGTTGGTCATGATGGAGGAAGAGATGGAATCTCTTCGAAGAATCATACATGGGAGGTGGTCCCATTGCCCGTAGGAAGAAAAGCTATTGGTTGTAAGTGGGTGTATAAAAGAAAGGAAGATCTTTCAGAGCTCGGTGGTGTAAGATACAAGGCGAGGCTAGTGGCTAAGGGTTTTGCACGTAAAGAGGGTGTGGATTACAATGAGATATTTTCTCGGTGGTGAAACATACTTCTATTCGGTGCTATTGAGTATTGTTGCTCATGGTGATTTTGAGTCGGATCAACTCGATGTTAAAACGACCTTCTTGCACGGAGACTTGGATGAAGAGATCTACATGCATCAACCCGAGGGCTACAAGGTTGAGGATAAGGAGAATCATGTGTGTCGCTTGAGGAAGTCACCGATGGATTAAAGCAATCTCCCGGCAGTGGTACAAGCGATTTGACTCCTTCATGTGAAGCATGGGTTTTCCGGCGATCATGATTGTTGTGTTTACATTCGAAGCTTCGCGGAGGTAATTTTATCTATCTTCTTTGTATGTGGATGACATGCTTATTGCTTCTAAGAGCGGTGGAGATAGATAGGTTGAAATCTCAACTTGGTGAAGAGTTCGAGATGAAGGACATGGGTGCCGCTAGGAAAATACGGGTATGGAGATTAGAAGAGAGCCGCTTAATCGACGATTGTTCTTGAGTCGAAGGGCTACATAGAGCGGTGATCGCGAGGTTCGGGATGCAAAGTGCTAAGTCGGTGGTGACTCCATTGGCTCCACACTTTAGGCTTTCGGTAATCAATCTCCCACTACAAATGAAGAGAAGGCACATGGAGCGTGTTCCTATGCTAGTGCAAATGGCGCTTAATGTATGCAATGGTGTGTACACGCATATTTCACAGCGGTTAGTGTGGTCGAGATTCATGGCGAATCCGAAAGGCGACCGGAAGCAAAGGAAGTGGGTCCTCGTACTTAAAGGGTACAGCTTGATACGGTCTGTTTTGGTGGAGAAACATGTCGATTGACGGGTTTGTGGACTCGATTATGCGGGCGATCTAGATAGACGGCGATCTACTACCGGTTATGTATTTAAGATACATGGAGCTCCGGTTAGTTGGCGATCGATGTTACAGCTCTGATGGCACTTTCTACTACGAGGCCGAGTACATGGCCATGGCGAGGGAGTGAAGGAAGCATTGTGGTTGTGGGGTCTTCTAGACGATTTGGGGATTGAGCAGAAAACGTGAACTTGTGGTGTGACAAATGAGTGCAATTCACTTGGCGAAGAATCAGTTCATCATGCTCGTACCAAGCATATTGATGTCGTATCATTTTGTGCGGGATGTCATAGAGGGAGGTGATATTTCTCTCATGAAGGTGCACACGAATGAGAATCCCGGACATGTTAACCAAGGTGGTCACAGTAGTAAGTTTAAGCATTGCTTAGACTTGCTTCATATCGCTCTTGTTGATTTGCCCAAGAGGGCATGGCTCCTGGGCGGTAATGGGTAAGGTGGAGATGATTTGAGGTGAACTACGGTGAGCTTGATCCCGTGGAGGGTAACGTGAGGCGTGTAGTGACGCACCGGATTGGCCCGATTGGTCGATGGTGATCTCTAGATGTTCTTGGTGTTCTTGGTGTTCGGCCCAAAATTTGAGGTGAATCAAATGATGTACGAGGTGGAGAATTGTAGAACATGCACAAAAACATGCACAAACAGATTTCAGGTTCGATGAGTCGACTACTAGGCATTGTAGTCGACTAATCTGATGCATTAGTCGACTAATATGAGTTGTAGTCGACTAATCGGTATTGTAGTCGACTAATCGGTATTGTAGTCGACTAATATGAGTTGTAGTCGACTAATATGAGTTGTAGTCGACTAATCTACGATGCATTAGTCGACTAATATGAGTTGTAGTCGACTAATATGAGTTGTAGTCGACTAATATGAGTTGTAGTCGACTAATATGAGTTGTAGTCGACTAATATGAGTTGTAGTCGACTAATATGAGTTGTAGTCGACTAATATGAGTTGTAGTCGACTAATATGAGTTGTAGTCGACTAATATGAGTTGTAGTCGACTAATATGAGTTGTAGTCGACTAATATGAGTTGTAGTCGACTAATATGAGTTGTAGTCGACTAATATGAGTTGTAGTCGACTAATATGAGTTGTAGTCGACTAATATGAGTTGTAGTCGACTAATATGAGTTGTAGTCGACTAATATGAGTTGTAGTCGACTAATATGAGTTGTAGTCGACTAATATGAGTTGTAGTCGACTAATATGAGTTGTAGTCGACTAATATGAGTTGTAGTCGACTAATATGAGTTGTAGTCGACTAATATGAGTTGTAGTCGACTAATCTGATGCATTAGTCGACTAATATGAGTTGTAGTCGACTAATATGAGTTGTAGTCGACTAATATGAGTTGTAGTCGACTAATATGAGTTGTAGTCGACTAATATGAGTTGTAGTCGACTAATATGAGTTGTAGTCGACTAATATGAGTTGTAGTCGACTAATATGAGTTGTAGTCGACTAATATGAGTTGTAGTCGACTAATATGAGTTGTAGTCGACTAATATGAGTTGTAGTCGACTAATATGAGTTGTAGTCGACTAATATGAGTTGTAGTCGACTAATATGAGTTGTAGTCGACTAATATGAGTTGTAGTCGACTAATATGAGTTGTAGTCGACTAATATGAGTTGTAGTCGACTAATATGAGTTGTAGTCGACTAATATGAGTTGTAGTCGACTAATATGAGTTGTAGTCGACTAATATGAGTTGTAGTCGACTAATATGAGTTGTAGTCGACTAATATGAGTTGTAGTCGACTAATATGAGTTGTAGTCGACTAATATGAGTTGTAGTCGACTAATATGAGTTGTAGTCGACTAATATGAGTTGTAGTCGACTAATATGAGTTGTAGTCGACTAATATGAGTTGTAGTCGACTAATATGAGTTGTAGTCGACTAATATGAGTTGTAGTCGACTAATATGAGTTGTAGTCGACTAATATGAGTTGTAGTCGACTAATATGAGTTGTAGTCGACTAATATGAGTTGTAGTCGACTAATATGAGTTGTAGTCGACTAATATGAGTTGTAGTCGACTAATATGAGTTGTAGTCGACTAATATGAGTTGTAGTCGACTAATATGAGTTGTAGTCGACTAATATGAGTTGTAGTCGACTAATATGAGTTGTAGTCGACTAATATGAGTTGTAGTCGACTAATATGAGTTGTAGTCGACTAATATGAGTTGTAGTCGACTAATATGAGTTGTAGTCGACTAATATGAGTTGTAGTCGACTAATATGAGTTGTAGTCGACTAATATGAGTTGTAGTCGACTAATATGAGTTGTAGTCGACTAATATGAGTTGTAGTCGACTAATATGAGTTGTAGTCGACTAATATGAGTTGTAGTCGACTAATATGAGTTGTAGTCGACTAATATGAGTTGTAGTCGACTAATATGAGTTGTAGTCGACTAATATGAGTTGTAGTCGACTAATATGAGTTGTAGTCGACTAATATGAGTTGTAGTCGACTAATATGAGTTGTAGTCGACTAATATGAGTTGTAGTCGACTAATATGAGTTGTAGTCGACTAATATGAGTTGTAGTCGACTAATATGAGTTGTAGTCGACTAATATGAGTTGTAGTCGACTAATATGAGTTGTAGTCGACTAATATGAGTTGTAGTCGACTAATATGAGTTGTAGTCGACTAATATGAGTTGTAGTCGACTAATATGAGTTGTAGTCGACTAATATGAGTTGTAGTCGACTAATATGAGTTGTAGTCGACTAATATGAGTTGTAGTCGACTAATATGAGTTGTAGTCGACTAATATGAGTTGTAGTCGACTAATATGAGTTGTAGTCGACTAATATGAGTTGTAGTCGACTAATATGAGTTGTAGTCGACTAATATGAGTTGTAGTCGACTAATATGAGTTGTAGTCGACTAATATGAGTTGTAGTCGACTAATATGAGTTGTAGTCGACTAATATGAGTTGTAGTCGACTAATATGAGTTGTAGTCGACTAATATGAGTTGTAGTCGACTAATATGAGTTGTAGTCGACTAATATGAGTTGTAGTCGACTAATATGAGTTGTAGTCGACTAATATGAGTTGTAGTCGACTAATATGAGTTGTAGTCGACTAATATGAGTTGTAGTCGACTAATATGAGTTGTAGTCGACTAATATGAGTTGTAGTCGACTAATATGAGTTGTAGTCGACTAATATGAGTTGTAGTCGACTAATATGAGTTGTAGTCGACTAATATGAGTTGTAGTCGACTAATATGAGTTGTAGTCGACTAATATGAGTTGTAGTCGACTAATATGAGTTGTAGTCGACTAATATGAGTTGTATCTTGATGTGTGGGGTCCCTCTAGTATTTTACGCATGGAGGGAACCAATATTTTCTTTCCATAATTGATGACTACTCTAGGAAAGTTTGGGTTTTACTCATGAAACAAAAATCTGAAGTTTTGATAAATTTAAAACGGAAAATTATGATTGAAAACCAAACGGAAAGAAAATTAAAACTCTTAGGAGATAATGGTCTTGAGTTTTGTAACAAACAATTGAATGACTTGTGTGCTACTTGGGGTATTAAAGACATAAACTGTTCCTACACACCACGACAAAATGGGGTTCTTGAAAGGATGAATAGAACTCTCTTAGAGGGTGAGGGCTATGTTGGCCACATCCGGCTCTCCAAGAAGTTCGGGAGAAGTCTTGATCAAGGCTTATTTGATTAATAGGTCTCCTTCTCGCTCCCTTAGGAGGAAATGTCCTAATTTGTGTTCACGGGCAAACCTCTTGATTTAAATAACTTGAGAATTTTCTGAGTGGCTATGTGCATCAAAAGATTGATAAGTTAGAACCTAGATCTAAGAAATGTGTTTTCTTAGGATACCTGAAGGGGTAAAAGGTTATAGGCTTTGGAATAAGAGTGAACGGGGTTTAAGATAGTAATAAGTAGAGATGTTGTTTTTAATGAAAATGAATTTCCTTGTTTATCTTTACTGTTCCTATTTAGAAAATGATGCTCCAAATGAGGTGGAGCAAATGCCTATTATTAATCAATCGAATTACCTCAGAAGAGAAATTGAATGATATAATTATTGAAAATCAAGATGAGATTATTCCTAATGAGGTGGAGCATAATATGCAAGAAATAGATAACATGCATGATTTGAATGATTATCAACTCACTAGGGATAGAAATAAAAGAACCATTAGGAAACCCGATAGATATAGAGATTGCAATTTGGTGATTGTAATATGTCCGAGTTTGCCTTTAATGTGTTTGAATCCCTTGAGTGCAATGAACCTAAGACTTATAGTGAAGCATTAAGGTCAAAATATTCTAAAGAATGGATTAGTGCTATGAAGAGTGAGATGGAATCCACGAGAATTAACCAAACATGGAAACTTGTTCCTAAACACGCTAGTTGTTACGTAGTGGGTAAGTGGTCATTTAAGGTGAAACAAGAATCTGAAGGTGTTAGGTTTAAGGCTAGGTTAGTAGCTAAGGATTTACTCAAAAGGAGGGAATTGATTATGTCAAATTTTTGCCCTGTTGTCAAATTCACTCTTGTTAGAATTATGCTTGCTTTAGTTGCTCATTTTAATTGGGAATTAAAACAAATGGATGTTACTCTTGCTTTCTTACATGGTGACCTTGACAAAAATATTTATATGCACCAACCTGAGGGCTTTGTGGACCCTAAATTGCACGATCATGTGTGTTTGTTAAAAAGGCTTTGTATGGTTTAAAACAATCACCTAGGCAATGGAATATAAGATTTGATAAATGCATGCAATCTTTAAAGTTTAAAAGGAGTTCACGATCATTGCCTCGTATTATAAGAATATAGACTCGTGCTGTATTTCTTTTAATTTATGTGGATGACATGTTGATTGTTAGCCCTTGTTTGAAGTCCATTGAGCATGTTCAAAAATGTCTTTGTGAAAATTTTGACATGAAAGACTTAGGCGATGCAAAAGAATTCTAGGCATGAATATTATTAGAGACAAAAACAAATCTACGCTAGTTTTAAACCAAAGTCCATAATGTCAAAAACTTTTGAATAAATTTGCTATGTCCGATGCCAACTCAGAATGTGCCTCTTGCTTCCCATTTTTGTTGAGTAAGGATCAGTCCCCAAACTGGCGAAATAAAAGATATGAAGAAGGTGCCATATTCGAATGCTATAGGATCACCATGTATCTCATGGTTAGCACTAGACCCGACATTGCATATGCAGCTAGTTGCTTGAGTAGATATATGTCAAACTCGGTATGCCTCATTGGAATGCCTTGAAATGGCTTTTAAGATATTTAAAATCCTCTGTGAATGTAGGATTAACCTTCTCTAAGTGTTGAAGGTGTTAAACTAGTTGGCTATGTAGATTCCAATTATGCAAATGATAGAGATAATAGAAAATCTACTACTTCCTATGTGTTCACTTTGTGTGGCTCTTGCATAAGTTGGAAATCTCAACTACAACCCCTTGTTGCTTTATCTACTACTGAACTGAGTATGTTGTCGCCATCGGCTTTTGTTCAGGGAAAAGTAGACTTGTTATTCATTGCTCGTTTGAACTCGTTTCTGCCTTCGTTGGCCTACAACAAAATTCAAACAAAAGAAAATGCCTTTTATTTGGTACAATGAAAACAAAAATTACAACTTCTTCCTTTTATGAACAAACACGAGGATCTCTATTTTACGGATCCTCGCTATGGGTTCTTTGCCCGTGTCGGGACTTTTGTTCGTCCGCGGACTACGCGCAATTCGGATCCGTGGAAACCGGGTTCGAACTCTGAGGCGTGAAGGGGCTCGTTTCACGAAGGAAGCGGCGGGGATCACACTCCGCGAAGGAGAGGATCGCCGGGGATCGCCTCACGAAGGAGAGGATCGCGGGCGGGTGAGATCTACTAGGAGAAATCACAGCCACTGACCAGAGTCAATTCGAAGTTCGCTACCTCAGGGGTTTGTAGACTGCTGCTCGCCGGTGTTCTCGACTGTGCGCCGACGGCTCGTGGATCTCGCGAGGGCTCTCTCAAGAATATCGAAAATCCAATCTCCAAAAATCCAGCCCCCAGAATGAGCACCCCCTCACTATTTATAGGAAAACAAGAGGGAGAGGGGAGTTTGGCCGTGGGACACCATTTGGTGTCGGCGGACCTGAATGTCGGCCTTAGCCGGACACCAAATGGTGTCGTATTAGCCGGACACCAAATGGTGTCCGGCGGACACCATTTGGTGTCGACCGGAACACCAAGCGGTGTCCGGTTTTGGCCGGACGCCGTTTTGGCTTCGGTTTGGTTTCGGACTTTTCCGGCGTCCATTCGATCTTGTTGTCGTCGTTCTAAGTCCGCGCTGGTTCTCTTGATTGGTTTCATCCCGTCAACGGTTTAAGTGACGATCGGTCGATGTTCAAATCCGATCGTTGGCGTTCGAATCCGATCGATCTCGTGAAGCTTCGCTTGTTGATTCATTCCATAACCGTAGTCTCGTTGATTCAGACGCTTCGCTGACCCACTTCATGTTCGCCAACCCGCTTCACGCTATGCGGCGCCGCTTGTCGAATGGATCGCCGTTGTCAACCCATCGCTACGAAGTCTCGGCATTGACAAGCAATTTTTATGCCCACAGATACTCTCCAAAGCTTCGGCCTCGACTTTACATGAGTCCGATGCTTTGACATGATGAGCCCTTCACCCTTCGATCGGGTGATGGGACTTGTGAATGACCTTGGCGTTTGATCTCTCCACCCCTTCGGTCTTTCCGGTGCTTTGTAGGATTGCCGAAGGTATTACAGATCGCATTTTTGTCCGACCGCTGTCGTAGATCTTGGCCAAGTCGGTAGATAAATTTCTTTTGAGATTGGCTGCGATGCAATCCGTGCGATCGAGTTATCCCTAAGAATATTTTTGTGAAAATATTCTTGGGATATGCATGAAAGGCTATCGCCTTTGGTGTACGGAAGATTCAAAGTTCGTGGTCACAGGATGTTACCTTTGATGAGAAATCCATGATTGCTAGGGGTCCAAGGATGATGGTGTTATGACCGGTGAGACTTCTAAGTCTCGTGTTATTGAAATAGAACCTAAAGACCAACTAGGTTCTAATCGTGCTCAAGTGGGAAGTCGTAGATGATGAGCTTGAGCAGAGGAGGTTCAGCAGAAAATACACGTGCACTACAACAACAAGACCGAGGATAATTTGGCTTCCACTAGGCCAAAGCGAGCATACAAGCAGTATCAAGCCGGGGCTGATCAACCCCTAAAGCACTATGGGCGTGCTAATATGGTTGAATACGCACTCTCGGTGGAGGAGGACGAGCCGGTCTCCTTCAAGGAAGCTATTCGACAAGGATAGTGAGAGTTGGTTGGTCATGATGGAGGAAGAGATGGAATCTCTTCGAAGAACCAAACATGGGAGGTGGTCCCATTGCCCGTAGGAAGAAAAGCTATTGGTTGTAAGTGGGTGTATAAAAGAAAGGAAGATCTTCGAGCTCGGTGGTGTAAGATACAAGGCGAGGCTAGTGGCTAAGGGTTTTGCACGTAAAGAGGGTGTGGATTACAATGAGATATTTTCTCCGTGGTGAAACATACTTCTATTCGGTGCTATTGAGTATTGTTGCTCATGGTGATTTTGAGTCGGATCAACTCGATGTTAAAACGACCTTCTTGCACGGAGACTTGGATGAAGAGATCTACATGCATCAACCCGAGGGCTACAAGGTTGAGGATAAGGAGAATCATGTGTGTCGCTTTGAGGAAGTCACCGTGATGGATTAAAGCAATCTCCTACAGTGGTACAAGCGATTTGACTCCTTCATGCCGAAGCATGGGTTTTCCGGCGATCATGATTGTTGTGTTTACATTCGAAGCTTCATGGAGGTAATTTTATCTATCTTCTTTGTATGTAGGATTAACCTTCTAAGTGTTCAAGGTGTTAAACTAGTTGGCTATGTAGATTCCAATTATGCAAATGATAGAGATAATAGAAAATCTACTACTTCCTATGTGTTCACTTTGTGTGGCTCTTGCATAAGTTGGAAATCTCAACTACAACCCCTTGTTGCTTTATCTACTACTGAACTGAGTATGTTGTCGCCACGGCTTTTGTTCATGGAAAAGTAGACTTGTTATTCATTGCTCGCTTGAACTCGCTTACGCCTTCGTTGGCCTACAACAAAATTCAAACAAAAGAAAATGCCTTTTATTTCAGCGCATAATGAAAACAAAATTACAACTTCTTCCTTTTATGAACAAACACGAGGATCTCTATTTTACGGATCCTCGCTATGGGTTCTTTGCCCGTGTCGGGACTTTTGTTCGTCCGCGGACTACCGCAATTCGATCCGTGGAAACCCGGTTCGAACTACAGACGGAAGGGCTCGCTTCACGAAGGAAACGACGCACTGAGGGGATCACACTCACGGCGAGAGGATCGCCGGGATCGCGACTCACGGCGAGAGGATCGCCGAGCGGTGAGATCTACTAGGAGAAATCACAGCCACTGACCAGAGTCAATTCGAAGTTCGCTACCTCGCGGTTTGTAGATTCGCTGCGTCACGGTTCTGGATCGAAGGCCGACGCTCGTGGATCTCGCGAGGGCTCTCAAGAATATCGAAAATCCAATCTCCAAAAATCCACCGCAATGAGCACCCCTCACTATTTATAGGAAAACAGAGGAGAGAGGGCAAGGAAGAAGCGAAGCACGCTTCGAGGAAGGGAGCGATAAGGAATGCTATGTCGCCACGGGTGGCGAGGAGATCTCCGGAAGTGGATACTTGATTCGGTTGCTCTTACCATATGTGTCCAAATAGGAAGTGGTTTACTACCTACAGAGGCATTGATGGGGAACTGTATTGATGGGGAATAACCATGCTTGTAAAACAAGGCTAGGTAATATCAAAATCAAGATGCATGATGGAGTGGTTCGAACCTTGACGGATGTGAGGCATGTTCCCGACTTGCGGAAGAATCTTATCTCGCTTGGTGCTTTGGACTCCGTGGTTGCGTGGATTGTGACGGAAAACGGAGTGAAGAAGGTTGTTCGTGGTTCCTTAGTAGTGATGAAGGGTGTTCGCCACGGTAATCTATATACTCTCGTGCACGACGGTGACAGGAGATGCAAATGTTGAACCGAAGGAAGTGGTGGAGACCCATGTGAGCACACACGGTTATGGCATAGGCGGCTTGGGCATATGTCGAGAAGGGTCTAGTTCGCTTGGTAAAGAGGGTCTGGCCAAGAATCAAGGAACCTAGCATGGATTTTTATGAGGATTGTGTGTATGGAAAGTCACACGTGGTCAAGTTTCAACAAAGAAGTCTAAGAGCGAGGGATACTAGATTATGTGCACACGGATGTTTGGGGTCCGCCGCATAACTTCCAAGGGTGGTTCCGTGTATTATGTCTCGCTTATTGATGATTATTCTAGGTATGCTTGGATTTATTTTTTCATCCTTTGTAGTTGCTTTTAATTTCTAGGGTTGCATTGCATATAATAGTAGGAAAACAAGAGGGAGAGAGGGAGTTTTGGTCGGCCGGACACCATTTGGTGTCCGGCGGACCTAATAGTGTCCGACCTTAGCCGGACACCAAATGGTGTCGACCTTAGCCGGACACCAAATGGTGTCCGGCGGACACCATTTGGTGTCCGCCATTGGTCGACACCAAACGGTGTCCGGTTTCGCCGGACGCCGCTTTTGGCTTCTCGGTTTGGTTTTCGGACTTTTCGCGGCGTCCATTCGATCTTGTTGTCGTCGTTCTAAGTCGCTTGGTTCTCTTGATTGGTTTCATCCGTCAGCGGTTTAAGTGGCGATCGGTCGATGTTCAAATCGATCGTTGGCGTTCGAATCGATCGATCTCGTGAAGCTTAGCTTGTTGGATTCATTCCATAACACGTAGTCTCGTTGATTCAGACGCTTCGCTGACCCACTTCATGTGTTCGCCAACCCGCTTCACGCGTTATCGCGGCGTCGGTTTGTCGAATGGATCGCCGCTGTCAACCCATCGTTCGAGTCTTTCGGGTATTGACAAGCAATTTTTATGCCCACAGATACCCCTCCAAAGCTTCTCCGGTCGATTCTTTGGCGATGCGGGATGCTTTGGACATGATGAGCCCTTCACCCTTCGACGGGCGGATGGGACTTGTGAATGACCTTGGCGTTTGATCTCTCCACCCCTTCGGTCTTTCCGGTGCTTTGTAGGATTGCCGAAGGTATTACTGCATCGCATTTTTGTCCGACCGCTGTCGAGATCTTGGCGAGAAGTCGGTAGATAAATTTCTTTTGAGATTGGCTGCGTATTTGATTCCTCCAATTCTCTCGAGGTTCTCCGGTGCTTTGTAGGATACCGGGTGTTGCGGTGTCGCATTTATTGCTTGACCGTTGTTGGAATTTCGAATCAGAAGCTAATTGAGTTCATTTGTTGTTGACTTCGTGTGGGTGGGTTGTTCACTACGACGCTAATTGGCTTCAAACTATATGGGTTTTAGCCTTTAATCGGCGAAAGTGCAACACGCTGATCGGGCGATCTTACGTGGATCCAACCGCTGATCGGTGAATCCTTCGTCGGCAACGCATCGGTTGGCGTCGCTCTTGTATTACTCCTTGTTGGAGTGTATTCATCCACGGTGGGAGGTATTCTTCCCGGATTTGTTCCAGTCCTCAATTGTCGATGGTAGGCCTCTAAGCGATGCACGATCCGCACCGACAGTGGGGAGTTCTTTCAAGGTAGAACGCTGTTCTACCATATAAGCCTCGCCGTAATCAATTTTTCCACAGCCGAGGAAATTGAAGATTATCGAGTTATCCTTAAGAACATGGTAATATTCTCCAGGAACTTCTCATTAAATTGGGAAACAGTTTATACTCATAATCCTAGTTGGAGTAGGATTAGGCGACGCGTTGATTGGCGACGATGCAATCCGTGCGATCGAGTTATCCCTAAGAATATTTTTTTGTGAAAATATTCTTCCGGGAACTTCTCGACAAATTAGGAAACAGTTTATACTCATAATCCTAGTTGGAGTAGGATTAGGCGACGCGTTGATTGGCGTCGATGCAATCCGTACGATCGAGTTATCCCTAAGAATATATTTTTGTGAAAATATTCTTCCGGGAACTTCTCGACAAATTAGGAAACAGTTTATACTCATAATCCTAGTTGGAGTAGGATTGGGCGACGCGTTGATTGGCGACGATGCAATCCGTACGATCGAGTTATCCCTAAGAATATATTTTTTTTTTTGTGAAAATATTCTTCCGGGAACTTCTCGACAAATTAGGAAACAGTTTATACTCATAATCCTAGTTGGAGTAGGATTAGGCGACGCGTTGATTGGCGACGATGCAATCCGTGCGATCGAGTTATCCCTAAGAATATTTCTTTGTGAAAATATTCTTCCGAGAACTTCTCGACAAATTAGGAAGCGGTTTATACTCATAATCCTAGTTGGAGTAGGATTAGGCGACGCGTTGATTGGCGACGATGCAATCCGTGCGATCGAGTTATCCCTAAGAATATTTTTTTGTGAAAATATTCTTAGAACTTCTCGACAAATTAGGAAGCGGTTTATACTCATAATCCTAGTTGGAGTAGGATTAGGCGGCGTTGATTGGCGGCGATGCAATCCGTGCGATCGAGTTATCCTAAGAATATTTTTTTGTGAAAATATTCTTAGAACTTCTCGACAAATTAGGAAGCGGTTTATACTCATAATCCTAGTTGGAGTAGGATTAGGCGGCGTTGATTGGCGACGATGCAATCCGTGCGATCGAGTTATCCCTAAGAATATTTTTGTGAAAATATTCTTAGGGAACTTCTCGACAAATTAGGAAGCGGTTTATACTCATAATCCTAGTTGGAGTAGGATTAGGCGGCGCGTTGATTGGCGACGATGCAATCCGTGCGATCGAGTTATCCTAAGAATATTTTTTTGTGAAAATATTCTTAGGGAACTTCTCGACAAATTAGGAAGCGGTTTATACTCATAATCCTAGTTGGAGTAGGATTAGGCGGCGTTGATTGGCGACGATGCAATCCGTGCGATCGAGTTATCCTAAGAATATTTTTTTGTGAAAATATTCTTAGGGAACTTCTCGACAAATTAGGAAGCGGTTTATACTCATAATCCTAGTTGGAGTAGGATTAGGCGGCGCGTTGATTGGCGACGATGCAATCCGTGCGATCGAGTTATCCTAAGAATATTTTTTTGTGAAAATATTCTTAGGGAACTTCTCGACAAATTAGGAAGCGGTTTATACTCATAATCCTAGTTGGGTAGGATTGGTAGCGTTGATTGGCGGCGATGCAATCCGTCGATCGAGTTATCCTAAGAATATTTTTGTGAAAATATTCTTAGAACTTCTCGACAAATTAGGAAGCGGTTTATACTCATAATCCTAGTTGGAGTAGGATTAGGCGGCGTTGATTGGCGACGATGCAATCCGTGCGATCGAGTTATCCTAAGAATATTTTTGTGAAAATATTCTTAGAACTTCTCGACAAATTAGGAAGCGGTTTATACTCATAATCCTAGTTGGAGTAGGATTGGGCGTTGATTGGCGACGATGCAATCCGTGCGATCGAGTTATCCTAAGAATATTTTTTGTGAAAATATTCTTAGGGAACTTCTCGACAAATTAGGAAACAGCTTATACTCATAATCCTAGTTGGAGTAGGATTGGGCGTTGATTGGCGGCGATGCAATCCGTGCGATCGAGTTATCCTAAGAATATTTTTTGTGAAAATATTCTTGGGAACTTCTCGACAAATTAGGAAACAGCTTATACTCATAATCCTAGTTGGAGTAGGATTGGCGACGCATTGATTGGCGTCGGCTATCATGAAGTGTTATTCGCGAATAAATCTTGAGAATCTTTCCAAATATAGCGGAGGTGGTAGGAGCCAATCAGCGGACTAATTTGGCACTTATTTTGACATCAGGATAAGGTTCCAATTAGGACTCCTAATTAGGGCTGATTAGAGTTCTAATTAGAATTGGTTTGGGCCCATTAGAAGTTGTTATAAATACCCATACCCCTCCTATTCTTTTGACCTAGGCCGGCCCTTGCGATGGGGACAAACTCCGCAATGGAATTCCTCTTAAGCGAAGAGACTTGTCCACGAGATCTCGACGCCTCTCGGACCATTAACTTGGATTGACAAGCGAAGACTAGCAGGTGATAGGGGTAATGTTGGCTAACCCATAACCTTCTGTTTATCCGGCCTTTTATGATTCTCACGATTTCCTCACATGCGGGGAGAATTTGATGGGGATGCCAATTTTGATTTTCCCTTCCGACTTTGCGGCGTCCGGCCATTGGAGCAAGTACTGGTGTGGACGGAGCCGAGAATACCGACATAGGACCGGGATTGGGAAATCCGGTTCGTCTAATATTGGTATTCTTCTACCGTACATCACTTGCAAAGACATGAAATTTGTTTCCTGCAGTTCTCATCGTACTTCACACTCTTATGCGGCTTTTTCGATGGAGGAGTTCGAGGATTTGATCGCGATTTACCGAGGCGGCTCCTCCTCTGGCGATCTTGAGCTTGAGTTAGAATTCCTAGGGATATCGGTGATTCCTTTGAAGGTAAAGTTCCCTTCACGATAATCATAGGACTATTAGGTTTTAAATAGTTAGTCTATGATGAAAATGTCTCCCATTTGATAACGAGACTTCGTCCACGGTGACATTGAGGCTGCTATTCCTCGAGTCGGCTTCCTTAGTTGATATGTCGGACGTGCGAGGTTGAGATACCGATTGAATTTGATCGCCGCTGCTATTTGTTTCGCCGGTTTCATTAGGGCAAGGAGCTGGCTCTACAGGTACGAACCCTTCCGCTGCCAATACTCATATTGAGTTTGTTTTTGGGGGGTTTTAACCCTTTTTCTTCCTTTTCGCATGGTCTGTCACGACTCTTCCCGACTTAGTAGAGCTTTGATGTCGGCGGCGATCCATCTCGGCTTATTATCCGGGTGGAAATTGTTCGTTCTTTTCCTATTTGGCCATAGTGGTAGACACACTTCGGTACGGGCTTTCTCTTAAATCGGTTCGGCCATTCCTTGATCCTAGGGTAACCACACACGAGATGCGGGTTATCCAATTGGCCTGCACCATTGCCGATGATCTCGATCATTTGGAGGTTAAGCTCAAAAGTCCGCAAGACTTTGAGGCGACCGGCTCTCCTCATATATAGAGTCGAGACGAGGCTCGCCTCGAAGCTTGGCGGATGCTCGGCCAATACCGGACTCGAAGTTCGGATGCAAGAAGACCGGTGCGCTTTTGAGATCGCTGCCACCAAGCTTCGCCTTCCGTGGAGCATTTTCAATATTGTGTATGCGGGAAGCGAGGATAGTAGAGCTCGAGCAGGAACTTCAGCGGCGAGGAGAGTCGATCATCTTGAAGGCGACAAAGGCCAACAAGGAGGAGACTCTTGCGGTCATGTCCAAAAGCGAGTTTTCAAAGCGAAGCTGGTCAAGTCGAGGAGGAAACCAAAGACCCTTAATGGCAAGGGAGACTTTCGTGGCCGAAGCTCGTGAGGAACTTCAACAAGCTTTCCTCAATAAAGTATCGATTTGAAAGCGACAAATTTCTATCACAAATTTGATGTTTAGAGAACTGGTAACTTGATCTTTTATCAATAAAGCGTGTTTCTATCCTCTTTTGTGCTTTATTACGATTCTTTTATTTCGCCGAAATAATTAACCATAATACTTATAGGATTTTAGCAAACCCTCACCGCCAACGGATTTGATTAGCCTTTACCAACTACCATTTGAGTTGGGCTAGCATGTAGATTATCTAAATCCGTTCTACACACAACGTTGTGCTAAAGAATGAAACTCTTCTAGACTTGTTGCTATGATATTGAATACATAGGCTTGGTGCTCTTTTACGGGCAAGAGACCACCCGACAGCAGCGTATTACGTAGACTCATCCCTTCTTAGGCTTGGGATGAAATACCCTTAATCGAACTCGTGTCTTCTTCAATCGGAGAAAGACTAAACCGCAACGCTGTGAGGCGCTGACTTTAGGGTTATTAGCCAACCCCGACCTTCAACGGGTTTGATGAGCCTTTACCAACTACCATTTGAGTTGGGCTAGCATGTAGATTATCTAAATCCGTTCTACACACAACGTTGTGCTAAAAGAATGAAACTCTCTTAGACTTAATGCTACGATGTTGAATCGTGACTTCGCTCTTTTCACGGAAGACTAACCCGACAGCGTGTTACACGTAGACTCATCCCTTCTTAGGCTTCGGGATAAAATACCCCAGAATCGAACTCTGGTGTCTTCTTCGATCGGAGAAAGACTAAACCGGCAACGCGTGTGAGGCGTTGGCTTTATCCCTTCTTAGGCTTCGGGATAAAATACCCCAAGATGAATCTTGGTGTCGTCTTTTGACCGGAGACTGACTGAACCGGTTTAAGATTGATTGAGGTGGGAAAGGAAGAAGGTATTCTATTTCCCGAAGGTGGAGAGGAAGGAGGATCTTGTCTCCTATCTCCGGGGTGAAATGAGGAACAAGAGAGGAAGGTTTTGTATCCTATCTCTTATTGATGGAGAGGAAGGAGGATCTTGTCTCCTATCTCCGGGGTGAAATGAGGAACAAGAGAGGAAGGTTTTGTATCCTATCTCTTGCTTCTGGAGAGGAAGAATGTATTCTATCTCCAAGTGAAATGTGGGAAAGGAAGAATGTGTTCTATTTCCCGAAGGTGGAGAGGAAGGAGGATCTTGTCTCCTATCTCCGGGGTCTGGAAAGGAAGGATTTTTGTCCTGTTTCCAGTGAAAGAAACTAAAAGTGGAATCTCCACTTGAGAATCTTGAAAGCGAAACTAAGAGCGGGATCTCCACTCCGAGAATCTAAGACAAGAGAGGAAGAATGTATTCTATCTCTTGCTTCTGAAGAGGAAGGATGTGTCCTATCTCCAGGTGAATGTGGGAAAGGAAGAATGTATTCTATTTCCCGATGAGAAACTAAGAGTGGGGTCTCCACTCTGAGAATCTTGGAAGGGTACAGATAGCTTTCGCTTTTATAGGATTGCTAAGAAATTTGAAAGTGGACCTCTGCTCGTGAGAGGAATCGAGAGGGATTTTCTTTGGTGGTTGGACCAGAGAGATTTTTAGTGGGCCCACCGTCAATGAATTTGATCGGTGAGAGAAGTTTGGAGGAAAACACAACAAATTAGGGTTATTCCCTGAGGAACTTCCCGTAACAATGGGTTATCCTGAAGATACTAAGGGTAGTATTTCTTCAAGAACTTCCCATTTATCGGCATTAATTGCCGGTCGCCATTCTGTGTGATGAGGCGATATGCTCCGTTTGAATAAACTGTGTCTATTATAAACGGTCCTTCCCATTTGGGTTCAAATTTACCTTTCTTTTTAGAGGTGAGGATTATCGGCCGTTGAGCAGCGAGGACGAGATCTCCCTCCTTAAAGGTTCTCTGTCGAACTTTCTTGTTGAAAGCCCTCGACATCACGGCTGATAGAACTCAATGCGCTGTTGAGCCTCGAGCTTCTCATCTAACATCTCAAGCTCTTGAGGCGTTTACGATGTTGTTCTTGGTCGTCATCTGTTGAAAGAGCGTCGCGAAGAGCCGAATCTGGATTTCCAGCGGAGAATTGCTTCACACCCGTGACCGCAGAGTACGGGTAGCTCCCCTGGCGACGCATCACAGCGATATGCCCGAGTGCTTCTCAGAGCTTATCGTCCGGTCTGCTTGTTATTCTTCACAAGCTTGACAAAATCTTGATAATTGTCTTGTTGAGCGCCCGGCTAATCCATTTGCTCTTGGATTATAGGTATCGGCGAGACATCTTGTATCTTGAATTTCTCGCAAAACGATGAAGGAATTGCCGATGAATTGGGGACCGTTGTCATGCACGATCCGTTTGGGACACCATGTCGATAGATGACATGGTGTTTGATAAATTAATGGCGGTACTTCGCCTTTACTTCTTTTAGCGGGATTGCTTCATTTCACTTGGAGAAGTAGTCGGTGATCGCTAGAATAAACCGATCTCCCTTAGCGATGGCGGAAAAATGGGACCCTAGCGTCCATCCCCATGTCTCGAATGTCCCGTGGGCAAAATGGAATGGACGCAAGAGAGTCGATGCATATAATTTCGCGTGAATTTGACAGCGTGGCATTTCGGCGTGCCGGCTGCGTCATTAATCATTGTGGGCCAAAAGTAGCCCATTCTCCTGATTCGATCGTAGAGTTTGGGACCAGGCTGGTGCGCACCACATTCACCTTCGTGTGCTTCCCGAAGGACCTCTTCTGCCTCTTTGTTTGAAAGGCATCGGAGTAAAAGACCATCGTACCCTCGACGATATAACATCTGGGTTTCCGTGTCATAAAAGAATCTTGGAGCTCTTCGCCGGATTGACTCTCTCTCCCTCACGTCTTCCGGCAGAATGCCATGTAAGACGTAATCGATGATAGGAAAGCGCCAATCTCGGGGCTCCAACTTGGTTTGGGTTGTATGTACCTCTTTGGTAATTACCCCTTCATCTTCTCGTACCTCATCATATATTGATACGAAGAGCTGGTGAGTCCTGACCGTAACCAGCTGCTCGGTCTCGGAAGGTTGTGCTAACGACACCGCTAACGCCGCCAGTGCATCCGCATAAGCGTTTTGGAGGCGCGGGATATATTCGATAAAGAATTCTTCGAACGAGCTCGCCATCTCAATAGCTACCTGATGATAAGGAATTAGATCTGGATTTCTGACTTCATAGTCTCCACGGATCTGTTTCACTATCAATTGCGAATCGCCGTACGCTTCGAGATATTCTACCCCCAGCTCTTTGGCGAAACTAAGCCCGATAAGTAGTGCGTTGTATTCGGCTACATTATTGGAACAAGGTTGGTGGCGAATAAGCGCGGGGCATGACATGATTCCGGAAACTAAGGCGGCAGACTCGGAAATCTTAGAACATCCGAGGGCACTTGCCACGTTGGTAGCTTCGAGAAGCTCCGCCAAAGTACGTCGCCATATTTGTTGGTGCGATGTAGTGTTGACCGTGAACCGTCAGGAAGATCATCGTATAACTCAAGCTGCATCCGTTGTCGGTGGCGACCAAGAGATCATAAATCGCTTGTCCTTTGGTGACTACGTTGTTTGAAGTGCAAGTCATATTGGGACAAAAGTAGAGCCCATTTCGCCAAACGCCAACTCATTGAGGCGGTGGGTCATAAATATTCGACCGGATTTACGTTAGAGATAACATAAATCGTCGTCCGACCAAATAGTGCGCATTTTACGAATCGCGAACACCAATGCAAGGCCGCTTCACCGACCATTGGATATCGAGACTCAGACCACTAATAATGTTCGCCGATAATATATCGCCTGCTCGCGTGACTGCCGCCGCCCCCGCGTGAGTAAAGCGCTTAACGAGTGATCCGTTGCCTTGGCGTAGATCAAAAGCGGTTTTCCGGCAGCGGTGCAACAAAACGGGAGGTTTAGCGAGATAAGACTTGATCTCTTGAATGCCTTACGGCGTCGTCCCAAATAAGCGATCGCCCTTCTTGTTTAACTTAGAAAATGGTTGGCACTTCCCGGATAGGTTCGATATGAACCGTCGGATGTCATGTCGCCCTTATAACCCGAGTTCTCTCAGGATTTCTGAGGTTGCAACTCTTCAATCGCCTTCACTTTGTCGGGATCGGCGTGGATTCCTTTGTCGGTGACGACAAACCGAGGAACTTGCCACCGACATCCCAAGGAAGGATTTGGCGGGGTTCATCTTTAGGCGATGAGTCGCATGAGTTGAATCACGGTTCTAAGATCTTTAATGTGATCTCCTCTGTCCGCGGCTTTTACGACCAAGTCGTCGGCGTAGCATTCGACCGTTTTCGGGAATAATCTGGAAAATCTTAGTCATTGCTCGCCGATATGTGGCCGGCATTTTGAGGCGAGCGGCATGACCGTGTAGCAATATATACCGATAGCGCTCAATGCTCGGTGTCGCATCATCGGGGTGCATCTTGATTTGATTGTAACCCGAGAAACCATCCATGAATGACATTCTTTCAAATCCACCGTGTTGTCGACTATGACATCGGTGATTGGAAGAGGAAAGTCATCTTCGGGCAAGCAGCCGCTCGTGTCTCAGAAGGCCACCGCATCCTAATCGAACCATTCTTCTTCATGGCCAGGGACTATATTAGCCACCCAATCGGATGTTGAATTTCCTCGATGAATCCGATTCTATGAGTTTCTTTACTTCGTCAGCGATTGCTTGCAATATTTGTGTACCTAAACCGCCTTTTGCGATTGCTTGGCGGGTTTGACATCCACTTTGATGTTGAGGTGATGAGTCGCCACGTTAGGGTCGAGTCCTGGCATGTCCTCATAGCTCCAAGCAAACACGTCGATGTATTCCCTGATTAGGGCAATCAGCTCTTCCTTCTCTTCTGAGGGAAGACTATTCGCGGCGTTTATGAGCTTAGGGCGTTCCTCGTCACCCATGTTAACTTGGACTACCTCGTCCTTAGTGGGGGGTTCTCTTTGTTCGAATCTATCCCCAAACTGCTCTCTGAGTTGATGGATCCATGGGTCTTCCCATGTTGGCATTTCTTCATCATTCTCCATAGTAGCGGGATCGATCGTAGCCATATTTGACATCAAAGCTTTGAAAGCTTCTCAGAGGCTAGTGTCGAATCCCAAAGAAGAATCGGGCAGTATCGCCTTCTTCATCGGGTAAATGGTGGTCGATCATCCACGAGCATTCATCTTCGAGGAGGATTTATATCCCAATCCTCGTCTAAATCGTAGTAGTTATCGGCTTCCCTTTTGGGACATATGCAGCTTTAGGAGGGATTCGAGGACCTCGTCAGAAACATAGACCTTCCCTCGTGTCAAGTCGTACCCCACTTCTTCATGATACCCGGTGTTTGGACTATATGCATGTGTGGAGGATAGGCCCATCGTTATCCTCATCTTCTTCTAAGAAGCGATTCGGCGCTGGTAATCTGATCTCCTTTTCCTGCAAGTCTTTTCAATACTCGATCTTTCGGGATGGCGAGTGTTGTCCCAAAGGAGTCTCGGAATTGCTTTTGTATAAAGCAAGATGACCGAAGTTGGTAGATGCAACTCGATTGTTATATAAACTGTCATCGCATCATTCAAAGGCGAGGGTACTCTAAATCGTCATTTATTGCTTTATCGGCAATTTGCCAATTACAATGTTCATCGGCGATTCTTCATCGTCAAGATTGATTACAAGGGTACAATGTTATTTAAAACAAATCCTCCGCTATAATCAAGCCCCCGGGCCGGACTTCTTCACCGTCGTGCCTTCGGTCGATGATTCAGCCGACTCATTACCGTAAAGGAGGGAATCGGTGAAATAATTCTCCATCCCTTAAGCGGTGTTTGTCGCGACCAGTCTTGACCTCATTATTTGTGTCTACATACTTGAGACACTGATGAAGAGTGGATGGGACTATAACGTTATTGTGAATCCAGGGTCGACCCAACAATAAGTTATAGGAAGTCTCTGCGTCAATAACATAGCAGGTGACTTCGGACTTCAAGTCCCCCATTTGACACTTAATCCGGATTTTACCAAGTGGGCGGGACCCACTGGTGTTAAATCCGTAAATCATTGTGCCGCTGGATTTACCATCGCGTGGATTCCAAGATGATACATGAGGCGCAAGGGCATGATGCTCACAGCGGAACCCGGATCGACTTGGATCCGGTTGACTTCGCTAGAACCAATATACCCGGTGAAGTATAGCGGCCTATCGTGCTTGGAATTCTTGGTCTGCATATCCTCCTTTGTAAAGGTGATACAGGGTAAGTGTTTAGTCGCAAGGTTGGCTTGATCTGAGTGAGAAACACCTCGAGTCGACGAGCTTCTTGTAGAGCTTCGGGTTTCCTTTGATAATCGAACAACTTCGTAAAGAGTTATCTGGCGGGATGTTTGCCAACCGGGTCATAACATCGGCGGTACGGAGCTCGACGTTTCCGTCTATCCTCACTGTCAGGCGATTGAATCGGGTTGCCGGAATTGAGCTTCACGGACTGTGGTTGCTTCTCCTTTGCTTCACTGTTTCTTCTTTAAGCGGCCGCCGTTGTACTTTCTCTCCTCGAGTGAGAGCTGTGGCTACCCGATTCGGATAGCGTCTTAGCATTCGGGTTTGGAATCTCCGGATATTTATAGTTGTATTCGTGCCCACTCCTTGTGGCAAAGACTTCATGTCCACCCTCCGAAAATTGGAAGGTTGCCACTTCTTCATCGTCCTTTTACGGAATTGCGGCGGCTTGGCATAATTGCCTTTTCCCTTGGACTTCTTTTGGCGAAGGCGATCCAGCGATCGTCTTCCAACAAGTCGGGATGAACCCAAAGGATTTCTCCGCTGTCGGTGTGTGGTAATGAGTCCCTTCTCCGTTGTCCATGAGGATCCTCATTCACCATCTTCATTCCTACCTTCACAATTGGGGTTGGTTGAAACCAATCCAAAGGAACTGATCCGAAGTTTATAGAGACTGCATTCGCCCCCACCTTCTTCTCTTTAGAAGGTTTTGGAGTGATGACTCCAACATCGATCAAGGCTTGAATCTTGTCTCTGAGATGGTAGCAGAACTTTGTAGGATGATGTACTCGGTAGGCCACAGATTTCTACGATCGTAACCCTGTTTGCTTCCTCTTGGTTTACAATTGGGGGCAACTGGATTTTGTTATTTTCCAGAAGGTACTTGAAAATGCCCGGAACTTCCTCATCTTTGAACGAGTAAGTCTTGGGGAATCTCGAACCAGAAGGTTTTGATTCGAGTTCTTTGGCGCCATTGAGGCTCGCGATTTCGTTGTGGCGCCATTGCGACTGCCGTTGTGGTTGCGCCGAACGCTTGATTAGCGTCTTCATGCTTTCTTTGGCGCGCTTTGCCGCCGTGGCACTGTACCGTTGTTCGTGAGTGCCGCCGCTGGCCTCTTTTCGCTTTCTTCCTTTTAAGGAACCTTTCGGCTTGCTCTCCACGAACTTTCAAGTCCTTCCCGTTACAGATGGTGCCGTCCCCATTGCTTGAGCACGTCTATCGACAAATTATGCGGGCAGGTTCGAGGATGAACTCCTGTTATCGGATCTCGGCGGTTCATCGCCTTGTTACGGAATCGCTTGACAAAGGTATCCACCGTTTCTCCATTCTTCTGCTTCTCGTCGAGTAATGTTCCAATGGATACCTCGGTATCGTCATCAAAGAAGTTGGAGAGAAACAAGGACTCCATATCGTCCCACCGTTGATGCTCCCCTGTTTAAGGCGGTATCAATCAAAGCGACTCCACGAAGGGTGCCAACGAATGACCGAACCATCGGGGCTCATTGCGAAATAACCCGAGGTGCGACTTGAAGTAAATCAAGTGTTGTGTCGGGGAACCCTATCACAAACGTAAAGTTTATTAAGTTAAACTTTGAAGGGTATGGGATTGATTCCCACCCCTCGGGTATGGGCAAGGGATACCCGTCTTCTTCACCTCTTGGGGGAAATCAACGAGTTAATTTTGCTTCGAGGTCTTTAATCTTCGTTCTCATGAGCAACAGCGTCGGCGTGGTTCGGGAGGGTTATCATCTTCGGTGCTTCCTCCTCGATTCGAAGCCGTCATCTTGATCAACGTCGATGTGTTGACTTGATTCCCTCGATGCTTTGTTAAGGCTTGGATCGTTGGTCATGCATTTCTCTCATCGTGCATGGCCAACTCCATCTCTAGTTTGAAGTTTTCCCGTTGCTTATTCAACGCTTCGTCCAGCATCTTGGCCACCTGATCTGTACTGATCATAAGCGCTTTTCGGGGCTGTCCATCACTAGAAGCTGTATTGTCGGATGCCATTGCCGATCCAGCGTCTGATACTTCATCCTCTGAAGGTAGCCCTCTCAAGAGCTTATCGTAATTGGACCGTCGAATAGTCCCGGATCGCAAACGAAGTTAACCGCTAGATGCGCCGAATAGCCTTTGACGATGGTTCTTTGCCAGTCATATTATTAGTGACCTCTGGCAATTCATTTTCTCGGGACGCCATCCTTCTGCGGAATCTCCTTGACCTAGGTTTTGGCGTGTTGGTGCTAAGTCTCTGAAAGACCGAGACTCTTTCTGGAGTTCCTCGACAACAATTACACTCCGAGAGTACCGTCTTGATGAGCTTGGAGCACAAGCATGACTGCGTTAATTTAGGGGAATCCCTTCGAGATTTTCTCGCACTTTGCACGGTAGTACTCTGCCGGTGTGTGTGTACCGGAGCACCGTGAGGTTGGTGTGATCTCTCGGGTATAACGTCGTCGTCATCAGACGAGAGCGTCTCCTTCCGAGAATGGTCAAAACTACCGAAAGTAACTCGCCTTGACTTCCGCTTATGTGAGCATGAAGTTTCAGGGGACTCTCGGACTTCGATTTTTAATCCGGTATGCAAAGCCGTAGGAATCTTCTTGTCTTTGTGGGTGCTACCCCCTGTATTAGGAGTGACCCGCGATTCCTTTAGCGGACCCAGGCGATCCTTGATGGTAAGCCTGCTGGTCGCGAGGAGTTGGCTGAGTTCAAGTGCACGCCGAGGTAACTTTGGCGCCAACACCACTTTTGTTGAGGTGCTCACAATTTCTGATTTGAGCACAGGAATTGGCCTGCTGGCAGAGCTATGCTTGGATGCTGGGTTCGTCGGAGTTGAAGCTTCGACGGACTTGGGTTTCAAACTAACCGATTTGTTGGCGACTTCTTGGCGCCTCCTTCTTCAACTTGCGGGCTTGTTGCACCAAAGCCGTGCTTGCGAGGAGTCTTGGCGCTTCGGATCACGCTCTGGCGTAGAAGCGGTTCCGTTTGACTTGGACCCATTCATTTGTCGCCCGGCTGTAGGAGTCGGCTACAATCTCGAACTTCAACCTCACGAGCTAACACGGATCTTAGATCCGCTTCATAGCGAACCCCATCCATTGATTCTTTCGCTGGCGGCTTGTTTTGCCGGCGTTGGCGTCGCCTCGGCGGGCTCTCTTGAGAGAGTCACAACGCCATTGGCGGAATCGATCCCCTGCAGAGATAGGGGTTCTGAAGATTTGGCCGTTGTTAGGGCCGGAGAACCACCGTCGCCTGTAGTCCTGACAGCGGTGGTGGTGGATTTTCTCGCCTCCGCAGACTGAGGCCGATTGGGTCTTCCTTGCGGAGACCATCTTGGACTTATGGGGAATTGATCCGACGAGGAAGAGAGGTACTCCTCGTACTTCTTTTGGTCGAACTCAACTCGACCTCCTCAATGACCGGGATCCGAATCAGCGGTTATACACGACGGCTTCTTTGTTGAAGCCGCTATTCCCACTGTGGTCGCCAGCTTGTTCGCGGGAAAAGTAGACTTGTTATTCATTGCTCGTTTGAACTTCGTTTACGGCCGTTGGCCTACAACAAAATTCAAACAAAAGAAAATGCCTTTTTTATTTCAGGCGTACAATGAAAACAAAAAATTACAACTTCTTCCTTTTATGAACAAACACGAGGATCTCTATTTTACGGGATCCTCGCTTGCGTGGGTTCTTTGCCTGTGCCGGGGACTTTTTGTTCGTCCGTGGACTACCGCAATTCGATCCGAGTGGAAACCGGGTTCGAACTACAGATGAAGGCTCGTTTCAAGGAAACGACGCGCCCGAGGGATCACACTCACGAAGGAGAGGATCGCTTCGATCGTGACTCACGAAGGAGAGGATCGCCGGGCGGGTGAGATCTACTAGGAGAAATCACACCGACCAGAGCCCCAAGAGCCCGCTTACCTCAAGGTTTGTAGATTCACGTGCCGCCGGGTGCTCGGACTGCAAGGCCGACGGCTCGTGGATCTCGCGAGGGCTCTCTCAAGAATATCAGAAAATCCAATCTCCAAAAATCCAGCCCATGAATGAGCACCCCTCACTATTTATAGGAAAACAAGAGGGAGAGAGGGGAGTTTCTTGGCCGGCCGGACACCATTTGGTGTCCGGCGGACACCATTTGGTGTCCGGCGGACACCATTTGGTGTCCGGCGGACACCATTTGGTGTCCGGCCATTGGCCGGACACCAAACGGTGTCCGGGTTTCGGCCGGACGCCGTTTTGGCTTCTCGGTTTGGTTTTCGGACTTTTCCGCGACGTCCATTCCGATCTTGTTGTCGTCGTTCTAAGTCCGCGCTTGGTTCGCTTGATTGGTTTCATCCCGTCAACGGTTTAAGTGACGATCGGTCGATGTTCAAATCCGATCTCGTTGACGTTCGAATCCGATCGATCTCGCTGAAGCTTCGCTTGTTGGATTCATTCCATAACACGTAGTCTCGTTGATTCGTACGCCTCGCTGACCCACTTCATGTGTTCGTCAACCCGCTTCACGCGTTATGCGGCGTCAGTTTGTCGAATGGATCGTCAGTTGTCAACCCATCGTTACGAGTCTTTCTCGGGTATTGACAAGCAATTTTTTATGCCTACACTTTTAAAGAAGCTATTTGGCTTAGGGGCCTTATATCTGAAATTGATTTTCTTGATAAAAATGTGGTTGTATTTTCGATAGTCAATCGGCTATTCAACTTTGCAAAATCCTTTTTCATGATAGAACTAAACATATTGATGTCGATTTCATTACATTAGGGATATAGTTGAAAAGGGTATTGTGAAGTTGGAGAAAATTCCCTCGAATTTAATCCGGTGACATGGGTACTAAGTGTTTGATCATGAAAAATTTATCTCGTGTCAAAGAATTTTGAACTTTGACATTGGGTAATTTTCCCCTTGCTTTGTGTGTTGCCTTTGTGGGCTATTAACTTACTTTGTGTTTGTTAATAGCTTTGTGATTTTCCCTTTGAACTTCGATGACCGTTTGGTAGAGTTCGGTCCTTTGTGGACTTGGCATGCTTGGTGATCTTGCCCGATCTTTGTGATCCGAAGTTTACTTTGTGTATTCTCTTCCATTGCTTGTATCCTCTTTGTGATCATACGGTAATGGTAATGTTATGGCGATGATGAGTCCTGCGGTTCCGTGTTCTTTTTCTTGATGCACTACCTTGGGCCAAAGGTGGAGATTGTTGCTATTAGTTGGCCCATGAGCTGGCGGCCCATTTGATGCAGAGGCCCACCACTTACCTATTTACCGATTCACGCTCTTTCCTCATTTGGTCCTGCCTTTGAAACCCTAGTTCATTCTCCCCTCCTTTGTCGTGACTTTGAAACCCTAGAAATCTCTCGTGGCGGCTGCCCTCTTCTATATATAGAAGGGTTGGTAGTAGCTCGATGTAGAGGAGATTGAGAGGGCTTTGTCTGAACCTCTCCCTGTTTCTCTGTGAGGCTCTTCTCCGGCCCACCGCTTTGTGCGATCCCTCTTTCTTTGTGAGAGACGAGTTGATTTCTCCCCTTTGTGTCCTTGGTGGTGCACGAGAAGGAACATCGTGGTGATTGAAGCGGGCTTCGAGCCAAGCAGCGACACCGATCCTCAACAATAACTAGTGTAGGATATTCATGAAAACTTCTCAATAAATCTTTCTAGGGATAAATGGATGATTAAGATTGAGAAAATGATGCTTTTAGTTATTACAATATAGAATGTTGCAGTTCCTAATAACGATAAGACGGAACCAATTCCCCTCAATTACCGATTGTGAGAAGAAGGCAATAATAGATAATCAATGAACAATCAAAAGATAACCAATCACAAACCAACCACACAAAATATAATCAATTTTAAATGAGGAAAGTATTTGCGGATAAAAATATCGAGATGATCACATCCACCGCTATGTTGAAATCTTTACTTCCCTCTTTAAAAACCCAGATGTATAATGGCCCCAAACTCAGAGAAACAAGAATACACCGAACGAGAACCACTAGGAAAAGATAGATGAAATTGCATCAGAGAATTATGACAATAATATTCTTCTTTCTCCTCTCTTCACTATATCTCTATCCATCTTCTCTATCTCTCTCTTCTTGATTTATTCTATTATCTTCTTGATAATTTCTGATACAGTGAAAATTCCAATAGATAGAGTTCTTTCCATACTAACCCAAAACTAACTCCCAAATAGAATATGATTCTATTTCTGAATCTAAAAACACCCGCAATAGTAGGCACTTAGACAGTCCACTCTCACATAATTGACTTTCCAAAATCCAGAAGCCAGTCGCCGACTAGGACAGTTGGTGTTAGAATATTATTAGTACAATATCTTTTATTTGAGTAATAACAAACTCTCATTTGTTACTAATAATTATTTGAGATGATATATTTCAAGTATAAATATATATATGAAAATTACAAGGCAAAACGAGGTGAAATAATGCGCGAAACGATGCAAAAATCAACATGAATGTTGATTTCAGCCATTGAACCATCGATGGTCACGAGGACACCATCGATGGTCATAAGAATAATCGATGGTTTACAGTGCACAATTGAAGAAAAATAAAAACGGGATTCAGCTCCATCGATGGATGATCATCACATTTTATTGCACTTTTATACTCTCATTATCTATTTTATTTAAATAAATATATCTGCTAATAATATTTTTTATCTTAATTTGCAGGTAATATAGAATTATTTAATAAGAGCTCAAATAAAAATTATTTTAAGCCCAAAAGATCTCTAATGAAGTCCAGAATGCCTAAATCCAAAGCCCACGACTTAGTTTAAAAGCAAAATCTCAGCACTCATCACTTTCTTGGTCAGAATTATTAATAACTTGGCCTGTAATTGAGAATAAAATTAAATATGGAAAAAATAAAGTCAAATTCGTATACAAGATGGTCAACCGCAAAGAAAAGGCGATATCTCCCAATTTGGAAAGCAGAATTCAACATATTATATATGAAAATGGTCTATCTCGACGAGACGGAGCCATTCAAATTATCAGATTCTAAAAATTTCATTAGCAGCAGTGAGTTATGATAGAAATCCGAATTTAATTGATATATATTCAATTATTTAAAGGTCAAGCTAAATTCTAAGAAGCCCAAGAGCATTTAAGAGTAGCCCAAGAGGCTTAAATGAATTAAATATAAAAGAAATAAAGTCCACAAAGCCCATCTCTCAAATATGCAATCAATGGTCTAGATTATTTTGAGAGATCCCATGGCTTTGAGGGTTGCTTGGGGCCTAAGCCAAATCCTATAGTTGTGAGGGTTACTTGGGGGACAAGACAATCCAAGGGTTATGAGAGATTCTTGTTATATATAAATAGAGGGGTAGAGTGAGGCCTTGAAGTGTAAAATATTTTGTAATAACTTCTTTTGGAGAGGAGGGTTATTCTTAATTGAGAAGACCTTCAAAATTTATAACTTTTAGATGCAATAAATAAAAAATATTTTTACCCTTCATATTTTCTTCTCTTCTCTTTGTCTAAGGATGAAAAGAGGATGAAGATGAAGATAAGATGAAAATGAGGGTTTGCTTTTATTCCTTTCTTTTCTTTTCTTGTAATATTTTCTTTTCTCTCTTATTTCATGCTTGTAGAGTAGATTTACATATATGTCTTTACTTTCTCATTTAATTTCTTTTATTTACTTTCATATCCTTACTTTCTGCATTTATTTTGTAATTTAAATTTTATTTTCTTTTCTTTAATTTATCTTGAGGCTAGAACCCTCTAGGGAATTGCCCTTTTCTAAATGTGGAGCTAATATTTATGGGAACTCTAGAAATTATTTGAAACTAGCTTTTCTACCCAACTTATTCACATAAAATTGAGATTAGCTAAGTATATCTATTCTAGATTCCTCATATCTTTAATCCTCCATATTTTACCTTCTTGATTTTCCTCTTTACTCTTTCCTTTTATTTGTTTATTTTTATTTTCCTCTTTATTCTTGCTTTCTAGATTCCTCTTTATTTATTTATTTTCTTTTCTTTAATTCACCTTGAGGCTAGAACCCTCTAGGAATTGCCCTTTTCTAAATGTGGAGCTAATATTTGTGAAAACTCTAGAAATTATTTGAAACTAGCTTTTATATCCAACTTATTCACATAAGATTGAGATTAAGCTAAGTGAATCTATTCTAGATTACTCATATCTTTAATTAATCCTCCATATTTTACCTTCTCGATCTTTCTTTTTATTCTTGTTTTTATTTGTTTGTTTATTTTCCTCATATTACCTTCTTTATTTTCCTTCATTTTATCAACCACTCTTTATCTTTCCACTCTCAATCTCATTTTATTTTTATTTTGTACATATTCACAATCACTCTCAAATCTCTCCACAATCAATCACATTTCTTTTATCACTCCTAAATGTCGCACACAATATAAGAACCGATTTTGATTAACTCATTACAACACCTTCCTCGTGGGATCGATAACTTTTTATACTATAACTTGATAGTTGTATACTTGTAACTTTAGGTTCACATTTATTTACCTGCCAAGGTTTTGACACCGTTCCGGGGAAGGTGCTTGTATTAGAATTTTTCTAGTTTGGATCTTTAATTTATGTGTTTAAGTGTGAAGGAACTACTTTGAAGCTTGAAGATCAAGGATTGAAGATTGAAGAATTACTTTCAAGAAGGCTAGGATGCTTTTGCATGGGTAACTTCACTTTCTAGTATTTTTAATTCCACCATTTAGTTAGTTTCTCACAATTAGAGACAATTAGAATTTAAAAATAAAAATATATCTATATTATTTTTATCGACCATAATAAAATTCACCTTCCACTTAGACATTTCCTAATAAGATAATAAATTCAAATAAGAGCTCTATTTCTCACATTTGTTTGATTACTAACCTTAATTAAAAATAAAAAGATTTTATTTTTTCATCCTTTGTAGTTGCTTTTAATTTCTAGGGTTGCATTGCATATAATAGTAGGAATTCACCAAAATAATTTGAGCATCTTGATTTGACACTCACTTGAAAATATTCTTAAGGGCAAAACCCATTAATCAAGATAAGGTGAGGGATTTCATCACCCTTTCCTTAGCCCACAAATCACTAATTCCTCACTACACAAACACAGGCCTTTAAAACTCATTAGACGTTGGCCCCTAAGGATTCGAGCTCATTAAGGAACAAGAAATCTTTAAGTGAACTGGTTCAAGTTTATTTGAATCAGTTGGTGTCTAAGACAAGGTTTAGGGGTTGCGTAAAGCGCTCCGCAAGGAACAAGATACTTAATTGATCTTTGATCTCCCTCTAGTACTATCCTTACCTCGCTAACTGACCGAATAAACTTCGATCTTTTCACTAAAGGAGTTTTTGGTTAGGAGCTAGTCTAGTTGAGTCTAAGCTTAACCCTAGAATTTAAAGTGATTGATACAAGTGATTGCATTGATTTATTTTAGTTAGGTTTTTCCCTTATCTTTCTCCTTTTTTTCTCATCATCTTTTTAATCTTTTAGTTTTTCCCTCTTAAAAAAATTAACTTTTATTTTTCCTAGAATTAAAAAATAAATTTTATTTTGGTGTATGCAAGTTTGGATTAGGGATATCTTGATCGTTTAATTTGTGTTAGACTAATTTTTGAGACTAAACCAATGGAAAACCTAATCCACCTTTTCTTCAAGACATTTATTATCCCAAAGAAGAAAATGAGTCAGATCTGAGTTTTGAGGAAATCTTTAGTGAAGAACTGTAAATTTTAGAGAAAACAAATCGGTCTTCGAACGATGAAACTATGTTGAATCGTGCTTCTTTAACCCAACATTTGAAGAACTTTTTGCTGATGAACTTAGATTTTTGAAAAATAAACAACAACTAAAATTTCAAACCTCAAACATAGATCTTGCGTTTGAGGAAAATTTTAAAGAAGAATTGGTTGGATAAGCTTTTGTTAATAAACAATCTAAGTTCAAAATGCATAACACCATTGATACCTACCTTCAATTGTTGCAAAATTATTGAAAACCTTGGAATATTTTGAATTTAAGCACATCTTTGATCATATCATTTTGAATGTCTTTAAAATCCGGGGTAGAATTTTCAGAAATAAGGTAGGATTTAATGTAAAATATGAGCTTTTCATTCCTTCATTCTACATCTTTAATTTTGTTTCATAATAATAATAAGAATTTATTCTTCTCTTATTTGAGAGTTTCTTGTTCTTTTGAAAAAAAGAGATATATGAAAAAAAAGAAATTTTGACTTCATCCTCCTCATACCAAAGGTAATTGCAGATTTTTTTATCATTGTTCTAGGTCTAATCGAATAAATATAAGTGCTTCAATTATTATCTACTTTACTTTATGTATCATAGAGTTTGCACTGAGGACAATGCAAAATTTTAGATGTGGGGGTAAGGACTAGTCAATTTTCTTCTTTATTTTAGTCATTTTTCATTTTTATCTTACTTTTTTCTTTCTTTTTATGTCATTTTATTTTATTTTTAAAAAATATTGTCACTTGCCAATTTAATAGAGTTAAATAATAATTGATCTATTTGATAAATTTTAAATTTTCTAATCCTTAGTTAGTTTTATACTCAAGTTCACCTTTTATGATAACTCTAAATAAGTTTCTTAAGAAATAATTTTCAAAGTAGTATACTTCACTTAAGTCTTAACTTAGATCTTTAATTAAAGTAATGAAATTTTTGCATGCTTAGCTTAGAGTTGAAAATAAATTTTCAAGTTGTCTTAATCTAAATATTTTCGGGATATATATACATATACACATATATATTATAAAAACTAACTTTACAAAAGAAGAGTGCGAAAAATAGGCACCAATTAAAATTCTCTTAAAATCCAAGGTGGTTCTATCTTACTAAGCCTAAATTGACCGAGTAATTAAGCCCAAAGAGTATTTCCATGCTTAATGACCTAAGCCCAATTGGGTTGGGATCCATTGGCCCAAAACTCATTAAATGATCACTTAGAAAGCCGATCAAGAAGAACAAAATCACCAAGGAATAAAGAGTTTCTAAAAAAGAATTTTTTTACTAACAATCTTTTATATATATAGTTATATTTGTATATATATTCTTGAAAAATAAATTGATTAAGAGACTTGAAAATTGTTTAAAACAAAGAGTTAGCATGTTCCTTTCAAAACTTTTAAATTAAATTTCTAAGTTAAACTTAGTTTTGTATACTTATAATGAAAACATATTCTAAGAGATTTACCTTGGAGTTATATATAAAAATGTTTTCTTGAGTAAAACTAGCTTCAATTAGAAGCTTAAATATATCTAGTGAATTAATTATACTTTGACTTCTTTAAATTGGCAAGTTGACTGAATTTTATGGGTATATTTCTGCAAACCCTCACGAGACTACAACTCATCCACTAGGGTAACCTAGGGGTTTAAAGGCTTGTTATATGCACTAAATACAACCGAGATTCCTGCGAAAGTGAGTTAGGATTTTTCTTTCTTTCTCTTTCAATTTCTTTCTTTTCTAGAGGACTAGCAAAAGTTTAGGTGTGGGGGTATTTGATAATCACATTTTATTACAATTTTACACCCTCATTATCTATTTTATTTATATAAAAATATCACTAATAACATATTTTTCTCTTAATTTATAGGTTAATGAAGAATCAATAAATAAAAGCAAAAAAACTCAAATATTCTCATTTTTTAACCTCTTATTGAAGCCCAGGATCAAGCCAAGCAATCTACACAAGTCGAAGAAATAAGGATCGAAAAAGAAATGAAATCTAAGTCAAAATCATATTCGGGATGATTAGTTGCAAAGAAATAACGATATCTCCCAATCCCGAAGGCTGAATTTAACATATAATATATGAAAATTGCCTATCTCGACGAGACGAAGCCATCTGTCAAAGTCAGATTTTTGATCCTAGTATCGATACCGATATCGATACCCAGTTTTCTATTACGATTTAAAGGTTGAAATTGATTAACTTGAAGATCAAGTTTAATCTAAGGGTTGATATTGGTTGTAATACTCTATAAATAGAGATAGAGGGTGAGGGGTTTGAGTGTGAAATATTTTATAATAACTCCTTTTGGAGAGGAGGGTTACTCTTAATTGAGAAGACCTTCCAAATTTATAAGCTATTAGTTGCAATTAATAAAAAAATATTTTCACCCCTTTATATTTTCTTTTCTTCTCTTTGTCCAAGAATGAAAAGAGGATGAGGATGAAGATAAGATGAAGATGATGGTTTGCTTTTTATTCCTTTCTTTTCTTTTCTTGTAATATTTTCTTTTCTTGTTTATTTTAATGCTTTGTAGTGTAGATTTACTTTCATGTCATTACTTTTATGTATTTACTTTCTTGTCTTTACTTTCTCACATTTATTTCTTGCATTTATTTTATAGCTTATATTTTATTTTCTTACACTATTCACCTTGAGGCTAGAACCCTCTTGGAATTAGTTTTATTTTATTTTATTTTATTTTTCTTTGATTCACCTTGAGGCTAGAACCCTCTAGGGAATCACCCTCTTCTAAGTTCGAACTAATACTTGTGGGAATTCTCGAAATTGCATGAAACTAAGCTTTATTTCTTTCATAATTTGTGAATCATTCTCATGCTTAAAATGATCATGTTTAGGATAATCAACTAGAGAACTAATTGGTAGAAGAAGAATTTGATAATCTAGGCTTATCTTGAGTGGTTTGATAGGTTATACTTATGAATCTAGAATTACTATCTTGTTGTTGATTCTTTTCATGAGTATTAATTTTACTTGGATGATACTTTGATAAGTTATGCTTTCCTTAAGTGGTTTGATAATCTATACTTAATAAATCTAAAGTAGAATGTGATAAAAGAGAATGTTTCATATTTTAAGTGAGATTAGCTAGTGGATTCAATTCTAGATTCCTCATATCTTTAATTGAATCCTCATTCTTTACTTTCTTGATTTTCCTCTTTATTCTTAATTTTCATTTGTTTGTTTTATTTTTCCTCCATTTATTCATCATTCTTTCTCCTCTATCAATCTTGTTTTGATTTTATTTGCACATATTCACAAACACTTCCATATCTCTCCACAATCAACCATTTTTTATCACACTCCTAATTGTTACACACACAACATAAGAACCAATCTTGATTACCTCTTACAACACCTTCCTCGTGGGATCGATAACTTTTATACTATAACTTGATAGTTGTATACTTGCAATATTAGGTTCACATTTATTTTCCTATCAATGGACTACAGGGAACCATCGATGGGCAGGCTATACCATCGATGGACTACAGTGAATAATTGATCAATTTTATAAACTAGAATTTGCACTATCGATGGATTACAGGGTACCATCGATGGAATGCAGGATACCATCGATGGTCATGTTTCACTATTGATGGTAACGACGCTGATTGGCAGATTTGATGATTTAGATGTTCGTTGTTCTTTTGATCTCCAACTTCTTTCAAGTTTAGGATATCTCTTTCCTGATCTACTGTGAGCTCTATATGAGAGAGAGAGAGAGAGAGAGAGAGAGAGAGAGAGAGAGAGAGAGAGAGAGAGAGAGAGAGAGAAGAGATTAAAGGTTCTTGCATTGAGAAAAAGAGAAATTTATTCTAGGATTTTGTGAAAGAAGTTGATTTGAGAATTCAATCCCCAGAGCCTCATTAAACTCTTTGTCATTGCACTCATCATCGAAGGATCATCTCAGCGAGGAGAGTTGCCCTTTGTGTTCAACATCACCACCGCGTCTTCATCGATCTTCACTTACCTCTTCAGAAGAACGGTTTGATTAAAAGGGCTATAAGATCTTTCTTATTTGTGCTTAAAACTATTTGGTTAGTTTATTCTTGTTCTTATTTTTACGACGTACTCAAGCCGGTGATAATTGAGCGTTTACAGCATACTCAAGCCAGCGATAATTGAGGGTTAATAGCATACTCAAGCCGGTGATAATTGAGGGTTATTTCTAGCTAGGGCTAGATGTTACTCATCTGTGAGGAGTTAGGTTAGATGACTGGTTTCGGATAGATTTCAGGGTGTGGTCTTTGTAAGCCTATTTAATTGGGTTGTAATTCTGGTGAACTCTGGTCATAGTGAGAAAGCCCATTCGTGAGAAATAAGAGTGGACGTAGGATTTTTATCTGAACCACTATAAAATCTTGCGTGTTCTCTGGTTTGAATTTTATTTTTATTTAGTTATTATTTTTGCTGCCTATCCTATGTTTTAGTGAAAATCTGTAGTAAACCCATTCAACCCCTCTTCTTGGCTTGCATCCTAGTTTCGACAAGTAGTATTAGAGCCTTGTTATCCATCTTTAGGTATTATAATCTAGGGTAGTGATGTCTAGTCTTACTATCACAATGGGTTTTTCCGAGGGACACGTAGTAAACCAATCCCCGCTTTTCGATGGAACAAACTGCACCTATTGGAAAGCTTGTATGAAAGTCTTTTTATTGTCCATGGACTATGATGTTTGGGAGTATGTAGAAAATAGTTATAGAGAACCCACTACTCTTGCAGAAGGGATTTCAGTTATCACACCTAGGGATAAGTGGTCACCACAAGATAAAATTTTTTTTCTTTAAATTCTAAAGCTATGAATGCTCTTTATTGTTTCTTAACTATTGAAGAGTTTAACCATATTTTAAACTATACTACTGCGCAGGAAATTTAGAAAATACTGAAGGTTACACATGAAAGAACATCATAGGTAAGGAGGCAAAACTCACAATGCTTGTCAGCAAATATGAGAATTTCAAGATGAAAGCCTCAGAAAGCATTCAGGACATATTCACTCGATTCACCGATATTGTGAACAAATCCAAAGCTTTAGGGAAGGAATATGACAACAAAGAGTTTTGTAGAAAAATTCTTCGTTCTCTTTCCAAGTATTGGGAATCAAAAGTAACGGCTATTGAATAATTGTAAAAATTTTCTAACTTATCTCTTGAATATCTTGTAGGTAATCTTCTCAGATATGAAGTTCGCTTGAAAGAAAGAGTAGATGCTTTTGAAGATGATTCTAAGAAGAAGTCGTTAGCCTTGAAGGTCGAAAAAGAGAAATCTCGATCCAAGAAAAAGAAAGAATCAAGAATCTAGTTCTAAAGATGAAGATAGTCAATTTGGGTTCATAGTGAAGGGATTCAAATCGTTTATTAAATCAAAGAATGGAAAAAAAATATCTTCAATATAGACGCAATCAGTTTACTAAGAAGGTGAGAAATTATTCTTCAAGTAAATCTGAAACTGAACCTATTTGTTATCGTTGCATGAAACCAAGTCACTATAAGAACATATGTCCTTTGAACAAAAAGATAAGAAGATGGAGGGCAAAAGTTTAAAAGTAACAACTTGGGATATGACAAGTGATGAAGAATCAAAATAGAATCAAGTAAAGATGATAAACAGCAAATTTGTGTTTTATGGGAAGAAGTGATACAACGTCGAATTTGAATAAGGTGAATTGTGTGGCTCTAATAGTGAAAATTAGGACAATGAGGTATATCCTTTATATGACTAATCATATTCTAAATATAAAGAGATGCTTATACAAAAGATTGAATTCAAATTTGAAGAAAGAAAATAAACTTCTATTTAAGAAAGTTGAACTTTCTTTAAATTTGGATTCAAATAATTCTCTCCTTGATATTACAACTCTCGAATGGACACAATGTTATGAATTTAAAAGTTAAATTTCTTAGTTATCTAAGCAACTAGATGATAAACTCATTGAAAACGAAACACTAGTTGCTAAGGTAAATGTGTTATTGTGTGATTTATCATCCGAACAAATTAAGTTTGAAACTAGATGCACGACTATTATTTCTGAAAGTGAACAACTTCAGTCTAAAAATAGCGATTTAGAAAAGACTGTGAAAAATTTCTCATTGGATTCAAAAGGGTTGAACATGGTTCTTTGTAATCAACAATTTGCTAAAGCTAAAACTAGACTTGGTTATATATATTCAGGAAAACACAAAAAGTTTCAATCTTTGTTTGTGAAAGAAAATAATCTTGATTGTTTTGCACCCATACCTAATGATACTTATCATACTATGTGTTCTTTGTGTGGTAAAATGGGCCATGTATCTATGAGTTGTCGGATGAGATACATAATTAAGACAGTTAAGCAATTTTGGATACCAAAGGTTATTATTCCTAATCAACGTGGACCTATGTGGATACCTAGGTCACACTTATCTGCTTTTCTGTAGGATTGAAGGACGACTGAGGATTGAGACAATACATGGGACTTACTTGCCGGATTTTTTAAAATCAAAATCTAATCCTTGGTCTGAGTAAATATAAGGAGATACGGGTTTGATATAATATTGTTAATTATCTCCTTATATGGGTAAGTTTTTTCTTTGTTTATTTTATTTTTTCTTTTTTTTCTCTTTTTTTGATAAAAAAGGGCACCATCGAAGGTCTCGATGAAACTATTGATGGTGGACCATCGATTGACAGAAGTGAAAAGGGGCAGCAGTTTTTTTCTTTTCCTTTTAACCCCCTAACTGATTTCTCTCCAATTCTCTTTGATATTTTCATTGTTTTCTTTGGTTGATCTCTTGCTGTCGTGGTTTATTTGGTGAATCATTATCTTCTTGCTTGATTTATCATCAATTTGAATCATCACAATGTATTTTCTAAACCCTAACTTTTTGTTTTGTCAATTTTTAGGTTTTTAGAGTGATTATGTTGTAAAACTTGTGTAGATTGGATTGTTTTTTTTATTTTATAAGATCTTATGATTAGAATCAATGTATTATTAGTTGTATCAAGAAATATGAGTTTTTGGGGAAAAACTCATCGGGTTCAGTTCTTGGACCATCGATGGTTGAAGAACACCATTGATGGTGTCGTAAACCATCGATGGTTGTTAGTCATCCATCGATGGTCAACATGCTAAAACTTGAATTTTTTATCCTTTTTCATATTTTCTTCACTTTTTTATTCTAATTCATATAATTGAGTATTCTCTATACTTAATCGGGTTTATTCGTTTTTGTAGAGAATGACATCGCACAAAAGACCTCCAAGTGTTCAATACCTTCACGAGAGGCTCAAGCACAATATGAGAAGCTCTTCATCATCTATGAAAGAGGTCTTGATACACACCATCTTGAGGAGTATGACAATATTGTGGAACTCCTAGAGAGAGCTGGTTTGAGTTCCATGATGAACAAAGGTGGGGAGCGAGTCAATATCACTTGGGTACGAGTTCTATTCTAACTACGGTGGGGGTGCGAGCCATTATTTAGGGAAAGACAATCAAAATAAGTGCAAAATATATCTGGAAGGTTCTTAGTCTTCCAGCTCCATAAAGGGATTGCCAGGATCCTTTTTATTATTCTACAGATGTTGTAGTCAGTTCTGAGGACTACAATCACATAACCGAGTTTCTCTGCTGGAGATCTATAACGGGTGTGTTCAACTTAGATTGTCTGAAACCTGAGTATGTTCTCCTTAATCTCTTTCTAAAATTTGATTTGTATCCTAGTGCAGTTTACTCTACCATCACTATGTGAGATGTTATTCTTCTGTATTGGATTGCCAGTGATCGGTCTTTTGACCCTGTACAGGTTAGATTCATGTGGTTGTCTATGTTTGCTAATGCTGCTAAGGAGGGTCTTGGGAAGAGGGCAAAACAGAAGACTCAGTTGGTGTATCCTTGTTTTATTACTCGGATTTGTCGGGGTCAAAAGATTCTAGTTTTGGATTCTGGTCAGCTTGAGAAGAGGAAAGCTGCATTGTATGATGAGACTGCTAGGAAGGGTATAGGTGCTAGGGGAAAGGGAGTGACTTTAGCTGGGCAATCATCTGGATCCTAGCCTGCTGATTATACTATTTTCAGACTTTCTGAAGATGGTGGCTCTTGTTGGACTCTAGATTCAATAGGGGAGAGAGAGTGGAGATGATGAGTAGAGACTTATCATTCATGCGAGTTGACATGACCGCGCAGCACATGTACTATGATGCTTCTTTATAGTATATCATGGGTGCTCTTCGTAAGTTAATCCATCCCTGGATATGCTACCAGTTTATGATGATTTTGCTCCCAGAGCAGCACTTGGAGATCATGATGAGGAGATGAGGAGAGATGATTTATGATAGGTCTATGTGGTTATGGTTAGTCCAGATCGATTTCTTTTCTTCTTTTATTTTTATTATTTTCTTTCTTTATTTTATCCTGGGCATGTATATTTATGGTGATGCTTGAGATACAATGGTCTATACTAACTTTTTATCTGCTCTTAGTTGATTAAATAATCTGCTTAATCCATTATTTTATGCATGCTCACTTGACCTATTGTATGTACATATTTTTATTATTTTTTCTTGATTTTTTCTTGATTTTATTGTTTAAAAATAAAATAAAATTTCTCTTTCTTTATTTTATTTCCTTATGAAAAATAAAAAAAAATAAAATTTCTTTTCCTTTCTTTTTATTTTCTTTTGAAAAATAAAAAAATAAAAAACTTTTGGACATGCCTATGTATATGCTTTTGCAAGATAGATTCAACTAAGATTATCTGTTGGTATATAGGCTTGATAATATCATATTGGTTCACATATTATTTTTCACATCTATTTATGTATTATATGTGCACACAATTGACAAAGATATGATTGCTTAACACATTGTTTCACGAGATTTTCATATTATTATCACACTCTTAGTTTATGTTTATCATGTTTAGTATTGTGAAATAATAATAAATAGTTTTATATATTCTTCATAAAGTATTTTTGGATATATTAAAAGGATTGAGCTTATTTTTTATACTTGAATACAACATCAAATTTCCTTACATGTACAAAGTACATATGTACTATAAAAATTCCAAGTAAAAGAGTGGTTATCTGAAAAGATGATCAAAGATCCACACTCTACAAATCCAAGGTAAAATTGAGTATATTTGTGCATATCCATGGTAAATTTGAGTATAAACATTCCAAGTAAAAGAGTGTTTATATGAAAAGATGATCAAAGATCCACACTCTATAAATCCATGGTAAAATTGATGTACATAGCCTTCCAAACACTATCATTCTTCCTTTTAAAAATCCTATATGGTTGAGGTGATAGATCGAGATTTTGGTTCTTAAGTCTAAGGTTGAGATAATTCAAGTTACGTTACAAAGCTCAAAACTATTTACTTATATATCTAAATTTATTTTATGAACTGATATAATTTCTTTTATTATTTATTTCACAAACTTTTGTGATATTTTATTAGTTTGTGTGTGATTCTTAATATGATCTTTGTACACATTTCATGTGTTTTGAAGTTATATTTGCATCTTTTGTGCTATTTTTCTACATATCTCTTTGTGACCCAAGATGTATTTCTCTTCCTTACACCTTTTGACGATCTTTTATCCTGAATTTTTCATGTATAAGGTATAACCATTGGTGTGTTTCATCTTTGCTAATAACAAAAGGGGAGAAAAGTTAAAATTTGAAATTTTGCATCCTAGTTTCATGATTTGTTTTCATGTTGTGTATGCAAAGTTTTAGGAGAGTTTTGAAATACATGTACATGTTTACACTTTTATAGATGCATGAATGTAGGGGAGATTTATATATTGTTTTTCTTTGGATGAAAAGTGTTTGCTTATTTTGTTGAATATATATCTCAAAATGCAATATTTTTGTATTTCAAATTTTGAGTTTTGTTATTATCAAAGGGGAGATTGTTAGAACATTGTTCGTACAATATCTCTTAATTTGAGTAATAACAAACTCTCATTTGTTACTAATAATTATTTGAGATGATATATTTTAGATATAAATAGATATATGAAAGTTACAAGGCGAAACGAGGTCAAACGATGCACGAAACAATGCGAAAAATTAACATGAATATTGATTTCAACCAATGAACCATCAATGGTCATGAGGACACCATCGATGGTTACAAGAATAATCGATGATTTACAGTGCACAATCAAAGAAAAATAGAAATATGATTCAGAACCATCGATGGACTACAGGGAACCATCGATGTCAGGCTATACCATCGATGGACTACAGTGAACAATTAATTAATTTTACAAACCAGATTTGCACCATCGATGGACTGCAGGAGACCATCAATGGTCATATTTCACCGTCGATGGTGACGACTCTGATTAGCAAATTTGATGATTTAATCTCAACCGTTCGTTGTTCTTTTGATATCCAACTTCTACCAAGTTTGGGATATATCTTTCCTGATCTATTGTGGGCTCTATATAAGAGAAGGAGAGAAGAGATTAGAGGTTCTTGCATTGAGAAAAAGAAAAATTTATTCCAGGATTTTGTGAAAGAAGTTGATTTGAGAATTCAATCCCTAGAGCCTCATCAAACTCTTTCTCATCGCACTCATCATCAAAGGATCATATCAGCGGGGAGAGTTGCCCTTTGTGTTCAACATCATCACCGCTTCTTCATCGATCTTCACTTTTATCTTCGGAAGAACAGTTTGGTTAAAAGGGTCGTAAGATCTTTCTTATTTGTGCTTAAAACTATTTGGTTAGTTTGTTCTTGTTCTTATTTTTACGGCATACTCAAGCTAGTGATAATTGAGGGTTTATGGTGTGCTCAAGCTGGTAATAATTGAGGGTTGTTTCTAGGTAGGGCTAGATGTACTCATCTGTGAGGAGCTAGGTTAGATGACTAGTTTCGGTACATTCATGGGTGCGGTGTTTGTAAGTCTACTGAATCGGGTTGTGATTCAGGTGAAATCTGGTCATAGTGAGGAAGCCCCTTCTTGAGAAGGAACAGTGGACATAGAATTTTTATCCGAACTATTATAAAATCATGCATGTTCATTGATTTGGATTTTTATTTTTATTTAGTTATTATTTTCGATGCATATTCTGTGTTTTTGTGAAAATTTGTAACAAACATATTCAAACCCACTTCTAGGCTTGCATCCCAATTCCAACAGTTGGCGATGAAGTCAAATGAGTCACAGCCCACTACCACCGCTTGTGATCCACTATTCTGCTCTTGAACTCAAGCGTCAATGTAATTTTGACACACCTGAATGATACCTCTTGTGTTATAAATGTTTCCTACATAGTAAGGGAATCCACACCCAACACAAAATGCTTATCAATCAAAATTGTTCTCGATATTTCTCACTGAGCGTTAATCGTTCTAGGTATATGACATCAATGAAGATGGTCAAAACTACAACAAAAGCAATCTCTAACTCCTACAAATATATTCATTTGTTATCTTATCTCTTAGTGTGTATCCATACTTTCCCTCGCCTCCCCGTAACACTCTCAATTTTTGCAATACACTTTTTTTTTTTCACATCATAACAAGAAGCGCAGAGGATCTAAATTCCAATTCAATTCACTTCATGACAATCCAAAATGAGAATGTGTATGTGTGTGGATTGAGATGATTTATGTTCGAGTGAGCCATGAGTCGCGCGGGTGCACCGGAGCGGACGTTGAAAATGACGGGTCGATGGGAGTTACTACTGGTGCTATGTGAGTCCACAGCTCCCCCCCTTGAAGAGTTAGAGCGAGAAAAAGGTTGTGGTCGGCATTCCCAATGTGAGAGAGAGAGAGAGAGAGAGAGAGAGTAATAAATAAAATAAAAAAAAAGAAAGAAACCATTAGGAGAGAGAAAGTGAAGCTAAAGATCATAGAGGCCAGTGGTATAGCTTGGCAAGCAGCTAGCGGCAGAGGTGGGGGAGAGGAGCTAGAAAGGGACATTTGCATGGCCGCTCTCTCCTCTCTCTCTCTCTCTCCGCACTTATTATCAGAACCCCCCCAAAAAAAAAAAAGACAACAACAACAACAAGAACTAGTTAGAGGGAGAAACAGACAAAAGAAAAGATCAGCGCATATGTATGCATCTAGCTAGCTGTATTATTGTTTCATGGCTCTTTTAGTACTTGATACCACCTCTTGGGCAATAGAGTGATAGATTGCCAGACATAGATCGCTGCTGCAGTGCACTTCCATTGTAGATGAAATCATAGACACTTAGATACTACACATTAGTCTTCATTGCCTATCTCGAATAACTCTATCCAAACCAATTTGAAAATTTATTAGAAATGTCAACCAAATACATGAGATGATCGATTTATAAATCTCAAATGGAAGAACTATTATGAAAATGCAATTAAATATGTTGGGACTCACGTCTCATCTACAAATTGATCTTTTTGAGTCAATTTACTCCCAGTTATATTAAGCCTAGTCCAATCTTGTTCATGAAGTTAGTCACATTGGAGCAAACAAATAATATCACTTACACAGTTTTAACTAAATGACGTGAGAGCTTATATTTCAGCAAACCTTTATATATATATATACATATATATGATCTCCAATATATTGATAATAAAGTCGGATATTAATAAATGATAAAATAAGAACAAAATCATTAATAAAGAGATGAGCTTTTCACTTTTTTGTGATTTGACACCTCAGGACTCCCTCACTCAGTAACAAAAGAGGAGCAGCCAGCACTGCAGGCAGCAGCGCAAGACAGAGATCCTCTCCCTCTCTCTCTCTACCCGCCCCTACTCTCTTTGTTTTGTTTGTCCTTTCCTAAATTCCCATCCCCTCACTATTTCTTTCCACCATTTGGAAAAGCGCGCTTGTTTGCTAATTTGGCTCTCCATCTCTCTCCTCCTCCACACATTTCTAGGCTGAGAGAGAGAGAGAGAGAGGGAGAGGAAAAAAAAAAAAAAAACAGAACCAAAACAAAATCTCCATTCATTAATTGATCCATATTTGATATATTATATTAGTTATTTACTTGTTCATCCTAATCCCTAAATCAATACAAGACTCACATGGGATCCAAGTATTGCAGGGATCTCCTTTCCAAACTTGTGCTCCTACTTTTTGCTGCCCCTTCTCCATTTACACTAAAGCCTGCATCCTCACTCAACCCAACACCAAGACGTGGGTCACCTCAGTACTCAGCCCAGGCCAGCGCCCCTACCTAGCTGACCAACTTTTGCTTTTGGGCTTATAAACATTGACCTTCTTATATTCATTATTATTATTATTATTATTGTTATCAGAATTCAACCTAGCTTACCTACCTAGTTATTCATCCTTTTTTCAAACAATAACGGTTATTTACACTAACACATAGAAATTATCTAGCAATTTCTTGACCTTCGAGTAATTGATATACTGAATGTTAATTATCTTTGAATCAGTACAAAACAGAAGAATTTGAAAAGATCAGTACACTAATTAAAAGAAGTTCTTTTAGTACATTAACTATTCAGTAGATTAGCACCACAATTAATGACGTCAAGCGGCCAGACTTGATCAATATCAAAATCGGATTGACCAGCTCCGATCCTAACGATCTCGTCCTTGCCAGGATTGGTTGTCACCTGGATTTGTTTGGGGCCGCAGTGACCCAATGTTACATAAAGTCCATAATTGGTCATCGCCTCAGCGCCTTCATCTCACTAGTACTCGAAGGCTCACGATCGACCCTCTCAACATCTGTTTCATTATACTCTTTTCGACACACCCAACATGATAAAACTCATATTGGTGTTGTCTATATTATAATGTTGTTCACTTCCTCTTCTCACATGTAGTCTCACTAACATCTTCTTTTGGCATGGAATGCTGCTGGTCTCATCTTCTTCCATGTCATTTTGCTGGCCTCTATTTCGGGTCTTTTGAATAGCAATTAACACAGATTACAATTCAAAGATTATAATGAAACAAAAAAAATTAATTTATAGAGATCTAGGGTTCTTGTCCGCTTGCTGATGGAATGTCGATCTTGTGCTCTGTTGACAGTCCGACCAAGACGAAAGGTCTTTTGCTAATTAACAATCTCTGATCTTGCTGAAGATGCCGAAATCTTCTTTGGATGAAGAGATGCTAGGTGGCTAAAATCTGAGAAAGCCGAGTTCAAAGTAGCAAGCTTCAGGTTCGCAACCTTTCTTCTTTTCCCTCCGTGTGTCAAAATGAACAATCTCCTCTCCTCTTATAGGCTGAGAGAGAGAGAGAGAGAGAGAGAGAGAGAGAGAGAGAGAGAGAGAGAGAGAGACCATTAATTGTGGGCGAAGTTCAAGAGAGAGAGAGAGAGAGAGAGAGAGAGACCATTAATTGTGGGCGAAGTTCGCTAGAACATGGGTGAGCCATTTTCTCTGGATCGTGGGTGACGTGACCCACGTGGGTCTCTTTGGGTGAAGTTTGCCAAGGATTTTGGGCGAGCTTTTCTGATAAGTTCGAATGTGACACAGAATCCGACTCGAACACATATCTCGACTCTGCCGACTTGAGGCCGCCTTTCGACTCAACCATGAGTCAAATATGAAAACTGATTTGACCTCAACTACTTCTTGCCTCAGACGAGTTGGGTTTGAATTGCATTATGTAGCCAAGTTCATATGTTTCTTGAGCGAAATTTGCTACAGCCTGTCGTGGGCTTATGTTTGGGCCCATTAGAAATATTTTGCCCGTAAGCTTCTACTTCTTGGATCCAAGCTAAGCATTGGGCCTAGGTGAAAATATTTTTTAACCGTCTACAACCTCTTCTTCACACATGCTCAATCTCGTTGGTCTCCATTTGTCACATGCATTCTCATAGGCCTTATCTTCTTGCATGCAGTCTTGTCGAACTTATTTTCTAGAACATATTTTTCTCTATCTTTTCTTCTAGTATGTAGCCTCATCGACCTTGCTCTTATGCAGTCTCTTTGACATTCTCACTTGTGTGCAATCTTGTTGGCCTTCTTTTCTCATGTGCAGTGTCATTAGCCTTCTATTCTCCCATGTAGTTATCTATTAAGAAAAATTATGAGTTTCTCCTATCATGTTCGATCGACTGATCATCTCACGGATATTCTCATAGTCATTGACATCAAAATATTCAAAACATTCATCGCAAGCTTGAATTTGATAATATCTATGCTCTAGTTTGAGGACAATGTTAGATGAATGTCTCTAACAATGAAGCTAGTAATAAACACTCTTCGTAAGAAAAATTTGTCATGAACAACTCCAACTAAATACTGCTACAGCTTAACATGATTTTGTAACTTGACTTTTTAATTGTACTCCTTGCGAGTAAAGATTCTATCGGAACATCCCATATAATAGAGTGATCTATTCCATGCATGAGCGGTTAGATCGGTAGTATGGAAAGTGTGGTTATTCTATCAATGATGTAAACCACTATACTTTTATTGAGATGGTGCTGATAAGGTTCCTAAGACACTCCTCCCTATATAAGATAATGGAGAAATGAAAAGAATAGACTTCAATATCCAACATATTAAGTTAATTTTACATCACTAAAACACTGAATTTGTGGTAAAATTGAGGGTTATAATGTTATACCTTTACAGGTTGACTGCCTGTTTCATGGATGGAAAATTGGTCTCACACACTATTATCTATTTCTTAAAATTTTGGATTGCCATGTTAAAGGTCGATTTTGTTGCACCAAATCTACAAGGTTGGGTGAATATTATGGGTCATAATTTTATATTCATCTTCTCGGCATATCATAGTTTATGGTACTCAAGCTCGTACTACTTTTTTCCTTCAAAATCCTATCACCCATGGAAAATCACTCTTTGAAAATTTGAGATGTTATACCACATATGCCATAACGGAAAGCACGGGGTAAATTTGTATTTCTGTTTTTCACGTCAAAGTATAATCATTTTCTTGTACCAAATAAAAAGATAATTCTTTTAAGAAGAATGTTTTTTTTTTCTATTAGGTAAACTTTTTAATCCTAATACTAGCTAGTTTGTCCTCTTGCAATGTACAAGAATTCAAAGAGATAATTCATAGCCGGATAGTTCATTGATGGATTTGGAAAAGATGAAGAGGTGATTAATGAATTTTAGTAAAATTGATAAATGTTTCTCACTTATCAATCCCGCAAACAATGTCAACTGATTTAGTATATAGTAAAACTTGGATCTTTTGTTAGCAGAGCCGAAGATGATCATCAATCATCTAGCAATTCATGGTGGTTGTTATTGGGTTATGATGGTGGACACGTGTCATTCTCTCAACTAGATCATGGAATAGCATGACATGCATAATATTGACAAGGAAGTAAAACAAACAAACAAGGAAGAGATATAAATGATCTGATCTAAGAATTCAATGCGAGCACGGAAGAGCAAAGGGACATTGTTTATCGATCTCCACCCATATCTCCGCACCCCACCCCGGGCCCCAGCCCAAAAAAAGACAAAAGAAAGAAAAAGACCCCCACCCCCACAAAAAAAAAAAATCTATAAGCATGCAATACTTCTCTGTCTCTCTGCCTACGTTTGGATGTATGTATATATATGCAGAAAATGGGAGAGTTAATGGGAGCTCAGTAGGCATGACTCTGTGTTGTTTCTTTTCTTTTCTCTTGTTTTAATATTGGAAAAGAATTTAAAAAATCTTTACAGCAAAACATTTAGAAAGGAAGAATAACAAATGCATTTACAAACTCATGTAGTTGCAACTCTTGATGTTGCAATGTCCATCAATTTGAATGGAACGACAACTGTACTATTATCACTTTTTGTAACAGTGTTTAATGTTGCTACAACATCCAATGAAATATATATATATATATATATATATATATATATATATATATATATATATATATATATATATATATATATATATATATATATATATATATAGAGAGAGAGAGAGAGAGAGAGAGAGAGAGCAAGACTCCTATAAATTTAAGTTAATAGGAAATAGTCATCCACCAACTTTTCTATCCATTAATGTTGCCTTAGGATCCGTGAAAGATATAAAGCCCACTTTGAGATTTGTGTGCATTTTGATTTCACGCATCTCAAGGCAAGATCAATGGATATAAAAGTTGGTGGACACTCCTCCCTATCAACTTAAGTTTATAGCTCCCTATCAACTTAAGTTTATAGGAGCCTTGCTCTCTCTCTCTCTCTCTATATATATATATATATATATATATATATATATATATATATATATATATATATATATATATATATATATATATATATATATATATATATATATATATATATATATATAATTTTGCATGCAATTGAAACAAGGTAGAGCTTCAACTACGTCTATCTAAACACACCCTTATGTATTCCAACATCTCAATTTTTTAAAAGTTGATGGTTGCATTGGCATATTGTTTGGTTTTGTATGTGTATGTGTGACTCAAATACCAATCTTGACCCAGTACTTTGTTGGACATGGCAAGGCTGCAAATAATAGTTATTGTTTGAAGAAGTGTGAATTGATAAGATAAATACAAATCCTATTGTTCATATGATAAGTAATTCATGTTGGTGGATAAGACAAAGTTGAATTATAATTCATTAGATTGCTTGACCACCAAGACTTCTTCAAATCTCTGATTAAAACCGACTTGGAGTTGCAGCATATAATGTCCATAGAAGTCCGAAGCCTCTTTGGTGGTGATTCACCCATGAGCTCGGCAAAAGCCGCAACTTTTTGAAGCCGTGAGTTGTATTAGGCTTTTCAGTATGGCTCTCTTTTGTGCTTCTATTATTTAAGAGAGATTGTGATCCACCCGACGGTAGCAGTGAGCATTGAGACGGACTCTACAGACTGAAGCAATAGATTCAAGAGGTTCTTGATTTGGCTCTCTATTTGGTTGGCTCTACAAGTGTTAGAGATTGTTAGAGAGATTAAGTGCTTTCAAGGGTGTGATTTGAGATTGAGAGATCTTCACATTGTATTCCTCACAATTTAGTAAAGCTATTCTCCTCTTTCGCCCGTGGACGTGGGCTACAAGTTGAACCATGTATATCCGTGTGTTATTGTCTTCTTGATATTTTTCGTGCTTTCGTGTGATTGATATTAGTCTATTCCTAAGGATTTTATCATAACAAGATGTCATTTGAACTAAATTTTTAATTGTTTATACTGGTTATATATATATATATATATATATATATATATATATATATATATATATATATATATATATATATATATATATATATTGTTTGTTTGTACTGATTTTAAATGGGTAGCTAGGTTCTCTTTTGTCTTGCTCTCCTCTCTTGGGATTTGGACCATATTCACTACCAAAAAGTAGTGGAGCATATTACTTTAATCACAACCGTTAATTTATTCAATGGGTGATTGTGATTCATCTACATACAACAATTACCATACACCCATGACTCATTCCTAATTTATAGTCAAAGAAAAATCACAACTATCGACTGAACGAATCAATGATTATGATTAAATCAGTGGTCCCTCCACTACTTGTCAATAGTGGAGATGATTCGAATCCTTCTCCAATGTACATAAGTTTTAATATAGAGGGGAATTTAGATCCTGTCCACTGTCAAAAAGTAGTGGAGACACCATGATGTAGAACACATTGCGGATACTTTCATGGAGAAACGGGATCGTAACAAGCCCAAACGCGGACCCAGTCAAGGAAAATAGGTTGCAACGAAGAACGGGTCATAACTTTCAATCCGTAAGTCAGATTTGGACGATTTTTTTAAAATCGCGTATTTTTTCGAGACGGAGCCAACCAAATCCATCGAGGTTCGGTTTGCTCGCCGTTCATTTCTTCAAATTCCTTCCGGATTGAGAGATATCAGCATTTTCGTCGATTTTTTACTATTTTTAGTAATGTTTTAGGAGTCTGTTTGGATTAGGAAGCAAATCCGGTTTGATTCCAAATTTGACCGATTTACTTCCCTAATCGTAAGGAGTCTTTTGAGGATAGTTTTCTTATTTCTATTTTTGGCAAAGTTCAGGTCAATTAGAGTTCTTATTTCTATTTTACTAGGAGTTCGAGTCATTGTAGGATTCTTATTTATTTTCTATTTAAACAGAGTCTTGTAAGCCCTAGAGACATATCTTTTCATTAATAAAATTTTCGTTTAAAATATTTTCTTCGTGGATTCGGAGATCAACCCTTGGTGGATTCCGAGATTTTAACTTTCGCGCTGCGTCAATTGGTATCAGAGACTTGTTCCTCCGATCCGATGGCAGGGGATGAAGCCCCTATTTCTCGAACTGAGTTCGATGAGTTGAAGACTGATTTTAATCAGATGAAGACCGATGTTAATCAGATGAAGACTACCATGGAGCGACTTGCGTTGGCGGTAGAGCGTCTGAACACGGTAGGAGTTCAAAATAGTGTTGATAGTCGCCAACGACGTGATCCGACTCCACAAGATGAATTCCACAGTGACAGCGATTACTATGAAGCCCCACGCCGCGGTTATGATCGCAGAGGCCGCCGACGGGATAATTATGATGCTGGAGGGTTCAAGATAAAGATGGATCTGCCATCTTTCAACGGGCAACTTCATATTGAAGAATTTCTTGACTGAATTGCAGAAGTGAAGAGATTTTTCGAGTATATGGAGATCCCAGATGAACGGAATGTTAAGTTGGTAGCCTACCGACTTAAGGGTGGAGCATCTGCTTGGTGGGAATCAGTATGCATGAATCGATCTCGCTAAGGAAAGCCGAAGGTCGATAGGTGGGAGAAGATGAAGAAGTTGCTGAAAGCCCGTTTCCTACCTGGTGACTATGAACAAGTCTTGTTCGGACAATATCAGAATTGCAAACAAGGTGGAAGAACAGTTGATGAGTACACGCAGGAGTTTTATCGGTTATCCTCCCGCAACAATTTAAACGAGAACGAGTCGCAACAGATGTCTCGTTACACTGGGGAATTGAGGTTAGCAATTTAGGATCGTGTGTCTTTACAGCAGACATATGCCTTGGCAGACACAGTTAGCCTAGCCCAAAAAGTGGAGCGGCAACTTGGACGAAATAATAAAGGATCGTGGGCAGCTTCCGACGGGTCGCACACGAGTTTCAATCGTGTTGGGAATAAACAGTCTCAAACCGCTCCTGCTCAAGATTCTATAGCTGAGAAGAGTACAAGGCCGACGTCAATAGCAGCAAAGAAGACTACACCACCGAACCCATATGCCAAACCCGATCCAATCAAGTGCTATAGATGCGGTGAACCTGGTCATCGATCCAATCAGTGCCCTAAACGAGGTGCTGTGCATATGGTGGATCATGAAGAGGAGGATATAGACGAAGACAATGCTGAAGACTATGACCGTGAAGGGGTGAGTGCTGATGATGGGAATCAACTCTCATGTGTTGTGCGGCGATTATTATTGGCTCCAAAGACAGAAAAACCACCCCAGAGGCATAATATCTTTCGCACGAGGTGCACGGTAAAACAGAGGACTTGTGATGTTATCATTGATAGTGGCAGTAGTGAGAATATTATCTCTCGACATATGGTGGAGAAATTAGGACTGAAAATAGAGAAACATCCTGCTCCCTACAAGATCGGTTGGATTCACAAGGATAATGATGTACAGGTCGATGAGGTGTGTCGGGTGTCTTTTTCCATTGGCCGTAATTATGTTGATGATGTTATATGCGATGTAGTTGAGATGGACGCTTGTCATATGCTACTAGGCAGGCCATGGCAGTTTGATGTTGATGCCACGCACAGGGGGAAGGACAATATTTACATCTTTAAGAAGGATGGTCGCCGAGTTGTGCTTTTGCCTCTTACTGAGAAGGGGTCAATCAAAACAGATGTTGCTGAAAAGAAGGCATTCTTGGTTAACAATGAAGATTTCATGAAAGATGTGAAACAGTCTGATGAGATTTATGCTCTTGTTGTTTCAGGAAAAGAGGATTCTACCTCTACCGAAATTCCACCTGAAGTTCAGACCCTTTTGCAACAATTTGATGCAGTTATGCCTGACGAGCTTCCTTCTAAATTACCAATGCTTCGAGACGTCCAACATCAGATCGATTTCATCCCTGGATCACGCTTACCAAACCTGCCACACTATCGGATGAGCCCGAAGGAAGGAGAGATCTTGCAAAAATAAGTGGACGAACTCATACAGAAAGGCCTTATCCGAGCTAGCATGAGTCCGTGTGCCGTGCCAGCGTTACTTGTCCCAAAGAAGAACGGAGAGTGGTGCATGTGTGTGGATAGTAGAGCTATCAATAAGATTACCGTGAAGTATCGATTTCCTATCCCGCGCCTAGATGACATGCTGGATATGTTATCTGGATCAAAAGTATTCTCCAAAATTGATCTCAGGAGTGGCTATCATCAGATTCGGATTAGAGAAGGTGATGAGTGGAAGACTGCATTCAAGACAAAAGAAGGCCTGTATGAATGGTTGGTCATGCCTTTTGGCCTTTCCAATACTCCTAGCACTTTCATGCGGTTGATGAATTAGGTATTAAAACCCTTTATCGGCAAGTTCGTTGTAGTTTATTTCGATGATATCCTGATTTATAGCCAGACCAAGTCCGTGCACCTGGACCACTTGAGGGAGGTACTAACAGTTTTGCAGGAGAACAAGTTGTACATCAATCTGAAGAAGTGCAACTTTATGACTAGTAGCCTATTGTTCTTGGGCTTTGTCGTCAGTGCAGAGGGCATCCATGTTGATGAAGAGAAGGTGCGCGCTATTCGAGATTGGCCTACGCCGAAGACCGTCATCGAAGTTCGTAATTTTCATGGCCTACCCACTTTCTACAGGAGATTTGTTAAAAATTTTAGCAGCATTGTGGCACCTATTACTGAGTGCATGAAGAAAGACAAGTTTAATTGGGGAGAAGATGCGGACCGTAGCTTTGCATTGATCAAGGAGAAATTATCCACCGCACCAGTACTTGCCCTTCCAGATTTTCAAAAGGTGTTTGAAGTTGATTGTGATGCGTCCATCGTAGGAATTGGCGGTGTTCTATCTCAAGAAGGGCGTCCAGTTGCTTTCTATAGTGAGAAACTCAGCGAAGCTTGACAGAAGTGGACTACGTATGAACTGGAGTTGTATGCCATAGTTCAGTCTTTGAAGCATTGGGAGCACTATTTAATCTCGCGGGAGTTTCTACTTAATACTGATCATCAGGCTTTGAAGTCCATCAATAGTCAAACTACCATCAACCGTATGCATGCTCGTTAGATAGCGTTTCTGCAGCGTTTCACCTTTATTTTGAAGCACAAGTCAGGGCAGCAGAATAAAGTTGCAGATGCACTCAGTCGAGAGCTGGTTTGTTGGTGACTTTACAGGCAGAGGTGACTGGATTTGAATACTTGAAGGAGTTATATGCAGAAGATGAAGACTATAAGGAGATTTGGAACGGCTGTCAACAAAATCAATTAGTCCGGGGTTTTCATATTCAGGATGGCTATTTATTTCATAGAGATCAGTTGTGCATACCCCAGAGTTCATTGAGAGAACAGATAATACGAGACCTACATGCTGGCGGACTAGGAGGACATTTGAGGCGTGACAAGACGATTGCTTCCATTGAAGAGCGATATTACTGGCCCCAACTGAAGAAGGGGACAGAAAAATACGTGCGGTGTTGTCCAGTGTGTCAAGTTGCCAAGGGGCAGTCCCAAAATACGGGATTGTATACAACTTTATCTGTTCCTGATGCGCCATGGCATGATATATCGATGGATTTTGTGTTAGGCCTTCCTCGAACCCAATGAGGCATGGATTCTGTTTTTGTTGTTGTTGACAGGTTTTCAAAGATGTCACACTTTATTCCTTGCAAGAAGACTGCAGATGCTAGCAACATTGCCAATCTTTTCTTTCGGGAGATAGTTCGCCTTCATGGAGTACCAAAATCCATCACATCTGATCATGATTCTAAGTTCTTATCCCACTTTTGGAAGACTTTGTGGCAGCGATTCAATACTTCACTTAAATTTAGTACTGCCTACTACCCTCAAACGGACGGACAAATTGAAGTAGTCAATCGTACTCTCGGTAACCTTCTTAGATCTATCTCTGGTGATCGTCCGAAACAGTGGGATCTTGTTCTGGCACATGCTGAATTTGTTTATAACTGTATGGAGAGTCGAACTACGGGCAAGGCTCCCTTTGTGATTGTGTATGGAAGGCTTCCAAACCATTATCTTGATCTAGCCCCACTACCTAAGCTTCCAGGACAGAGTATTGCTGCAGATCATATGGTTGAAAAGATACGTACTATCTAGCAAGAAGTGAAAGAGAAGATAGAGAAGTCTAATGCTAAATATAAGACGGATGCTGATCAGTACAGGAGGAAGAAGGTGTTTGAGGAGGGAGACATAGTGATGGTATTTCTGCGAAAGGAGCGTTTTTCAGTGGGCACCTACAACAAGCTGAAGAATAAAAAGTATGGTCCGTGTAAAATACTGAAGAAGATTAATGACAATGCTTATGTCGTTGACCTTCCTGCAGGATTGGGGATTTCACCTAATTTCAATGTTGCAGATTTATTTGAGTATTATCCGCCAGAGGGAATAACTCTTCATGCGAGTATAAGCTCGGGGTCGAGCTCTTTTCAAGCAGGGGAGACTGATGTAGAACACATTGTGGATACTTTCATGGAGAAACGGGATCGTAACAAGCCCAAACCCGGACCCGGTCGAGGAAAATAGGTTGCAACGAAGAACGGGTCGTAACTTTCAATCCGTAAGTCGGATTTGGACGATTTTTTTTTAAATCGCGTATTTTTTCGAGACGGAGCCAACCTAACCCACCGAGGTTTGGTTTTCTCGCCGTTTATTTCGTCAAATTCCTTCCGGATTGAGAGATATCATCGTTTTCGTCGATTTTTTACTATTTTTAGTAATGTTTTAGGAGTCTGTTTGGATTAGGAAGCAAATCCGGTTTGATTCCAAATTTGACCGATTTACTTCTCTAATCGTAGGGAGTCTTTTGAGGATAGTTTTCTTATTTCTATTTTTGGCAAAGTTCAGGTCAATTAGAGTTCTTATTTCTATTTTAGTAGGAGTTCGAGTCATTGTAGGATTCTTATTTATTTTCTATTTAAACAGAGTCTTGTAAGCCCTAGAGGCATATCTTTTCATCAATAAAATTTTCGTTTAAAATATTTTCTTCGTGGATTCGAAGCTCTTCGTGGATTCGGAGATCAACCCTCGGTGGATTCCGAGATTTCAACTTCCGCGCTGCGTCACACCACTACTTTTATTACAATCGTTAATTTGTTCAATAAGTATTTATGATTTGTCTTTATATGTAAATTAGTAATAAAAATAGAGTTGATCCTAGTCCTATAGTGAGAGCTATTCATATAGATCACAGCCACCCATTATGCAAATTAACTGATGTGATAAAAAATAGTAGAGATGATCGTAATCCTGTAGGCCGCCCTCTGTAGAATTTATTTGCCACTTTTACTTAAACTGCTCTTATTTGTTAATAAATCTATATCAATAATAATTCGTATGACGGTTGTAGCTTGCGTGGCAGTAGAGAGAGAGAGAGAGAGAGAGAGAGAGAGAGAGAGAGAGATTGCTACCTGTAGAGTGCAGACAGCGTATTTCGAGGTGAGCTACGCCTAACAGCTAAAGGCCTACCGTCTACACATGTAAGAGGGGACATGAAAATTAATGAAAGCATCTATACATTTTTAAATTAAATTAAATTTATTTTAGGAAATACAAGGAAGAAATGTGCATAAAAGTCAACCGATCATGTATTCCCTTTTTATAGACAAAATTGAGAACGAGAAATTATAGCTAGCTAGGGATTGAGACGGGCAGACGGCTGATAGCTGATAGGATTCACTATAGTAAGGATTTTGTTAGCAAACATTCTTGTTCATTAGATTCATCTAATGCCAGCTCTGTTATGTCACACACTTGACACTTGTCTCTATGCACTAAGAGTTGACATTTAGAAATAAAATTTTCGTGTATTATCTAGCCTACTCAACTTACATTGACAAGTAAGTTCTTATATGACTAAGGTTATTTAATCAACTCATATTAGCTAGAGTGGCAAAGCGTTACTCTCGCTCTTATTCTTTTCATTTTTAAGTAAACCAGGATATATAAGATGTTTAAGAAATTTATTAAACATAGAAAATAGATTAAAAAATATATCTTAATAGGAAAATGGAGAAGAGAGGAAAACACAATAGGAGAAGGTTAGAAGATGCATCCGAAAATAAGAAGAAACGAACTGGCAAGTTTCTGAATCAAGAGCCATATATATAATTTCGCGTTGATGGTCTATTCTACTGAAAGACAATATTGCCACGTCAGAAGGAAGATGATCCTACGTATTGTCAAGCAATGAAAGTGCTCGACTCTTTGAGTTTATTTCGAAACCTCATTTCCCTTGTTTCAAATGTAGTATTTATTGTAGCAATTAAGCAACAATTATGCTTTCATCAATTAAGTAGAAGATACGAGAGATCTGATCGTCAATTAGTCCCAACTATTATAGATATTGATAATAATAGATTGGAGATGAGAATATGATCCCGAGTAATAAAAGTGCAAGGGCAATATATGACATTATATTTGATCATTGTGTGTACCTTGGTAAGCATGGGTCTGGGCCCTTAGCTAGACATGCTTCTACTGTTGGTTGTTGTGACTCTGTTCGCTACAAGTATTAATGATTTATCATCTCTGTTGCAATATAAAACTATAATCCTTAACCCTTACTATTTATAGTGTGGCAATAATTTCTGACATGATATTAAAGGAACCCTGCTTCAAATCTTACTGACCACGAATTTCTAAAGCGGGTTTAGGAAACACCACTCCGTGATTCCATATTTCAGCTAATAAAAGGGTTATCAACCCGCACGAGACATGTTAGAATATAAAAATATAGCCCTCAATTCTCACCATAATTTTAGAGCTCGGGTGTAATATATTAGTTTTTTTTTTTGAAATTCTTATTAATTATTAAGTTGCCGTATTTGGGCTTGACTTGACCGAGAATTCAAACTTCAAAATCTGAAAACACGGTTATTGCAATTTTTTGAAAACACTATCATGTTAGTTTCTTCTGTTAATACAGACTGTGTTCGAATGCCAAGAACAAGACCATACTCGATCGATCTCAGATCATAGGGATTTGACGTTGGGATCAGATTATTATGTAAAACTTTGCCCCAATGGTTTAACCTGTTGGTGTTACATCGCAAACCCGTCGGGACAAACGAATATTATATTCTTTTTTTCCCCAATGGTTTTGTTGAACTATCCCTGACTGTTAGAACCGTTGGAGATGTGAAAAGTTGCGTTGTGCCAACAATTGTTGAGGCAACTGCTGGTTGTACTAGTGGATGCTTTTGTTGATAGGGGGGAACGATAAAATGCGAGTGACTACCATATAAGGGTGTTGGTAAAATCTGCAAATTATCCCATGTGGAATATTTTGATAGAATTTGTACTCAGCTCAAGCAAGCTTAATATAGAGTACATTTTCTATCAGAACACCACACCTCATGATGTGGTTTGAGCTTCGTAGAGGGGCAGTAAAATACTCAAACTACTCTTCTATATAATATCTCAATGGCTTATATCACCACACAAGGTGTGAAGCGTTCCTAGGGGTGGGCGTGGGCCGGGCCAGTTCAAGCCCGTGACCTGGCCCGCCGGGTTCAAGGCCAGGCCGGGTCAGAGTGGGTCGTGCCTACTTTTCTAATCCCAGGCCTGGGCTGGACCCAGCCTGGCCCACGACTCGCCTAGGTGCGGGCCGAGTCTGACCTGGCCCACGGCCCGTGGGTCGTGGGTCGGCCCATTGGTTTTTCGTCTAACTTCTTTTCTTATTTTTTTACCTTTTTAATTATATAAAACTTATATTTACAATTATAAAATTATTTCTAATTTATGTTTTAGTAATTTAAACTTGTATTAAACTATTTTTAGACTTTTATTAAATTTTTAATCCTTCCAAGTAGACATCAACGAGTTTAAAGATCGTTGTTTTATTTCTCAATGGGCGAAAATGCCCACGAGTCAAAAATCTATGACCTTTCGGCTTTGTTGGCAGCTAGCTGCGGAGCCAAAGGGCTAAAGGAATAACTATACTAACCAAATAATATATCATGGGTCGGGGCGGGTCGGACGTGGGCCGAGTCAGCGTGGGCCTGGCCTATTTCTCTTACCCCGAGTCTAGGGTTGGACCCGGTCCGATCCGTGACCCAGTTATATCATGAGCCGGGTCAGGCCCAGCCCACTACTGGCTGAGGTGGGTCGTAACCCATGACGGGCTGGGCCGGAGCAGCCCGCGGGTCGACCCGGCCCACACCCAACCCTAAGCGTTCCCATAAGATTGCACTCCTAAATATAAGGCCGTGACAAGATGCTTTGTGCTCGCTTGAGGTTGCCACCACTCATCAGATCCGATGATGGTATTAATAAGAGAGAGATACTTGCTTTGTTGTTTGCATGTGACGGTGATGGTGCTATTTGCTTGGGGAGCAGTACGTTTATAGTACGCCGATGCATATATAGTACGATTGGGCGTACCTTTGGGTTCAGCAATCGGACCGATGGATCTCAAATTAAGTAGGCTAAGGCTAAGACTAAGGCTAAGGCTATATTGGTTCAAGCCCTAATAGGTTTGAATCTTAAAAGCTCACTTTGGCATTGACCTGAGAGGCTCGTCTTATTGCTAACCCAATTCAATCCCCATGCTTGTCTCTCATCTTTACTTGATTTGTTTCTTCAATTAATTCTTCTACCTCCTCCTTTTCATCTCTCATATTCATATAGTTTTTTTTTTCTTCAAATAATTGAGAGAGAACTTCATATATGGTAGCCTTTTGCTTTACAATGAAAAAAAAAAATAAAGTCTAAGTTTATGTAAGTTAATGAAGACTAGATTCTACACTTGGTAGGCCACTAGTCACAAAATCTGATCAGGCCTTAGTAATAAGAAAATAGGGGCATAAGTAGGCAAACGATTTGAGCTAGGCTAAGTAAATTATCAACCAATGTCCTATGTGCAGATTAACAACCAAGAGAGAAAATCTCAAAGAAAGTGAAAAGGTAAAAATAAAAAATATACTCGTTACATCGTTTCATTTTTCCAAAGAGGCACTTCCCTTTCTCGAAAGATGAAAAAAATAAAATAAAATTATTTTGGGTAAATTTCTCGAAACCTCCGATATGTTTGGGTGTTTGACATTTAATCCCAAAAAACTTTAAAACTTTCACTAAACCACCAATAACGTTTGGCAAGAAACTCCCAAAATTAATAACACTAGAGTTCGCGTGTGGTTTAATGACCAAAGTGCTCTAAATAAATTTTGTAGGAGCCCCCCAATGAATTTTAAGTTTTGTTACTTAATCCCCAAATTTGAACCATGGATTTTTGTCCATTTTTATTCATTTCAACTAAAGCAATTAACAAAGAATATTTTAAAATTCACGATTTCATGGGCAATATCTCATGATTTTTATTCATTTTTATATATTTCTATAGAAAGTAAATTAATTACACGTATTCAAAGACAAGATTTTTCTTTATTTTTGTACGTTTCGATCCAATAATAATTAAGTACAGTACTTCAAAATTCACGAGTTTCATAGGCTCTGACCAAGATTTTTGTGTTTTTTATTTATTTCAACTCCATGGCGTTAGAGTATGTGCACTTTAGATGTGCAATTTTCATGGGTTATAATCCATGATTTTTATTAGCTTTTTATTCATTTCAACGGAGTCATAGTTAAGTCTTGTATTTCAAAACCACAATTTTTATTCAAGTGCATTCGTTTAGACCTAATGATAATTAAGTATACGAATTTCAAAATAAACAATTTTCTCGGGCTATACCTATGTTTTTTTTCCAATTTTTAATGGGCTATAACCCATGATTCTTATCCTTTAAAATTCACAATTTTCATGGGCTATAATTTAAAATTTTGACCATTTTATGTGATTAGACGCTATGAAAAATAAATTTACTTTAATATTTGTGATTTTTATGGTCATAGCCTATAGCTTTTTCCATTTTGTTGGTTTTGATCTTATGAATTAAATATGCATACTTCAAATTTTTGTGAACTTCATAGCCTATAATATACATTTTTGTTGATTTTAAATTTTTCGATTCAATAGAAGTTAAACATGCATACATGAAAATTTGTGATTGTCATGTGCCAACCCAGTATAGTCCATTTTCTTTTATTTTCAACCTAATGACATTGAAGTTTGTGTACTTAAAATTCCACGATATTTATGGGCTATATCCATGATTATTTCCTATTTTTATTCATTTTGACCCAATCACAAATAAGTATGTGTACTTTAAATTCAAGAGTTTCATGGGCTACCCGATATTTGTCAATCTTGTTATGTTTTATACTATTGCAGTTAAATACGTGTACTTCAAATTTTTGTGATTTTCATGAATTATAATACATGAATTTAGTCTCTTTTAATCGACCCAATGACAATGAGGTGATGAAACTTTGAATTTATGATTTTCATCGCTATAACTCATGATTTTTATTTATTTTTATTTGTTTTGACTTAATGGGAGTTAAGTAGGTATACTTCAAAAGTACAATTTTATGATCTAACCGGCAAATTTTTGTCCATTTTGTTTGGTTGACCCTATGACAATTAATTATGTATACTTCAAACTTTTATAATTTTCATGGGCTATAATCCATAATTTTACCCATTTTTATTTGTTTTGACCCACGACAAGTAAGTATCCAAATTATATTTGCAATTCCATGTGCTAATCCATAATTTTTGTTTATATTTATACATTTTTATCCAATGATAATTAAATATGTCATTTAAATTTTGCAATTTTCATGCTTATAGTTCATGATTTTGGTCAAATTTTTGTTTGTTTCATAATTTTTGTTGGCTATAAACCCTAGTTTTTATATATTTGACCTACTAGAAAATAATTATTTGTACATCGAAATTTAAGATTTTCTTAGGCTATAATCCATATTTTTTCATTTTCATTTGTTCTGCCCAATAGTAGTAAAATATGCATACCTCAAACTTCACAATATTTGTTGACTATTTTTATTTGTTTTAATCAAATGATAATTAATTATGCTTACTTCAAAATTCATAATTTTTATAGACTACAACCTATGTTTTTGTCCATTTTATTCACGTAGATCCAATGGCAATTAAATATTAGTATTCTAAAATTCATGCTTTTCATTAAATATAGCCATAATTTTTATTTATTTTCTTTTATTTTGACCCAATGACAATAAAATATGTTTACTCTCAAATTCAAGATTTTTACAGGCTAAGCTTCTCCATTTTCTTTCATTAAGACCAATTATCAAGTAAGTATGAATATTTAAAATCCACAATTTAACTCAAGATTTTCATCCATTTTTATTTATTTTGATCCAATGAAAATTCAGGTATGGAAACATAAAGTTTGCTATTTTCATGGGCTACAACCTAGGATTTTTATACATTTCCATTCATTTAAACCCAATAAAAATTAAATATTCATAATTTAGAATTCACGATTTTCATAGGATACAATCCATGTTTTTCATTTTGCTTATAGCCAAAAGCGATTATGTCGTGCAATTTAAAATCCATAATTTTCATGGATTATAGTCCCTAATTTTTGCTTAGTTTTATTCATTTAATGCTTCAAAATCCATAATTTCCATTCACTAATCCATGATTTTTGTCTATTTTCTTCATTTTGACCCTATAAAAATTAGATGTGTAAATTAAATTTTGCAATTTCAAGTCTTTGTTATCCATAATTTTGGTCTATTTTTATTTGTCTCGGCCCAATGACAATTAGTTATTGTTGCTTAAAATTTATGATTTTCATGGACCAATTGTGGGTGATATGAGAATAAAATGGTGAATTTAAAGGAAAGAAAATTTAACTACCATTTGGTTGAAACGAAAAAATGAACAAATATCGTAGGAGCCCATGAAAATTGTAAACTTTGAAGAACGCAATTAATTACCATTGGGTTAGATTAGTTGAAAATAGAAAAATTATATATTATGGTCCATGAAAGTGGTGAATTTCAGGGAAAAACTTAATTAGCGATGGGTGAAAATAAATGAAAATGGATAAAAATTATGTGTGAAGCCCATGAAAATTATAAATTTTAATGTATGCTAATTAATTGGTATTGATTGAAATAGTTGAAAATGGATAAAAAATTGTGGGTTATAGTCCTTGAAAATGATGAATTTTGAAGGAAAGAAAACTAATAATATTGGGTCAAAATAGATAAATACGGACAAAAATCATAGATTATAGGCCATTCAAATTATGAATTTTGAAGTATGGTAATTAACTACCATTCATTCAAAACAAATAAAAATGCACAAAATTGTGGATTATAGCTTATGAAAATGTTGAATATTGAGAAAAGAAAACTTAATTGCCATTGGGTCAAAACAATAAAAATGATAAAAATTATGCGTTATGCCCCACAAAAATTGTGAATTTTGGAGTGCGCTAATTAATTGTCGTGGGTCAAAATAATAAAAAATGGAGAAAATTTATGGGTTATAGCCCATAAAAATTATGAATTTTGAAATATGCCAATTAAATAACCAAAATAGATGAAAATAGAAAAAATTATGGGCTACATTTGTGAAATGGTGAATTTTTTGAGAAAGATAACTCATTTGTCACCGTGTCACTGTGTCGAAACTACTGAAAATGGAAAAAAATCATGCGACAGTCCATGAAAATTGAGAATTTGGAAGTGCTTCAATTATTTGCCATGAAGTAAAACAGATGAACATGGAAAAAATTGTGGGTTATAGTCGATAAAAATAGTGAATTTTAAGAAAAGAAAACTTAATTGTTATTATGTCAAAATAGCTGAGAATGGAAAAAAAAAAGTTATGGGATATAGCCCATGCAATGTGCAAATTTTGAATTACCCTAATTAATTCCCATTCATTCAAAATAAAAAAAATGAATAAAATTGTGGAGTATGGTGCAGTAAAATGGTAAATTTTAGGAAAGAAAACTTAATTGCCATTGAGTTCAAACAATAAAAATGGAAAAAAATCGTGAGTTATAGGCCATAAAATTTATAAATTTTGAAGAGTGCCACCTGATTTCCATTAGGTCAATGCAGGTGAAATGGACAGAATTGGGTTTATAGTTCATGGAAAAGGTTAATTATAACGCTAGAAAACTAAATTGTCATTGAGTTCAAAACATATGAAAATGGGCAAAAATCATTGGCTATATAACCTATGAAAATTATAAATTTTAAAGTATACAAATGAATATCCATTTGGTTGTAATACATGAAAGGGTTATATTCAATGAAAATGGTGAATTTTGAGGAAAAAAAACTTAAAAGCAATTTGGCTAAAATGATCGAAAATGTAAGAAAATAGTGGGTTATCGCCTAGGAAAATTTTTGAATTTTGAAGTATGCCACTTAATTAGCATTGGGCTGAAATAGATAAAAATGGACAAATATCATGGGCTATAGCCCATGAAATTTGCAAATTTTAAAATATGCCAATTAATTGTCATTTGAATGGAACTCATGAAAATGGATAAAATTTTTGGTTATAGTCATTAAAAATTGTGAATTTTTCGGAAACTAAACTTAATTCCCATTGGACGAAATGGTTAAAATGGACAAGAATCTTAGGATATAACCCATGAAAATTGTGAATTTTAAAATACACCAGTTAATTTCTATTGGTTAGAAGTGATGAAAATGCACAAAATTGTGATTTATATCCTATAAAAATTGTGAATTTTGCAGAAAGACATTTAAATTGCCATTAGGTCAAAGCGATGAAAAATGGACAAAAAGCATGGGTTATAACTTGAGAAAATTTTGAATTTTAAAATAAACCAAATATTTGCCATATCCCATGATTTAAGTAAACTATAACCCTTGATTTTTATTTATTTTTAATTGTTTCACCAAATGCTAAAGAACTATTTGGAGATAAAAATCAAGGTTTCAAGAGCAATAATCCATGGTATTTGTTTATATTTTCTTATTTCAACCTAATGAAAAATAATTTTGTACAACTCAAAATTCATAATTTCATGAACTATAACCCATAATTTTTATTCATTTTTGTTTTGACCATATGGTATACGGAGTTCTAATTTCACAATTTCATAAGCTATAACCCATAATTTTTGTTCATTTTTCTTCATTTTGACCAAATAGGAAAAAATTAAATGGACTTCAAAATTTATGATGTTTATGAGCTATAACTCATAATTTTTGTTCATTTTTGTTTGTTTCAACCAAATGGGAAATAATTATTAAGAGTTCAAAATTTATGATTCATGAGCTATAATCCATAATTTTTGTTAAATTTTATTCATTTTGACTAAATAGTAAATAATTTTAGTCCATAATTATTCATATTTAAAAATTCATGATTTTATGAGCAAATAATTCTGAGTTGAAAATTCACGATTTCCTTGCTATAACCCACTTTTTTGTTCAATTTGTTTGTTTCAACTAAATTCCACAAATCATGCATTGTTCAAATATCAAACTTCAAGAGCAATAATTCACAATTTTTGTTCTTTTTCTGTCATTTTGAGCTAATGGCATATAATTTTACAGAGTTTAAAATTCACAAATTTATGAGCTATAACCATGATTATTATCCCTTTTGTCTGTCTCAAACAAATGATAACTATTTATGCATAGAGCAAAATTCACGATTTCATGAGCTGTAACCCACCATTTTTTCCATTCACGATTTCATAAGATCAAATTCATGATTTTTGTGCATATTTGCTCATTTCAACTCAATGATAAATAATTTTGTGTAGTTTAAAATTCAAGATTTTATGAGATATAACATATGGTTTTGTCCATATTTATTTATTTTCTTGAATAGAAAATAATTAAATAGAGTTCAATATTCATAATTTTTATGAGCAATAACTTATGTTTTTGGTTAATTTTTGTTTGTGTCAACCAAATTAAAAATAAATATGTAGAGTTGAAAATTTACTACTTCATGAGCTATAATCTATAATTTTTGTTCTATTTTATTTTGACCAAATGGCTAATAATTATGTGGCGTTAAAATTCACAATTGATGAGCTATAATCTATAATTTTTGTACATTTTTCTTGTTTTGACCCATTGGAAAATAATTTTTCAATGTTCAAAATTCACAATTTAAGAAGTTATAAACTAAGGATTTTGTTTATTATTATTTGTTTTGATCAAATGTTAAATAATTAAGTAGAGTTTAATATTTTTGATTTCATAAGCTATCATCCATGATTTTTTCATGTTTACTCATTTTGATCCAATGGCAAATAATTTTATATATTTCAAAATTTACAATTGCATGAGCTATAACCCATAATTTTTATTTATTTTGACCAAATGAAAAATAATTATGAGAGTTAAAATACACGATTTCATGAGCTATAATATATAACTTAAGTTTATTTTTGCTCATTCAACGAAATGGAGAAGAGCTATACAGAGTTCAAAATTCATGATTTCATGAGCTATAGTCAATGGTTTTTCACCTAGTGAAAAATTATTTTGTGTGGTTTAAATTTTAGGATTTAATGTATAACTCATGAATTTTCTTCTTTTTGTTTGTTTTAACCAAATAGCCAATAACTATGCGGGTGCAAAATTCGAATTATGGGGCTTAAAATTCGCAATTATGGAGTGCAAAATTCATGATTTTAAGTGCTATAACGCATGATTCTTTTCCATTCATTATTTCTTGAGATATAATCCGTGGTTTTTTCGATATTCACTTGTTTTGACCAAATGACAAATAATGTTGCAGAGTTTTGATTCATGATTTTATGAACTATAACCAATAATTTTTATTTATTTTTATTATTTTGATAGAATAGAAAATAATTAAATGGAATTTAAAATTTAGGATTTTTATGAGCTATAAATCATGATTTTGTTAATTTTTATTTATTATAGCTAAATAAAAATAATTATGTAGAGTTAAAAATTCACGATTTTATGAACTATAATACCATTTTTTCATTTATTTCATTTTAACCAATTGAAAAATAATTATGCAGAGTTAAAATTTCACAATTTCATGAGCTATAATTCAATATTTTTATCCATTTTTGCTTGTTTTAACCCAATGGTAAGTAATTTTGTACAGTTCAAAATTCACGATTTCATGATCACTAACCCACGATTTTTGACTATTTTATTTATTTCAACCCAATGGTAAATAATTAAATGAAATTAATAATTTATAATTTCATGAGCTATAATACATGATTTTGTTAAGTTTTTCTTATTTCAACCAACGAGAAATAATTTCATGAGCTATAATACATGATTTTGTTATATAACTTAGGATTTTTATTTATGATTTAATGGGCTATAACCCAATAGTTTTGTCCATTTTGTTTATTTTAACTAAATTAGAAACAATTAAATGGAGATAAAATTTATGACTTTTACGAGCTATAACCCATAATTTTTGTTCATTTTTTGTTTCAACCAAATGGCAAGTAATTAAATGGAGTTCAAAATTCATAATTTCATAAGCTATAATCCACTTTTTCGTCCATTTTTGCTTGATTCGATTTAATGACAAATAATTTTGCATACTTTAAAATTTACAATTTCATTAGTTATAACCTATGATTTTAGTTCATTTTTGTTTTTTTGAGCAAATGGTAAATAGTTATGAGAGTTCAAAATTTACATTTTCATGAGTTATAACCCACGATTTTTGTCCATATTTGCTTATTTGACCGAAAGTGATATAATTAAATGGAGTTGAAAATTTACGACTTTTATGAGATATAACTCAAAATTTTTGTTTGTTTTGGTCAAAGACTAAATAATTAAGTGGGCTTAAATACTCATGATGTCATGAGCTATAATCCAATATTTTTGTATATGTTCACTTGTTTCGACCTAATGGCAACTAATTTTGCATAGTTTAAAATTCATAATTTCATGAGTTTTAAACCATAATTTTATTTATTTTTATTTATGTTGACCACATGGTAAATAATTATGAGGAATTCAAAATTTATGACTTTTATAAGAACCACGATTTTTGTTCATTCTTGTTTGTTTCAACTAAAAGTAAATAATTAAGTGTAGCTTAAAATTCATGAATTCATGAGCTATAATCCCTGCCTTTTGTTCACTTTTGCTCATTTGGGCTCAATGAAAATAATTTTGCATAGAAATTCATGATGTTATGAGCTTTATCCTATGATATTTATTTGTTTTTATTTTGACCATGTGGTTAATAATTAAGCGTAGTTCAAAATTTATGATTTCTTGAGCTATAAGCTAGGATTTTTATCCATTTTATTTATTTTGACCGATAGTAAACAATTAAACGAGTTTAAATTTTACGAATTTTATGAGTTATAACTAACGATGCTTGTTCATGTTTATTCATTTCAACCCAATGAAAATAATTATGCATAATTCAAAACTCATGATTTCATGAGCTATAATCTACAATCTTTATTTATTTTTTCTATTTAGACCAAGTGGTAAATAATTATGGAGATCTAAGTTCATGATTTTCATAAGCTATAACAAAAATATTTGTTAAATTTTGTTCTTTTGATCAAATGGTAAATAATTATGCATAGTTAAAAGTCAAGATTTTATGACCAAATAATTTATGAGTGCAAAATTCACTATTTCATGAGCTATAGCCATAAATTTTGTTCATTTCGACCAAATGTTAAGTAAATATGTGGAGTTTAAATATCATAATTCATAAGCTATAATTTATAATTTTTATTCTTTTCGCTCATTTTCACCCAATGTTAAATAATTTTGCCTAGTTCAAAATTCACTACTTTATGAGCCATAACCGCAATTGTTGTTCATATTTGTCCCTTTCGACCAAATGACAACTAATTATGCGAAATGCAAAATTCACGATTTTGTGTGTTATAAACCTTAATGCTTTTCCATTCATGATTTTATGAGATATAATCCATGATTTGTGTCCATATTTACTAATTTCGATTCAATAGCGATGATTTTGTGGAGTTCAAAATTTAAGATTTCATGAGCTATAAGCCTTGATTTTTATTCCATTTTTATTTATTTTGATCCAATAGGAAATATTTAAAAGGTGTTCAGAATTCACGATTTTTATGAGCTATAACTCACCCCATTTTCGCTTGTTTCGATCCAATGGTAAATAACTTTATGTGGTTCAAAATTTAGAATTTCATGAGCTATAAACCATAATTTTGTTCATTTTTGTTTCAATCAAATAATGAATAATTAATGGATTTAAAATTGATAAGTTTATGAGCTATAATCCTTGATTTGTTTTTCATTTTGGTCATTTCGATCCAATGACAAATAATCTTATGTTGTACAAAATTCACAATTTCATGAGTTATAAACCATGATTCTCATTTTTTATTTGTTTTAGCCAAATGATGAATAATTAAGCATAGTTCAAAATTCACAATTTCATGAGTTATAATCCTCGATTTTTATCCATTTTAGCTCATTTCAACCTAGTGGCAAATAATTTTGTATAGTTCAAAATTCACGATTTCATGAGTTATAACCTACATTTTTATTCATTCTAATTTTTGATCAAATGGTAAATATATCAGTGGAGTGTAAAATTTATGATTTCATGAGGTATAACCTATGATTTTTATCCATTTTATTCATTTTGATTGAATAGGAAATAATTAAGCGAGTTTAAAATTTATACTTTTATGAGCTATAACCCATGATTTTTGTTCACTTATTTGTTTTGAGTAAATGGTAAATAATTAAGTGGAGTTCAAAAATCATGATGAGCTATAATCCATGATTTTTATCCACTTTTGGTTGTTTCGCCTAATGGCAACTAATTTTGCATAGTTTAAAATTCACGATTTCATGAGTTATAAGCTATAAATTTTATTTTTTGTTTTTAGATCAAATGGTAAATAATTATACAGAGTTTAAAATTTACAATTTTATAAACTATAACCCATAGTTTTTGCCCATTTTTGTTTGTTTCAACCTAGTACGAAACAATTAAATGGAGTTCAAAATTTAAGACACTTACGAGATATAACCTATAATTTTTTATTTTTTTTTTAAACCAAATGGTGAATAATTAAGTAGAATTTAAAATTTATGATTTCATAAGCTATAATTCATGATTTTATTCCATTTTTGTTTGTTTCATTGAATAGGAAACAATTAAGTGGGACTCAAAATTTGCGACTTTTATGAGCTATAAACCATGATTTTCGTTATTTTTGTTTGTTTTGGAAAAATAATATATTATTAAGTGGAGTTCAAAGTTCACGATTTCATGAGTTATAACTATAATATTTATATATTTATTTGACCAAATGGGAATTAATTATGAAGTGTTCAAAATTCATGATTTCTTGAGCTAATACCTATGATTTTTATCTATTTTTGATTGTTTTGACCGAATAGTAAACAATTAAATGGAGTTCAAAATTATGACTTTTATGAACTATGACCTATAAATTTTGTTAATTTTTCTTTGTTTTGACCAAATGGTAATTAATAAAGTGGAGTTAAAATTCATAAATTCATGAGCTATAGTCCATTTTTTATCCCCTTTCACTTGTTTTGCCCAATGGAAAATCATTTTACATAATTCAAAATTCATGATTTCATGATTTATAATCTGCATATTTATTCAATTTCATTTTTTGACCAAATGGTAACTGATTATGCAAAGTTAAAACTTTTAATTTCATGAACTATATTCTATAATTTTTCCAATTTTATTTGTTGCGACCAAGCAGAAACAATTAAATGCAGTTCATAATTTATGACTGCTATGACTGATGTGTTCAAGAAAAATGTTGCAAACTTGAGAAATATTTAGATCAAGAGGACTTGCGAAATTGTTATCTCAGCTAAGTTAATCATGAAAAAATTCATTACTTCAAATAAAATTTTAAATTAGAGCTATAGTAAAGTAAAATACTTTAAAAATTATTTCTTCAAAATGTAGTTAGAGTTATCGTAAAAGACTAACTTAAGTATAAAATTAACTAAAAATTAGAAAGTTTTAAAATTTATCAAAAATATTAATTATTAATTAACTTTATCGTTGTTGGTAAATAACATGTTTTTTAAGGAAAGAAAAGAAAGGATAAAATAATATAAGAAAAGAAAAGATAAAGAGAAAAGATAACTAGTTCCCATCCTCACACTTAAGTTTGAATTGTCCTCAATGCAAACTATATAATGCAAAAGTAAGTAGATGCAAATAAATTACTTATATTTGTTAGGTTGGTCATGAACAAAGATAAAATGATTAAAATCTGCAATCACCTTTAATTTGCATGTATAGGAGGAGGGTGTAACCAAAACTTCTCTCTCTCTCTCTCATTCTCTTTTTTTTCCTTTTTATTGTTTTATTTATTTCTTTTTTTGAATGAAATAAAAAGATGCTCTCCAAACAAGAGAAAAGAAAATTCTTTATTCTTCTTATTCTTATTCTTATTATTATTATTTTCTCATTGTCTGGATGAGACACAGAATAAAGATGGAGAATAAAGATGGAGAATAAAGGATTTAAAATAAAAAACTTACATTCTACATTATTTCCTACCTTGCTGCTAAAAATTCTACCTTGAATTCTAAAGAAGTATAAAATGATAAACTCTATGATGTGCTTAAATTTTATATTCTCTGTGGTTTGCAGCATTTGATGGTAGGTTGGTAGAGAGTAATCCGTCAAATCAAATTTATCATGCATCTTGATTTTTCGATGCCGATCAATCAGAAAGCTAGTCTCAAATTTGAACTCAGGTTCTACATGAATGAAAGTTTTTCCTAACAACACCAACTCTTCTTTAAAAATTTTCTCAAATCCAAGGTTCATGGTTGGGGCATGACAGGCCGATTGTTCCGTATCTTCTTCGAACCTAAGTTTATCTGCAAAGAGTTCTTCAAAGCTGAGATCAGTGAAACTTATGTCTAACTTAGTGCTTTTCTTATTAAAGACTTGTTCTGATTCTAACTCCTCTATTTATCTGATCTCTTCTTCAAAGATCTCCACAAAACTCATGTCAGATAATCTAAGGTCTGACTCATACTTTTCTTCTAATTGTTTACTTGATATTCACTGAAAGAAGTTCACTTCTAGGGATTGATCTGATGGATCACTCGACTATTTCCCCAGATTGAAGATGTTGAGATCTACAGTCATGTTGCTAAAAGATAACTTTATTTGACCGATGCTACAGTTGATTAGAGCATTTGAAGTGGCTAAGAACGATCTTTCTAAATTGACTAGAATCTGTCCCTTGAGATTGGAAAAGGGCTGCTTTTCAAATACTGTGAAATTAATAGGAAATATAAACTTCCCAACCTTAATTAGAATATCCTCTATCTCTCCTTTGGGTATCTTCACAGATCTATCAGCTAATTGGAGGGTGCATTTGGTTGATTTCAATTCTCCTACCCCTAGCTATTGATAGACTAAAGATGAAAGAAGATTTACACTGGCTCCTAAGTCTAAAAGTGCCTTATCAATGGAGGTATTTTCTATGACACATGAAATAGTAGGATAGTTTGAATCCTTATATTTTAGGGGCATTGACTTTGAAAGAATGTCATTGATAGTTGCTAAAAAGACTTTCTTAGAAACATTGATTGCTCTTTTTTAGTGCACAAATCCTTTTGCATAAGATGGAATTTAATTGGATGACATCTAAGAGAGGAATGCTGACTTTAGCTTGCTTAAATACTTCTAAGATCTTCTCCATCTAAGGAGAATATTTTCTAGGTCTGAGTCTATCTAGAAAGGGAGCAACTAGCTTATACCTATCTAAATTGAGCTCAGATTCGATCTCCAGTTCTTGGTCATCAGAAGAGGATGGTGATTGCACATAGTTATCAAAATGAGGGGATGCTTGTTCAGGTTGAGCAGATAGAATAGGAGAAGAAGAAGGAGGAGCTTGGTCAGGAGGCATTCTAACTTGGTTATCTACCTATTTTCATGACCTTAATGTTTGGACTGCATTTACTTAAGTTTGATTGGATGAACTTGATATAGTGTCTTTAGGGTTAGCAACCGATTGACTTGAAAATTTTTCCTTCTCTCTCTCTCTCTCTCTCACTCATAGCACTAGCTAGTTATCTTAGTTAAGTTTCCAGTCTAGCTATGGCTTGAGTGTTGGAATTTAACCATTGGTCTGATATTTGCATGAAGGAATTCAGAGTGTTAGATGATTGAGTCAACATTTTGGTAGTTTGTGTGGATACTTATATCATGGCTTCTAGACCTTTCTCTAAGACACTGAATCATTTCTCATGGTTAGAATTCAGTGAAACAGAATGATTTTGAGGAGGTTGATTTGGGTATGGAATATTGGGTTGTGGATTATGAAAATTGTTGTGAGTGTTGAAAGGACTTGTGTTTCCCCTAGGAAATTGTGAAGCTGAAGAGGGGGTGAAGTTTAGATTTTCTAAGAAGTTTCCATAAATCCATGCAAAGTTAGGATGATTTTTTCATACCGAATTATAAGTTGTAGAAAATGGGTCATTCCTAGGATGTTGGAATGCATTGTTGATCTGTTCGAGTGGTTGGTTATTTCCTAAAAGAAGACATTCTTCTAAAACACGAGCTGAGACAAGCAATTATGATATCCTAGGAAAGAAACTTGGTTGATATGAGCGGGAACTTGATCTTTGGTTTCTAAGGCTTCTAACCGACGCAGGATTGTAGCTTTAGAGGCTTTGTTCGACTCTAAGGGCAAATCAGTAGATTTGGTTGAGGGATTTGTTGAAGTTTCTCTTTCATCATAGTATTCCCATTGCATGGTTTTCTCAAATTAGCTCTCTAAAATTTTTTAGGCTTCATCAGCATTTTTCTTCATGAAATCCCCTTGACACATAGATTCTAAGAATATCTTTGAAGAATAATCTAATGCTTTATAATTAATTTGACATAAATGTCACTTATCTAAACTATGATGAGGAGATTAGATAAGAAGATCCTTAAATCTACCGAAATACTTTCAGAATGGTTCCCTTAGGATTATCTTACAAAACTGAATGCTGGCCTTATCCTTGAAACGAAATTGGATAAATCTGAGCTTAATTACATCCTTAGATAACTCTCTAATTTTCATCATAAGACAAACTTCCTCAAACTCATATATTAAAACATAAGCATTTTCAAACTCGCTTCCTAAATATTTGGGAAGTATATTTATGAAGTGAGGTCTAAGCTCATAATTAGCACCATTAATATCGAGAAGTCTAATGCAAGATGGAATTGCATTTCTAGTAGAATAACACATATCTTGAAGAATGGGTGGATTAGGATTAGCCATTTTTTGGTACAAATTCAACACGAACTAAATAATTTGTATTATTCCTAATTCAAACTTGCATACACCAATAAAAACTCTTTTTGTATTTTTTATTTTTTATTTTTATTTCTATTAGAAAACTAAAAGATCTAAAAGATATTTGTAAAAGAAAAAGAAGGAGAAAATAAAAACCTAACTAAATAAATCAAAAGACAAACCACTTAAACAATCACTCCTAATTTCTAAGGTTAAGCCTAAACTCTAGTAGACCAGCTCCTAACAAAAAACATTCTTTAGTGAACAAATCCAAGTTTACTTGATTAGTTAGCCAGGTAAGGATAGGACTAGAGGGAGGCCGGAGACCATTTAAGGCCCTCGTTTCTTGCAAAGTGTCTTACATAACGCTTAAACCTAACCTTAGAAACAAACAAAGTTAAGCAAACTTAAGCCAGTTCAGTTAAGAATTTCTTATTTCCTATTGAGCTCGAATCCTTGATTTTTAACTATTTTTATGAGCTATAAGCCATGATTTTTGGCCATTTTTAGTAGTTTTGATGTGTTGTCAAATAATTTCATGGTGGCAAAAGTTTAAGATTTTGTGAGCTATAACCTAAGATTTTTTAGTAATTTTTAGTCATTTTGACCTGTTGTCAAATAATTTCACAGAGGCCCAAATTTATGATTTCATGAGCAATAACCTACAATTTGTTTTCACCATTTTTAGTTATTTTTACCCATTGACAACTTATTCATGAACACAAACTTTATAATTTCACGAGATATAAACTATGATTTTTAACCATTTTAATCCTTTTGAACCATTGGAAAATAAATTTGCATAGTCCAAAATTCATGATTACATTAGTTATAACCAATAATTTTTGCTATTTTTAATCATTTCAACCCATTGGCAAATAATTTCTTGCGGGACAAAATTAAAATTTTATGAGCAATGACCCATGATTTTTGGTCAATTTTAGTCATTTCGATCTATTGTCAAATAATTTCATGAAAGCCAAAAATTAGGATTTCATGAGCCATAATGATGATTTTTAGCCATTTTTAGACGTTTCGACCTGTTGTCAAATAATTTTGCAGTAGCTAAAATTCACAATTTTTTGAGCTATAACCCATGATTTTTTTGCCATTTTAGTCATTTCGATCCATTGTTAAATAATTTCTTGGTGGCCATAATTGATAATTTCTTGAGCTATAACCTATGACTTTTTTTTTCTATTTTTAATTATTTTGACCCGTTGCCAAATAATTTCTCAGAGGTAAAAATTCACGATTTCACGAGCTTTGACTCATGATTTTTGGTCGTTTCTAATCGTTTTGACCCGTTGGTAAATATTTTTACGGAGGCTAAAATTAGAGAGTTCATGAGCTATTACCCATGATTTATGGTCATTTTTAGTCATTTTGACATGTTGTCAAATATTTTTATACAAGCTAAAATTTATGATTTTGTGAGCTATAACACATGACTTTCGCTCATTTTTAGTCATTTCGACCCATCGACAAATAATTTTGCGGAAGTCAAAATTCACGATTGCATAAGCTGTAGCCCATGATTATTCGACATTTTTAGTCATTTCGAACCATTAGTAAATAATTTTGCGGAGTCGAAACTTCATGATTTTATGAGCTAAAATCCATGATTTTTGCCATTTTTATTCATATGAACCATTGGCAAATAATTCGATGGAGGTCAAAATTCATGATTTAGTGAGTTGTAACCCATGATTTTTGGCCATTTCTAGTCATTTTGACTAGTTATTGTTCGCGAGGAAAATTTTTGAGAAAATATAAAATTGATCTATTCTATTTGAAGAATAATGAATACAATCTCCCAAATGCAATCTCTCTCTCTAGCTGACTTAGATAAAAAGAAATTACAAATTCCTCGATCGGTTGCCTGATTTACAAAAGAGAGAAAGATCGACGGAGATCCTTCCCTTTGTTTAAAACTGGGTTCTTCACAGTGGCGATAGGAGCTTAAATCTTGTATCCCGTTGATGATCCGACCGTCTTGACTCGTGGGACGAGGTTGAAAAATAACTCGCAGGAGCAAGTTTAGAACTCTGGCCGAGTTAAGAACTCTTTGATAGAGTTGATTTTAGAAAAGGATTAGTAATCCTTTTAGCCAAGAATGGCGGAGAAGAACTTGCCATGCAAGTTTGAAAACTGTAATCGAGTTGAACTCTCTAGGAGAGTTGTTGCCAGCAAAGGAGGTTTGATCCTTTCTTTAAAAAGAGACGTAGATCTTCGGTCAAACCACAATATCTCTAAATCCGACCGGTAAAAATCAATCTTCACCATTCTAAATTAGGAACGACGAGTGTTGAGGCTGCCCCCCAAGTTTCACTCCGATCAGACCACGGATGAAGGTCCGATCGTCACGTTGATCACAGTTGCGCAGAAGAAATCATTCTCTGCACAATTGGTTTTGGTAAAACCTCAATATCTCCAAATCCAACCGGTAGAAATCAATCTTTACCGTTCAGAATTAGGAACGATGAGTGTTGAGGCTTCCCTCCAAGTTTCACGCCGATCAGATCACGGATGAAGGTCCGATCGCCACGCCGATCATAGCTGCGCAGAAGAAACCATTCTCTGCACAATTAGCTTTGGTAAAACCTCGATATCTCCAAATCTAACCGGTAGAAATCAATCTCCACCATTCATAATTAGGAATGACGAGTGTTGAGGCTTTCCTCGAAGTTTAACACCGATCAGACTACGGATGAAGGTCCGATCGTCACACCGATCACAGCTGCGCAGAAGAAACTGTTCTCTCCTTTTATTTAGTTCTCTGGCCAAACCCTCTCAACTAGCCCCCATTTGGCTGTGAAAACCCCCCATTTATAGGGATTAAAGGGGTATAACCGCCCCCTTAAATTGCTCCATAATGAGGGTTTAGTGGGGTGTAACCGCCCCCCCTTAAATCTCTCAAACGGTTTAGGAACATTTCAACTCATGTTTGAATGAGTCAAAACGCGAAGTTCGCGTTCTGGAGCAAGCCTTGCGTCTGCATTTTAGCGCAGGAACACGGGGATGGACCTCCGCGTCTACATTTTAACTAGGACGCGGGGTTGGAGGCCAGCATTTTGAGCTTCGAACGCGGGCCATGTGCTCCGCGTTTTAGGCTTCGAACGCGGGCCATGTGCTTCGCGTTTGGGCTTCGAACGCGGGCCACGTGCTCCGCATTTTGAATTGAAACGCGGGGATGAGTCCTGTGTTTTGAATTAAAATGCGGGGATGAGTCTCGCGTTTTGAATTGAAACACGGGGGGTGAGCCTCGCTTTTTTGCTTTGAAGAGATCAATACTTGTGATCTCTTTTCACAAGGATTGTCAACTTGTAATCCTTGTACTCTGAAGACATTAGCTTCTGATTCTCCTTTATTGTCGTGAAAGTCGTCAGCTTGTAACCTTCATTGATAGTGTTTCGCGGATATTGGCTGTCTTCAGAGTACAAGGATTGTCAACTTGTAATCCTTGTACTCTGAAGACATTAGCTTCTGATTCTCCTTTATTGTCGTGAAAGTCGTCAGCTTGTAACCTTCATTGATAGTGTTTCGCGGATATTGGCTGTCTTCAGTAATAATAATTAATTTTTTTACAGCCTACAGAACCCCCTCCAAAGTTTTCGAAAGTTCGCGATTGACTGGGACAAGCTTTTGGAATACTTTGGATATCTTTTTTTATTTGATCCTGAGAAGGTCTTGCTCCTCATTCTGTCTTCAAAGAAATTGTGTTCTGCTTTTGTCCACGCTAGTCATTCGTCTTGTATGGGTGAACTCTGGTGTTTTTATTTTTTTGAAATGCAGGAGTGACCGTAGCGTCCTGAACTTTGCTATGCGAGACTGATCCTCGCGATTTGAGGTTGAAACACGGAGCTGGCCATCGCGTTCTGTGTTTAAAACGTGGGCGCGACCCTCGTGTTTTGTGTTGAAATGTGGGGGTGGTCCTTCGCATTTTATGAGTAAAACGCGGGGATGAACCCCACATTTCCAACTAAGTCTTTTAGACTTTTCTTTAAGGTGCTAAAAGTATAGTGTTAACTTGGCATGCCTTTCATACTTGTTATTTGAACAAGCTTTTTGGAGACTTATCACTCTATTGTAAAGAGTTGATAAATTGGTTTTATCATCAGAGGTGGAATTTTTAACTTGATAATGATTTTTGAGGACTTATCGCTCTATTGAAGGGAGTCGATAAGTTGATTTTATCAGAGGTGTGGGGTTAACTTGATAAAGTTGGGTATTTATGATTTGAACAAGATTTTGAGGACCTATCGCTCTATTGAAGAGAGTCGATAAGTTGATTTTATCAGAGGTGTGGAGTTAACTTGATAAAATTGGGTACTTATAGTTTGAACAAGATTTTGAGGACCTATTGCTCTATTGATGAGAGTCGATAAGTTTAGATTTTATCGGGGGACAAATTATGAAACCTGTGATTTAAACAAGGTTTAAGGCCTGTGATGTGAACAAGGCTTACATGGCTTGTGGTGTGAACAAGGCTTTGGGCTTGTGGTTTGAACAAGGCTTTGGGCTTGTGATGTGAACAAGGCTTTGGGCTTGTGGTTTGAACAAGGCTTCGGGCTTGTGGTTTGAACAAGGCTTTAGGCTTATGGTTTTAACAAGGCTTTGGGCTTGTGGTTTGAACAAGGCTTCGGGCTTGTGGTGTTAACAAGACTTTGAGCTTGTGGTTTGAATAAGGCTTTGGGGCTTATCATCCTATTGAGGAGGATTGATAAGTTGACTGTCAGAGGTGTGAGGTTAACATGACAAGATTGTGTTGCGATGTGAGTAACTTTGTGGACTTATCATCCTATTGAGGAGGATTGATAAGTTGGTTATCAAACTCTGCTGAGAATATGTACAGATTTTGATAGGATTGTGTTGTAATTTGAACAACTTTGTGGATTTATCATTCTATTGGAAAGGAATGATGAGTTGATTGACGGGGTTTAGTTGTGATTTGAACAATTTTGAGAAACTTATCTGCTGGGGAGGATTGATAAGTTGATTATATCATCAGAGGTATAGTGTTGACTTGATGAAGATACGTTGCGATCGGAGCAACTTTGAGGACCTATCATCCTGTTGAGAGGATTGATAAGTTGATTGCGATTTAAGCAAATTTGAGGACTTATCATCCTATTGATGAGGATTGATAAGTTGTTTGTCGTTATTTAGTTATGATTTGAACAACTTTGAGGACTTATCGCTCTTATTGAAGAGTGTCGATAAGTTGATGTTAGAGGAGTTCACCTCGCATGTGACGTTGTGCTACGATGTTGAATACGTAGACTTTGTCGTCTTTTACGGGCAAGAGACTAACCGGCAACGCGTGTTAGGCGTTGACTTTGGGGTTATTGGCCAATCCCTAGTCATCAACGGACTTGATGAGCCTTTACCGATTACCGTTTGAATCGGGCTAGCATGCAGATTATCTAAATCCGTTCTGCATGTGACGTTGTGCTAAAATAATACAACTCTTTTAAGCTTAATGCTACGATGTTGAATACGTAGGCTTCGTCTTTCTCACGGGAATAGACTACCCGGCTGCATGTATTAGATGCAGGCTTATCTCTGCTTAGGTTTCAGGATAAAATTCCCCAGATTTGAATTCTGGTGTCTTCTTCGCTCGGTAAAAGACTAAACCGGCAACGTGTGTTAGGCGTTACTTACCCCTACTTAGGATTCGGGATAAAATTCCCCACACGTGTGAGGCGTTGATTGTGCTGTTATTAATAACAACCTTGAGGACTTATCGCTCTATTGAAGAGAGTCGATAAGTTAATTGTCAGAGGTGTTAGGTTAACATGACAAGGATACATTGCGATTGGAGCAACTTTGTGGACTTATCGCTCTATTGAAGAGAGCTGATAAGTTGATTGTCAGAAGAGGTCGCCTTGCTAATAACGAGACGAGCTAATCTTAACTTTGTGGGGATTGCATTGCGATGTGAGCAACTTTGTGGGCTTATCATCCTATTGAAGAGAGGATTGATAAGTTGATTGTTAGAGGTGTGAGGTTAACATGACAAGGATACGTTGCAATTGGAGCAAATTTGTGGACTTATCATCCTATTGGAGAGGATTGATAAGTTGGTTGTCAGAGGTGCATTGTTAACCTGACGGGATTGTGTCACGATTTGATCAATTTTGTAGACTTATCATCCTATTGGAGATGATTGATAAGTTGATTTTGGTGGTGCTGCTGCACGTTGAAGTACTTACATTGTCAAAAGTGTTTTGTTAACTTGACAATGCTTGGAATTTATTATTCTATTCGGAAAATAATAAATAATCAACCCCCAGTCTTTGGGATACATGACGTCTTTGGACAGAATCGACGACGTCTGTAATTATTCTAAGTTGATACTAACCGAGTCATCGGCCTCACGATTTAGAGCCGGGTCATCAATAGCCAGGTCTTCGGAGTCAGTCTCCTCTTCTTCAGCTTTAATCCTAGCAATAATTGCTTGACTGTTAATACAGGAGACTAGTTGGTTTCAGGAACGATATTTTGCAACCCCCATTCGAGCTAGGAGATTGGTTTGTAAATTGTGCGGCGGTATCAATCGAGGCGGTATGTCATACATGTCGAGCATCGAAGAGCCATGCTTCGTAAGCGCTCGACGAAGACTTTGATAGGCTCTCCCTCCTTTTGGTTAATGGCAAGGAGAGAAGTGACAGTGATTTCTGTGTCATCTTCAAAGAATCGTGACAGAAGAGTCTCTAAATCGCCCATTTCGGATACATCCTGCGGCGGTTTCATGAACCATTCAAAGGCAACCCCTTGAGGGTGCCAATGAACAAACGAGCTGCTATGACATCGCTTGCCATCACATTCCCACCAGGACCTAAAATGGTGGATGTGTTGGTTCGGTGATCTGTCTTGCGTCGAAGCGGTAGCGTCGGGATTTTGAATTTTGGAGGATAAGGAACCGTATCCCATTCTGCAGGATACGGTTTGACAACCCCCTGATCTTGGAGCTCGTACCTATTAGCCATGACATTGAGGCGGCTTCCAGTTCTCGCATTTTTGCCGATTAAGGACTTTGCTCGTTTTCGGCCTCTCTCCCTTCTTTAGAGGAGGATTCTACGTGATGGGCTTCTTGATCGGGAGCTTCATTCACTTTTTCTTTCCATTTTGGGGATTGACTCCTCCTCCATGACGATTCCGGCTGAGGTGTTGAGCTAGCCATGTGAACTTGAGCCCTATCTGCAATAAGTTGGGCTATCATTTCTCGAAGTTGATCGATGGACTCTTGTTGTGATCGCAGGGCTTCTTGCATCATAGCCTGATGCTCTTCGAGCCTCTTCTTAAAATCTTCAGCATTCTCCGTCGTGTAGACAGCGCTCACATGCTCCACGAAAGAACTAGAAGATTGAGATTCTGCGATGGCTGAATGCTCATCATTAGACTCAATTTCTTTAGCCAACTTTTGATAGTTGACAGGGGGTATGACCCCTGTTCGAGTCTGAGTATGTCGGTAAACTCCGTCGGAGTCATTCAAAGCCTCTTTCAAGTCGGGGGACCGATTTGCCTCTGGCTCATTGGAGCTAGAGATTGACGGTCTGCCTACTCCGATCATGTTAGAAGTGAATCCAAGGTATTCGACCTCTGAAGTCTCCTTCCTATGAGAATGCTGTCGTTCGGTGGACCAAATGATATTTGTCAATCGGTCAAACACCGACGGCTTGGACACATGTGAGCAGCATCGATATGCCGATGATTTGGCACTTGGAACGCGAAGATCGCGTTTGAGCACTTGAACGCGAGATTCGGACCCGCGTTTTAGATTGGGAACGCTAGGTTCGCGTTTGAATGCTTGGACGCGGGGTTGAGATCCGCGTTTTATAGTGGGGGCGAGGATCGCGTGCAACCCTGGCGAGCGAGGTTGGCGTTTGAAATTGAACGTGGGGTTGATATCCGCGTTTTATAGTGGGGATGCGAGGATCGCGTGCAACCCCCTGCTGAACGTGAGGTTCGCATTTGAGCAATTGAACGCGGGGTTGAGACCCGCGTTTCGACTGTGAAACGCGCCATTGAGGGTTGCGTTCAGAGTGACTTTTACGAGGTTTGTGTTCGGGCACATAAACGCGAGGCTTGCATTCTGTAAAAGGAACGCGAAGCTCGGGATCGCGTTTTGGCTCACAAACACGAAGTTCGCGTTGGTTGGTCTATTGGCCATCTCGGGGTAGTGTTCTTCGGCGAGCAGCGCTCCTTTTCGCCTGATTTGAGGCTTTTGCAGCGACATCACCATCTTTACTGATCAGGTTAGCCACGACAACCGAATGGGCTTTGGCCTCCTTAGAGGTTTTGTGGATCTTGTGCATAGCCTTGGGGTTAAGGGATCCGGAGGAGAGTGCCTCCTCAAACTTGGCTTGATCGAACTCTATGGTCAGAGTTTCAACAGTCGTCTCAATGAGCTTGACGTCGGATTGCGCCACCACCTCTTCATCGGTGAAAGAGATCGTCCCCAGCGGAGTCGCCATCTTTTGTTCGCGAGGAAAATTTTGAGAAAATGTAAAATTGATCTATTCTATTTGAAGAATAATGAATACAATCTCCCGAATGCAATCTCTCTCTCTAACTGACTTAGATAAAAAAAAATTATAAATTCCTCGATCGGTTGCCCGATTTATAAAAGAGAGAAAGATCGACGGAGATCCTTCCCTTTGTTTAAAACTGGGTTCTTCACGGTGGTGATAGGAGCTTGAATCTTGTATCCCATTGACGATCCGACCGTCTTGACTCATGGGACGAGGTTGAAAAATAACTCGCAGGAGCAAGTTTAGAACTCTGGCCGAGTTAAGAACTCTTTGATAGAGTTGATTTTAGAAAAAGATTAGTAATCCTTTTAGCCAAGAATGGCGGAGAAAAACTTGCCATGCAAGTTTGAAAACTGTAATCGAGTTGAACTCTCTAGGAGAGTTGATGCCAGCAAAGGAGGTTTGATCCTTTCTTCAAAAAGAGACGTAGATCTTCGGTCAAACCTCAATATCTCTAAATCCGACCGGTAAAAACCAATCTTCACCATTCAGAATTAGGAACGACGAGTGTTGAGGCTGCGCCCCAAGTTTCACTCCGATCAGACTACGGATGAAGGTCCGATCATCACGTTGATCACAGTTGCACAGAAGAAACCGTTCTCTGCACAATTGGCTTCGGTAAAACCTCAATATCTCCAAATCCAACCGGTAGAAATCAATCTTTTCGATGTGCGCCATTTCTCATAAATGACGACGTTTATTGTCCAACATCGGCCCACCAAGCGATGTGCCGATATTTCAACCTCGCCATCCTCATAATGGAGGCTCGTTTACAATTTAGTTGTTTGTAAATAGAGGAGAGATTTTAGCAGTTAAGCCTAAAAGAACCTCCTTGAAAACTCACCATACTGAGGGGAAAAGTATGGCTAGTCCAACTCAAACGGCAGTTGGTAAAGACATACCAAGTCCGTTGATAGCTGGGGGTTTGCTAAAAATCCTAGAGGGCGATCATTAGCTGCGAGTGAAGAATTCAAATTTACCGAGTTCGTTAGAAGGTTCCTCGCTCCGTGCACGCGGCGACCACTTTACAAGTCTTCATATCCAAAGTGTTCGGACTCCATTCAACCACATTCGTGTCCGAAAACTTTGGAGGGTTTTGTAGGCAATAAAATTGCCTTAATCCTGCGGCAACTTCGGAATGAGCAAAAGAGCTTAAGGGTCCATCGAGTGCGGTCGAGTCCGCCTAAAGGTTAAGTTCACTGAATGCTTGACTTTACAAAATAGACAAAAGTGTCGATATCTCCCAAACCGAAGGAATTTGGCAAAATGATCGAACAAACCGAACCCTGCGGGTGGGTTTGGTTGGCTCCGTCTCGTCGAGATAGTCGATTTTCATATATAATTCGTCCAATTCCGACATACGGTTTGAAAGTTACGACCGTTCTTAGTAGCATATGAGGAAGGTCGCGAAGGCTGAGGCTCCCCATTAAAGAGGAGGTTAATACAGCGTGAGGCTCGACATTCAACCGAGGTTAAGCCCAAGTAGCGAAACTCTCCATTCGAGCGAGGTTCGCCAAGTAGCGAAGCCCTTCATTCGAGCGAGGTTAGCCACAGCGTGAGGCTCGACATTCAACCGAGGTTCGCCCAAGTAGCGAAACTCTCCATTCAGACGAGGTTCGCCTACAGCAGTGAATCTCGACATTAAACCGAGGCTAGACCAGTGCAAGCTTCAAAGCGAGACTTGCTCAAGAGGCGAGACTTCGACCTCAATCGAGGTTCACCGTGGAGCGAGTTCGATCTCAACACGAGGTTTGCCGTGAAGCGAAGCTCAACAGTCATATGATGAGGTTAAGCCCACAGCGATGGTTTGGCGAGGCTCGCCCACAACATCAACGTCGGCGAGGTTAAGCCCACAACAGAGGTTTGACGAGGTTCGCCAAGTAGCGAAACTCTCCATTCGAGCGAGGTTCGCCCACAACATCAAAGTTTGACGAGGCTCGCCCGCAGCATCAAAGTTTGACGAGGCTCGTCCGCAGCATCAAAGTTTGACGAGGCTCGCCCGCAGCATCAAAGTTCGACGAGGCTCGCCCGCAGCATCAATGTTTGACGAGGCTCGCCCGCAGCATCCAAGTTTGACGAGGCTCATCCGCAGCATCCAAGTTTGACGAGGCTCGCCAATAGCATCAGAGCACGATGATCACCTAGGACGAGGTTAAGCCTACGGTAGTGAACTTTGACTCTCGCCTTGCAACGAAGCTCGTTATCCGACGAAGCTCGAAGCTTAACCTCGCAGCGAATCTAAAGGCCACGAAAGCCACAACAACCACGTGGGTTAGGTGGTGGGCATCAGTTATGCCCACTTCCATGACAGTTAACCCACGTTTCCACAATTCTAGCATGATAGTTACATGCTAAAAACCCTATAAATAGCCGTGAGCAGCTATGAGAAAGGGGCTTTTGGAATTTTTGGAGATCAACACTTGCGCACGAGAAAGAGATCAAGCTCTTCATCAGCAATCTCAAGATCATCTGCAACTCTGTTCTGATCGTCAACGGGAAGCAATCTCAACGTGAGCATTGAGTGAAGCATCCTATCGCTACCGAGAACCCACCTTAAAAGAGAAGTCGAATCAATCTTCTCTTCCTCTGTAATCGAGAGAATTTGATTGTAATACATTCATTCAATCAATAAACTTTTTTCGACGCTATAGTTATAACCCATAATTTTAAGCCATTTTTAGTCATTATGACCCGTTGTCAAATATTTACATAGTGGCCAAACTTGATGATTTTGTGAGCTATAACCCATAATGATTAGCCATTTTTAGTCATTTCCACCCATTAGCATATAATTTCACAGAAGGCAAATTTAAGATTTCATGAGCTATAACCCACGAGTTTTTGTCATTTTTATTCATTTTGACCCATTAGTAAATAATTTCATGTACACCAAAATTCACGATTTCCTTAGCTATATTAACTAGTTTTTAACCTATTTTTAATCATTTCGTCCCATTGGTAAATAATTTTGTGGAGGCCAAAATTCAGGATTTCATGAGCTTAATCCAACGATTTTTTTTCATTTTTAGTCATTTTGACCTGTTATTAAAAGTTTCATGGTGAAAAAAATTCATGATTTTCTAAACTATAACCCATAATTTTTTTGCCATTATTAGTCATTTCAACACCCTGCCAAATAATTTCGGCATGGGCAGAATTCATAATTTCATGAGTTATAACTCACGATTACTGGCAATGTCTAGTCATTTTGAACCAATGGTAAATAATTTTATAGAGCCCAAACTTCATGATTTCATGAGCTATAACTCATGATTATTGGCAATATTTACCTGTTTCAACCCATTGGCAAATAATTTCATGAAGTCCAAACATCACGATTTCATGAGCTACAACTTATGATTTTTGACTATTTTTAATTGTTTCTACCCGTTGTTCGCGGGGAAAGTTGGTTTGTTATTCATTGCTCGTTTGAACTCGTGTACAGCTTCGTTGGCCTACAACAAAATTTCAAACAAAAGAAATGCCTTTATTTCAGGCGTACAATGAAAACGAAAATTACAACTTTCTTCCTTTTGTGAACAAACACGAGGATCTCTATTTTCGGGATCACCAAGCTTGCGTGGGTTCTTTGCATGCGGGGACTTTTATTCGTCCGTGGACCACCGCGCAATCCGATCCGTGGAAACCGGGTTACGTAACTTCTGAGGCGTGAAGGGGCTCGTTCCACGAAGAAGCGAAGCGCTGAGGATCACACTCACGAAGGAGAGGATGCGCTGCGGGGATCGCCTCCGCGAAGGAGAGGATCGGCGGGCGGGTGAGATCTACTAGGAGAAATCCTGGCTATCCACGAGATTAAGGCGAAGCTTAACCTAGAGGGTATCGTAGTTCGACCGAGTTTTCTTACCTAGCGATTTGTGGATCGGCGTTGGCGGGATTTTTGCTCGCCGGTGCGCTTTCCGGAAACGGCAGCGTCGGCGTCTCATGGATCTCGTGAGAATTCTTGAGAAAATCCGCCTCAAATCCAAAAGCCAAATCCTCAAAAATCCCCAACCAAGTCCCCAAAATCCACAAGACCCCCTATTTATACAATAGAAGTCGCCGGCTACCTCGGTGGCTTCGGCCAAGTTGGCGAGGTGGCTCGGCCAGTGGTCGAGCCACCTTGGCCATTTGGCAGCCGGCGCCGTCTTCGGCGCTTTCGTCGTTTTGCGTCATTTCTCCGTCGATTCTTTTGGTCTTAGGGCTTGGTTTTGCTCGGTGATGTTGCCGTTGTGTTTGAGTCCGTGCGGACCAACTTTCGAGCTCAAGCGGCTCGTTTGCATTGGCGGACTAAATACGGTTGATTCCGTCTCGTCAACGTTTTGAGTTTAGTCAACTTCGCCCCGTCGTTTCATTGGCTCGTCGTCTTGCCGACTCACTTCATGTGCTCGTCGACTCGCTCTAGCGTTTTGCGGCGTGATGCGGTTTTGCGACGTCGGTTTGTCGAATGGATCGTTGGTTGTCAATCCACCGTCACGAAGTCTCGCTCGCACCGATAAGCAATTTTATCGCCCTCTGATACCCCTCCAAAGCGTCTCAGTCTCGATTCTTGATGAGTCTGGGATGCTTTGGACATGATGAGTCCTTCACTCTTTAATTAGCGTGATAGGACTCGTGAATGACTCTGGCGTTTGATCTCTCCATTTCCCTTCAGTCTTTCCAGTGCTTTGTAGGATTATTGAAGGTATTACGGTACTGCATTTTTTGTCTGACCGTTGTTGAGATCTTGACCAGAAGTCGATGGATGAATTTCTTTTGAGATTGCCTCCAGTATTTAATTTCTCCAATCCTCTCAGGTTCTCCAGTGCTTTGTAGGATACCCAGGGGTGTTACGGTGCTGCATTTATTGCTTGACCATTGTTGGAGTTTCAAAGCTGTAGCTAATTAAGTTTCTTTCTTGTCGACTTCGTGTTGGTGAATTGTCGCCCAATTGACCATCGAGATTCCTCCGTTGATCGGGGATCCTTCATCGCGACGCGCATCAAGGCCGAACTACATGGGTTTTAGCCTTCAATTGGCGAAGCAACGCGCTGACCGGCGCGCGGTCTTGCGTGGATCGAACCGTTGATCGGTGAATCCTTCGCGACGACGCTGGTTGGCGCCATCAGATACTCCTTGTTGGAGCACAATTATCCTCGGGAGGAATTTTTCTTGGGACTTATTCCAATTCTAAACTGTTGACCGATGGGCCTTCGGGCGCGATGCGAACCGGCATTGATACGGTGAGAGGAATTCTTTCAAGGTAGAACGCTATCCGGCCAACATAAGCCTTGTCAATTGGCCAATTTATCCCTCTTTGAGGTTCCACGATGGGAGAAATTGGCGGTTATCGAGTTATCCTTAAGAATATGGTAATATTCTCCGTGAACTTCTCGCTAAGAATTAGGAACTAGTTTATACTCATAATCCTATTTGGAGTGGCATCGGTAGCGTTGATTAGCGTCAATGCAATCCATACGATCGAGTTATCCCTAAGAATATTTCTTGTGAGAATATTCTTCCCGAACTTCTCGACAAATTAGGAAACAGCTTTATACCGTGTTCTGATTGGAGTAGGATCGGGCGACATGGGAGAATATCGGAAGATTGAGTCCGCCTGTGCCATTGCCGATGATTTCACCATTCGGAGGTTAAGCTCCAAAGTCTACAAGATTTTGAGGCGGCCGGCTTGGCGGGATGCTCAGCGTCGTCTTGGACTCGAAGTTCGATGCAGCAAGACCGGTGCTCTTTTGGAGATCATTGCCACCGGCCACTTCGTGGTAGCATTTTCAATCTTGTGTCGCCGAGAAGCGAGGATAGTAGAGCTCAACAGAACTTCAAGCGGCGAGGAGAGCGATCATCTTGAAGGCGGCGAAGGCCAACAAGGAGGAGACTCTTGCGGTCATGTCCAGAAGCTTGAGTTTTCAAAGCGAAGCCGGTCAAGTCAAGGAGGAAACCGCAAAGACCCTTAATGGCGGCGAGGAGACTTTAAGGGCCGAAGCCAGAGGAACTTCAACAAGCTTTCCTCAATAAAATATCTCGAAAGAAGCAAAGAAATTTGTCGTCACAAATTTGACGCTTAGAAAACTTGTGTAACTTCAGTCCTTTATCAATAAAACATATTTACGTCCTCTTTTATGCTTTATTATGATTCTTTTATTTTGTCGAAATAATTAACCATAATACTTATAGGATTTTGGCAAACCCTCACCGCCAACGGATTTGATTAGCCTTTACCAACTACCGCTTGAATTGGGCTAGCGTGCGGATTATCCGATCCGCTCAAGACGCGACGCTAGGCCGAAGAATGAAACTCTTCTAGACTTGTTGCTATGATATTGAATACATAGGCTTGGTACTCTTTACCGCAAGAGATCGCCCGACAGCGTGTTAAGCGTAGACTCATCCCTTCTTAGGCTTCGATGAAATACCCCGTAATCAAACTCGTGTCTTCTTCAATCGAAAAGACTAAACCGCAACGCTGCAGAGGCCGACTTTAGGGTTATCGGGTCGCACTCTCAACGGATTTGATTAGCCTTTACCAACTACCGCTTGAGTTGGGCTAGCGTCGCGGATTATCCGATCCGCTCAAGACGCGGACGTTGTGCTAAAAGGATGAGACTCTCTTAGACTTAATGCTACGATGTTGAATAATGAGGCTTCGGCTTTTTCACTCGAAGACTAACCGCAACGCTGCGGTGAGGCGTTGGCTTAATCCTTCTTAGGCTTCGGGATGAAATACCCCAGAATCGAACTCTGGTGTCTTCTTCAATCGGAAAAAGACTAAACCGGCAACGCGTGTGAGGCGTTGGCTTTATCCCTTCTTAGGCTTCGGGATAAAATGCCCCAAGATGAATCTTGGTGTCTTCTTTTGACCGGAGAATGACTGAACCGGAATAAGATTGATTGAGGTGGGAAAGGAAGAATGTATTCTATTTCCCGAAGGTGGAGAGGAAGGAGGATCTTGTCTCCTATCTCCGGGTAAGGGGTGAACAAGAGAGGAAGGTTTTGTATCTTATCTCTTGCCAGTGGAGAGGAAGGTTTTGTGTCCTATCTCCAGGTGCTCACGCATTTGAAATAAGAGAGAAAGGTTTTGTATCCTATCTCTTATTGATGGAGAGGAAGGAGGATCTTGTCTCCTATCTCCGGGTGCTGGAAAGGAAGGATTTTTGTCCTGTTTCCAGTGAAAGAGACTGAAAATGGGATCTCCATCTTGAGAATCTTGAAAGATGAAACTAAGAGTGGGATCTCCACTCCAAGAATCTAAGACAAGAGAGGAAGAATGTATTCTATCTCTTGCTTCTGAAGAGGAAGGATGTGTCCTATCTCCGGTGAAGGTGGGAAAGGAAGAATGTATTCTATTTCCGATGAGAAACTAAGAGTGGGTCTCCACTCAGAATCTTGGAAGGGTATGGATAGCTTTGGCTTTTGTAGGATTGCTAACGAGAATCTGAAAGTGGACCTCTCGTTAAGTGGAAGGAATCGAGAGGGAATTTGTCGGTGATTGGACCAGGAGATTTTAGTGGGCCCACCGCCAATGAATTTGATCGGTGAGAGAATTTTGGAGAAAACACAATAACTTAGGGTTATCCTCATGAAAATGAGCGAGATATTTTCGAGGAACTTCCCATCAAAATGGGTTATCTGAATGTACTAAGGATAATACTTTTGAAACTTCCATTTATCGGCATTAATTGCGGCGCCATTCGTGTGATAGGCGATATGCACCGCTTGAATAGATCAGGTCTATTATAAACGGTCCTTCCCATTTGGGTTCAATTTACCTTTCTTCTTGGAGTTGAGAATTATCGGCCGTCTAGCGGCGAGGACGAGATCTCCTCCTTAAAGGTTCTCTGTCGAACTTTCTTGTTGAAAGCCCTCGACATTCTAACTTGATAGAACTCAATGCATTGTTGAGCCTCGAGCTTCTCATCTAACATCTCAAGTTCTTGAGGCGTTTTGATATTGTTCTTGATCGTCATCTGCATTTGCAAGGGCGGCGAAGTGGCGGATCTGGATTTCCAACGGAGAATTGCTTCACGCAGTAAAGCGAGTGCGGGGTAGCTCTGTTGGCGTGCGTCTGCGTTGTGCGATATGCCCGAGTGCTTCTCCGAAGTTTATCGTCCCAGCCTTGTTATTCTTCACAAGCTTTGTGAATTTTGATAATCGTCTTGTTGAATGCCTCGGCTAATCCATTTCTTCTTTGGATTATAGAACATCGACGAGACATCTTGTATTTTGAATTTTTCGCAAAACCGATGAAGGAATTGCCGATGAATTGGGGACCGTTGTCATGCGATCCGTCTTGGAACACCGTGTCGGTAGATGACATGGTGTTTGATAAATTGGCGGCGGTACTTCGCCTTGACTTCTTTTAGCGGATTGCTTCGCCCACTTGGAGAAGTAATCGGTGATCGCTAGAATAAACCGACGCTTTGACCGACGGAGGAAAAATGGGACCTACGACGCCCATTCCCCATGTCTCAATGGCCGTGATGTGGTCAAGGATGCAACCGCCCGAGGCCGATGCATATAATTCGCGTGAATTTGACACGCATGGCATTTTCGAAATGCATCGACCGCCATTAATTATTGTGGGCCAAAAGTAGCCCATTCTCCGATTCGATCGTAGAGTTTGGGACCAGCCGGTGTGCACCACATTCACCTTCGTGTGCTTCCGAAGGACCTCTTACGCCTCTTTGTTTGAGAGTCATCGAGTAAAGACCGCCGCATTCTCGCGATATAACATCTGGGTCTCCGTATTGTAGAAGAATCTTGGAGCTCTTCGCCGGATTGACTCTCTCTCCTTCACGTCTCCCGGCAGAATACCGTGCAAGACGTAGTCGATGATAAGAAAGCGCCAATCTCGGGGCTCCAATTTGGTTTGGGTTGTATGTACTTCTTTGGTAACTATCCCTTTGTCTTCTAGTACCCCATCATATATCGGTACGAAGAGCTGGTGAGTCCTGACCGTAACTAATTGCTCGGTCTCGGAAGGTTGTGCCAGCGACACAGCTAACGCCGCCAGTGCATCCGCATAAGCGTTTTGGAGGCGCGGGATATATTCGATGAAGAATTCTTCGAATGAGTCTGCCATTTCAATAGCTATCTGATGATAGGGGATTAGATCCGGATTCCTGACTTCGTAGTCACCACGAACCTGCTTAACTATCAATTGCGAATCGCCGTACGCTTCGAGATACTCGACCCCCAGCTCCTTGGCGAAACTAAGCCCGATAAGTAGCGCATTATATTCGGCTACGTTATTAGAGCATGATTCAGTGAGTGAATAAGCGCGGGGCATGACATGATTCCCTGGGGAAACTAAGACAACCCCGACTCCGGCGGAAATCTTAGAACATCCGGGGGCACTTGCCACGTTGGTAGCTCGAGAAGCTCCGTCAAAGTACAGTCGCCATATTTGTTGGTGCGATGTAGTGTTAACTTCGTGGACTTCATCCGGAAGATCATCATATAGCTCAACTGCGTCCGTTGTGGTGGCGACCAAGAGATCGCAAATCGCTTGTCCTTTGGTGACTTACGTTGTTTGAAGTGTAAGTCATATTGGGACAAGAGCAAAGCCCATTTCGCCAAACGCCAACTCATTGAGGCCGGCTGGGTCATAAATATTCGGACCGGATTTACGTTAGAGATAACATAAATCGTCTGTCCGACTAAATAGTGTCGCATTTTCTGAATTGCGAACACTAATGCAAGGCACCGCTTCACCATTGGATATCGAGACTTCGGCGCCGACTAATGTTCGGCCGTAATACATCGCTGCTCGCGGACCGCCGTCCGCTCGCCTTGCGCGAGTAAAGCGCTTAACGAGTGATCCGTTGCCTTGGCGTAGATCAAAAGCGGTTTTCCGGCAGCGGTGCAACAAAACGGGGAGGTTTAGCGAGATACGATTTTATCTCTTCAAACGCTTTTGACATGCGTCGTCCCAAATAAGCGACCGCCCTTCTTGTTCAACTTGGAGAGCGGTGGCACTTCGGATAGGTTCGATATGAACCGTCGGATGTCATGTCGTCCTTGTAACCCGAGTTCTCTCGATTTCTGAGGTTGCAATTCTTGAATCGCCTTCACTTTGTCGGGATCGGCGTGGATTCCTTTGTCGGTGGCAATGAAACCGAGGAACTTGCCACCGACATTCCAAGGAAGGATTTGGCGGGATTCATCTTTAGGCGATGAGTTAGCATGAGCTCGAATACCGTTCTAAGATCTTTGATGTGATCTCCTTTGTCACGGCTTTTACGACTAAGTCGTCGGCGTAGCATTATTTGTTTTCGGAGATGATCTTGGAAAATCTCGTCATTGCTCGCTGGTATGTTGCGTTCTTTAAGCGAATGGCATGACCGTGTAGCAAAATATACCGATGGAAGTCTGAGCGGCGTGTGTTTGGCGTCATCGGGGTGCATCTTGATTTGATTATACCGAGAAACCATCCATGAGCGACATTCTTTCAAATCCACCGCGTATTGTCGACTATGACATCGGTGATTGGAAGAGGAAGTCGTCTTTTAGACAGCGGCGTTGGATCTCGTAGTCGACCACGAGATCTGATCGAACCATTCTTCTTCATGGCCGGGACTATATTAGCCACCCAATCCGGATGTTGAATTTCCTCGATGAATCCGATTCTATGAGTTTCTTCACCGTCGGCGATTGCACGCAAGATTTGTGGGCGAAACCGTCTTCTTGGTTGCTTGGCGGGTTTGACATCCACCTTGATGTTGGCGATGTGTCGCTACATTAGGGTCGAGTCTGGCATGTCCTCATAACTCAGCGAATACATCGATATACTCCCCGATTAGGGCGATCAACTCTTCTTTCTCTTCCGAGGGAAGAGTATTGCGATGTTTATGAGCTTAGGATGCTCCTCATCACCCATATTAACTTTGGACTACCTCGTCCTTAGTGGGGGTTCTCTTTGTTGAATCTATCCCCAAACCGCTCTCGAGTTGATGGATCCATGGGTCTTCCCATGTTGGCATATCTTCATCACCCTCAATAGTAGCAGGATCGACCGTAGCCATATTTGACATCAAAGCCTTGAAAGCTTCTCAGGTGGTGTCGAGAATCCCAACCGAAGAATCGGGCGAATGTCGTCTCCCTCATCGGTGGATTATTATCAATTAGCCATGAGCATTCATCTTCGAGGAGGATTAGTATCCCAATCCCCTTCTAAATGCATAGTAGTTATCGGCTTCCCTTTTGGGACATATGCGCTTTAGGAGGGACTCGAGGACCTCGCCCAAACATAGACCTTCTCCTTGTGTCAAGTCGTACCCCACCTCTTCATGATACCCGGTGTCTACGGACTATATCTGAATGTGTTGAGGATAGGCCGTTGTCATCTTCATCTTCTTCTAAGAAATGATTGGCGTTGGAGCTGCATCTCCTTTTAGTAAACCAAGTCTTTTTCACTACTTGATCTTAGGTGGGATGGCGAGTGTTGTCCCAAAGGAGTCTTGGAGCTGCTTTTGTGTAAAGCAAGATGGCCAGAGTTGGCGGTGCAACTCGGATCTTTGTATAAACTGTCATTACATCATTCAAAGACAAAGGATACTCTAAATCGTCATTTATTGATTCATCGTAATTTGCCAATTACAATGTTCATCGGCGATTCTTCATCGTCAAGATTGATTACAAGGGGTACAATGTCATTTAAAACAAAACCACCACTATAATCAAGCCCGGTTTGGTATCGGCTTCTTCACGTCCGTGCCTTGGTAGATGATTGATTTAGGACTCATTACCGTAGAGGAGAGAATCGGTAAAATAATTCTCCACCCCTTAAGCGGTTGTTTGTCGCGACCACCGTCTTGACCTCATTATTAGTGTCTACATATTTGAGACGATGAAGAGTAGATGGGAATATAGCGTTACCGTGGATCCAAGGTCGACCCAACAATAAGTTATAGGAAGTCTGCGTCAATCACATAGCGGTGACTTGGACTTTAAATCCCCATTTGGCACTTTATCCGATTTTACCAAGCGCCGAGACCGGTGTTAAACCCATAGATCATTGTGCTGTTGATGCCGACTTCTTGGCGAGGGATTCAAGGTGATACATGGTAGCGAGGGCATAATGCTCCTGTGGAACCGGATCGACTTGGATCCGGTTAACTTCACTAGAGCCAATATATCGGTGAAGTATAGCGGCCCGATCGTGCTTGGAATCTCTCATCGCATATCCTCCTTTGTAAAAGTAATGCAGGGAAGTGCTTGGTTGCCAAGTTGCATTGTTGTCGCGATTCTTAAATCGGCTTGATCTGAGTGAGAAACACCTCAGAGTCAGCCAGAGCTTCTTGTAGAGCTTCCCGGGTTTCCTTTGACAATCGGAGCAACTCGTAGAGGGTTATTCTGGCCGGGATGTTCGCCAACTGGGCCATGACGTCGAAACGGTATGGAGAGCCCGATGTTCCCGGTCTATCCCTCTGTCAGGCGATTGAATCGGGCTGCCGGAGTTGAGCTTCACGGACTGAGGTGTTTCTCCTTTGCTTGCTGCTTTTTCTTTCTCTGCACGAGTGAGAGGAGTCGTGGTCACTTCAGCTCTGACAGTGTCTTAGCGTTTGGATTTGGAGTGTCTGGATACTTGTAGGAGTATTCTTGTCCACTCCTAGTAGCGAAGACTTCCCGTTCTTCTTCCGGAAATTGGAGGGTGGATACTTTTCATCATCCTTCTCTGGAATTCTTTGACGACATGGCATAGCTTGCCTTTTCCTTGGACTTCCTTTTGGCGAGGATGTAGTCAGCGATCGTCTTCCGGCAAGTCGGGTGGACCCAAAGGATTTCTCCGTTCTTTGTCGTGTCTTGATGCGAGCCCCTTCTCCGTTGCCGTGAGGATCTTCATTCACCATCTTCATTCCTACCTTCTGGCTGGCGTCGGTTGGAACCAATCCAAGGAACCGATCCAAGCTTATAGAGACCGCATTTGCTCCCACCTTCTTCTCTTTAGAGGTTTTGGTGTAATGACTCCAACATCGATCAAGGCACGAATCTTGTCCTTGAGATGGTAGCAAAACTTTGTAGGATGGTGTACGCTCTGTGGTAAGCCACGATGCCAGGATCCGTAACCTTGTTTGCCTCCTCTTGGTTTACAATTGGGGCAAGCTGGATTTTGTTGTTTTCGAAGGTATTTGAAGATGCGGAACTTCCTCATCCTTGAGCGAGTAAGTCTTGGGAAACCTCGAACGGATGGTTTCGATTCGAGCTTGTTGGTGCCATTGAAACGTGATTCTTTGTGGTGCGTTGTTGCGGCTTCTTTGTATTGGTTGCGATTCGAGCGTTTGATTAGCGTCTGAGACATTCTTTGGCGCTTTACCTTTGCCACGGGGACAAAGTTACGCTTGTGAGCATCCACCATAGTGACCTCTCTCGCTTTCTTCCTTCTCGGGAATCGCTTCGGCTTGCTCTCCACGTATCCTTAAATCTTTCCAGGTCTCGGACGGTGCAGTTCCCATTGCTTCCAACACGTCCAATGACAGGTTGCTATGACAAGTTTGGAGAATGAACTTCTCCGTTATCGGGTCTCGGCAATTCATTGCCTTATTTCTGAACCTCTTGACGAAGTTATCCACTGTTTCCCCGTCTTTCTGTTTCTCGTCCAACAAAGAACCGATGGATACCTCGGTGTCATCATCGAAGAAATTGGTGAGAAACATGGCCTCCATATCATCCCAGCTATTAACGCTCCCTGGTTTGAGACGGCGGTACCAATCGAAGGCAGCTCCGCGAAGGGTGCCAACGAATGACCGAACCATCAAGGGCTCGTTGCCGGAGATAACACCTAGATGAGACTTGAAGTAGATCAAGTGCTGAGTGGGCGATCCCTTCCCGTCAAACGGTGTAAAGTTGATGAGGTTGAATTTTGTCGGATACGGGATTGATTCCCACTCCCTTGGGTAAGGACATGGTATACCCGTCTTCTTTACCTCTTGAGCGGAAATCAAAGTATTGATTTTGCTCTCGAGGTCTTTTATTTTCTCATTTTCCCCTACGTCTCCGTTCGGGTAAACTTGGGGAGGAACGACGGTGTTATCGCTAGCGTTTTGCCGAGCAGCATGATCATCTACGTTTCGGCCTCCTTCTCTGTCCGTGTCGCTATCTGTTAAGTTGACATTATTGCGACGACTTGGCTCGCCTTGGCGGTTCATTATCGCCTGGATCTGTTGGTCATGCATTGCTCTCATCTGCTGCATGGCCAGTTCCATTTCAAGCTTAAAGTTGTCCTTTTGCTTGGTTAGGGCCTCTTCAAGCATCACGGGACACAGCTGATCATGAACGCCTCGCGAGGTTGTCCTATGCTGGAAATTGTATTATCGGAAGCCATCGCGGAGCCGGCATCCGACACTTCATCATCTGAGGGTAATCCCTTTTGCATCTTGCGATAATTGGGTCGTCTAACAGTCCCGGACCGCAATCGAGTCATTCGTTGCGATGCCCCGGGAACGGCACGTGACGACGTCCCTCTGCTGGTCATGTTGATGGTAACACTCGGCAATTCATCGCCTGAGGCCCATCTTTTCTTCGCGGGCGTCTTGACTTGGTTCGCATTCTCGCCGAGCCTATCAAAGACCGACGCTTTTCCGAGTCGCTTTAGCTAGCTTGCACCGATAACACCGCCTTGATCGGTTTGAGCACAAGCAAGGCATGTTTGATTCTGGGCGTTCCTCTTCGGGATTTACTTGTACCCCGGCCGCGATAGTACGACTTCGTCGGTATGAATACCGAGCAACCTATCGTGTGTTGGCACGACTTCTCGGTCATCGTCGGATGAGGCGTCTCCGCCGAGAACAAATAGGCCTTTCATAAGTCACTCGCCCGCGGCGTGCGCCAGCGAGTGTGAATCTTCGGCGGGCTCGGACTTGATTTGAAGCGGTCGCGGCGGCTGCAGGTTTCTTCTTGTCTTTGTGGGTGCGACTCCCGTATCGAGTGACCCGTGATTCCTTTAGCGGACCTGGCGATCCTTAGCGGCAAGCACGCTGTGATGGGCGAAGTTAGCCGCCCGGAAGTTTGGAGTCGCGAACAGGAGGTAACCGGCGTCAATGCCACTTTGTTGAGGTGCTCACAATTTCGATTTGAGCACGGAGCAAGTTGGCTCTTTGGCGAGCTAGGCTTGAATCTTTGGGTTCGTCGGAGTTGAAGCTTCGGCGGACTTGGGCTTCAAGCTAGCCGATTGTCGGCGACTTCTTGGCGCCTCCTTCTTCAACTTCGCGGGCTTGTTGCACCAAATCCCGTGCTTGCGCGAGGCGGCCTTGGCGCTGGATCACGCTCACGAAGTGTAGAACGGTTCCGTTTGACTTCGGACCCATTCGTTCGTCGCCGGCCTGTAGGAATCGGCTACGATCTCAGACTTCAGCCTCTGAGTCAACTTAGATCTTAGATCCGCCTCATAGCGGACCCCATCCATTGACTCTTTCGCCTGGGCTAATTGTTTTGCCAGCGCCGACGCCGCTCGACGCTCTCTTGAGAGAGTCACAACGCCGTTGGCGGAATCGACCCTCGCCGAGATAGGGTTCTCAAGATTTGGCCGTTGTTAGGGCGGGAACCACCGCCGCCCCAGCCTTGACAGCGGTGGTGGTGGATTTTCTCGCCTCCGCATTTGAGGCCGATTGGGTCTTCCTTGCAGCGGAGACCATCTTGGACTTGCAGGGGGAACTGGATCTGGACGAGGAGGAGAGGTATTCCTCATACTTCTTCCGTCAACTCGAACTCTACCTCCTCGATGACCGGATCGATCCACTATACACACGACGGCTTCTTTGTTGAAGCCGCTGGCTCCCACTGGTCGCCAAATTTTTCTGGGGAAAGTTGGTTTGTTATTCATTGCTCGCTTGAACTCGCGTACCATTCGCTGGCCTACAACAAAATTTCAAACAAAAGAAATGCCTTTATTTCAGCGCATAAATGAAAACGAAAATTACAACTTTCTTCCTTTTGTGAACAAACACGAGGATCTCTATTTTCCGGATCCTCGCTTGCGTGGGTTCTTTGCTTTGTCGGGGACTTTTATTCGTCCGCGGACCACCGGCAATCCGATCCGTGGAAACCCGTTCAGAATTACAGACGGAAGGGGCTCGCTTCACGGCGAAACGGTTACCGAGGGGATCACACTCACGGCGAGAGGATCGCCGAGCGGTGAGATCTACTAGGAGAAATCACAGCTATCCACGAGATTAAGACGAAGCTTAACCTAGAGGGTATCGTAGTTCGACCGAGTTTTCTTACCTAGCGATTTTGGATCGGCGTTGGCGGGATTTGTGCTCGCCGGTGCTCGAACGGCTGGGCCGACGCTCGTGGATCTCGTGAGAATTCTTCAGAAAATCCCGCCTCAAATCCAAAAGCCAAATCCTCAAAAAATCCCCAGTCCGAAGTCCCCAAAATCCACCAAGACCCCCCCTATTTATACAATAGTGCCGGCCATTTCTGCGTTCTACCACTTGTCGAAGACTCGCGCCTGTGGTTGAGGTGGTTTTCAGTGGTTGAGCTCTCCTACCACTTGTTGGCGACCCTGCTTGTCAAGCCGAGGTGGTTCTACCAAAGTGGCCGAGTCACCTTGGCCATTTTGGCCGAGGTTTATCGCTGGGCGCCGCCTGGCGCTTCCGGCTGCTTTTGCGCCGCTTTCTCCGTCGATTCTTTTGGTCTTCGGGCTTGGTTTTGCTCGGTGATGTTGCCGTTGTGTTTGAGTCCGTGCCCGACCAACTTTCAGAGCTCAAACGGCTCGTTTGCATTGACGGACTAAGTACGGTTGATTCCGTCTCGTCAACGTTTTGAGTTTAGTCAACTTGGCACGTCGTTTCATTGGCTCGTACGTCTTGCCGACTCACTTCATGTGCTCGCCGACTCGCTTCACGCCATGGCTGATGCGCTTTTGCGACGCCGGTTTGTCGAATGGATCGTTGGTTGTCAATCCACCGTCACGAGTCTCGTTCGGGTACTGATAAGCAATTTTTATCGCCTACACCCGTTAGTAAATAATTTTGATGAGGTCAAAATTCATAATTTCTTTGGTTATAACCAATGATTTTTTTTATTTTTAGTCATTTAGACCCATTGGCAAATAATTTTGCAAAATCCATTGACAAATAATTTTTCGACAAAAAAATTCATAATTTCGTGAGTAATAACCTATGACTTTTGCCATTTTAGTCATTTAGACCCATTGGCAAATAATTTTGCAAAATCCATCGACAAATAATTTTTCGACAAAAAATTCATAATTTCTTTGGTTATAACCAATGATTTTTTATTTTTAGTCATTTAGACCCATTGGCAAATAATTTTGCAAAATCCATTGACAAATAATTTTTCGACAAAAAAATTCATAATTTCGTGAGTAATAACCTATGACTTTTTGCCATTTTTAGTCACTTCAATCCATTGGTAAGTTATTTTGCAGTGGCCAAAATTCATAATTTTGGGAACTATAACCCACGATTTTTGGTCATTTTTAATCGTTTGGACCTGTTATAAAATAATTTCGTGGTAGCCGAAATTCATGATTTCATAGACTTTAGCCCACTTTTCTTTGGCCATTTTTAGTTATTTCGACTCGTAACTTTAAGATTTCATGAGCTATAACCCGAAATTTCATGCTATTTTTAGTGATTTTGATCCATTGGTAAATTATTTTGCAAACACTAAAATTCTGAGTTTTTGAGCTATAACCCATGATTTTTGGCCATTTTAGTTATTTTGACCCATTGGAAAATAATTTCGTAGAGTCCAAACTTCGTGATTACATGAGCTATAATTCATGATTTTTTACCATTTAATATCGTTTTGACCCATTGGCAAATAATTCATTAGAGGACAAAGTTAAAGATTACATGAGCTATTGATCATCACATTTTATTACATTTTTATACCATTATTATCTATTTTATTTGAACAAATATATCTGCTAATAATATTTTTTTATCTTAATTTGTAGATGATGTGGAATTAGTGAATAAGAGCTCCAATGAAGATTATTTCGAGCCTAAAAGATCTCTAATGAAGCCCAGAATGCCTAAATCCAAAGCCCACGACTAAGTTTAGAAGTAAAATCTCAGCACTCATCACTTTTTTCGTCAGTAATTATTAATAACTTGGCTTACAATTGAGAATCAAATCGAATCTGGAAAAAAAGTCAAATTCGAACTCAGGATGGTCAACCGCAAAGAAAAGGTGATATCTCCCAATCCAACAAGCAGAATTCAACATATTATATATGAAAATTATCTATCTTGATGAGACGGAGGCATCTAGATTAGCAAATTTTAGAAATTTTATCAATAGTAGTAGGTTATGATAGAAATCCAAATTTAATTGATATATTCAATTATTTGCAGGCCAAGCTAAATTCTAAGAAGTCCAAGAGCATTTAAGAGAAGGCCAAAAATCTTAAATGAATTCAATGTAAAAGAAATAAAGCCAACAAGGCCCATCTCTCAATTATTGAATCAATGGTGTAGATTATTTTGAGAGATCCTATGGTTATGAGGGTTAATTGGGACCTAAGCCAATTCCGATGGTTATGAGGGTTACTTGGGGGCCAAGACGAATCTAAGGGTTGTGAGAGATTCTTATTTATCTATAAATAGAGGGGGTAGTGTGAGAGATTGAGAGTGTGGAAAATTTTATAACAATCTGCATTTGGAGAGGAGGGTTACTCTTAATTGAGAAGAGCTTCTAAATTTGTAAACATTGTTTGCAATTATTACTTCTAAATTTGTAAACATTGTTTGCAATTATTAAAAATAATTTTTCTCCACCTTTTAAATTTTCTTTTCTTCTTCTTTATTGATGGAGATAAAGATGAAGATTTTCTTTTAAGGGGCCACCCCCTTGCAATGTAAGTTTTATTTTCTCTTTTATTTTTTTTTCTTTAAAATTCATATTTTAGGATTTTATTTTCTCTTTATTTTAATATTGGTAGAGTAGATTTATTTCATGTCTTATAGCTTAGATTTACTTCCATCCTCTTTTATTTTTGTTGTTTATTTTTATGCTTTATAGAATTTATTTTCTTGTATTTTTCTTTTATAGTATAGATTTACTTTTATACTCTTTTAATTTTGTTAGTTAGATTTCCTTTATGCTCATAGTTTAGATCTTTATTTTCTTATTCTTGTTGTTATTTTTGTAGTTAGTTTTATTTTTATTCCCTTTCTTTTATGCTTTCTAGCCTAGATTCTATTTTCTAGTTTTTATTTTCCAAAATGCATAACTAAATCTTGTAGGAATTCTAGAATTGTATGAAATTAGTTTGATTACTTTTATATTTTATAGATTGCTCTCTTATACTGAAAATGATCATGCTGAGGATAATCAACTAGAAAACTAATTGGTAGAAGAAGAATTTGATAATATATGTTTATCTTGAGTGGTTTAATAGGTTATGCTTATGAATTCTAAAATTACTATGTAGTTGCTTGTTCTTTTCATGAATAATGATTTTACTTGGATGATAATTTGATAGGTTATACTTTCCTTAAGTGGTTTGAGAGTCTATACTTAATAAATCTAAAGTAAAATGTGATAAAAAGAGAGTAGTTCATAAATCCTAAATGAAATCAACTAGTGGATTCAATTCTAGATTCCTATCTTTTCTCTTGATTTCCTCCATATTTTACTTATTTTTCTCTTGATTTCCTCCATATTTTACTTATTTTTCTAGTCTTGATTTTATTCTTTTCTAGTTTTCTTTATTTCTCCTCCTTGTTATTCTTTATTTCCTTTTATTTATCCACTCTCTTTCTCTCCTCTTGTTCAAGTTTTCTTTTATTTATAAATATTCACCCACTCTCTTTATCTTTCCACATTTTCACTCCTAATTGTCTACACACAACTCTAGGATCCAACTTATAATATTTCCTGCACACATTCCTCGTGGGATAGACATTGTAACTATAATGCAACTTGATTGTGCACTTGCAATCTCGTCCCTATTTTCACAACACATCAGCTATAACCTATGATTTTTGGTCAGTTTTAGTCATTTCGACCCATTGTCAAATAATTTTGCGGTGGCCAAAATTCACGATTTTGTGAGCTATAATCCAGGACTTCTGGCCATTGTTGGTGTTTTTGACACGTTGTCAAATGATTCAGTTATGGTTGAAAATCACGATCTCTTGAGCTATAACCCATGATCATCGGCTATTTCTAGTCGTTTTGAGCCATTGGAAGAAAATTTTACGAAGGTCAAAATTCACAATTTCATACGCTTTAACCCACAATTTTAGCTATTTGTAGTTATTTCGACATGTTGCCAAATAATTCCCTTAAGGCCAAAATCAAAGAATTCATGAACTATTACCCATAATTTTTGTCCATTTTTAGTCGTCTCAGCCCGTGATTTTCGTGGTAGCCACAATTCACGTTTTCCTAGGCTTTAACCCAAGTCTTTTGGCTATTTTTAGTCGTTTCAACCCCATGAAAAAAAATTTATTTTCTATAACCCATGAAATTTTTACATTTTCAGTTATTTTGTCCCATTGGCCAATAATTTTGCGGAGGCTAAAATTCACAAAGTCGTGAGCTATAACCCATGATTTTTGGTCATTTTAGTTGCTTCTACCCATTGGAAAATAATTTTGAAGAGTTCAAAATTCACTATTACATTAGATGGTTTTTTCCATGTTTATTAGTTTCAGCCAATATGCAAATAATTTCACTGAGGCCAAAATTTATGATTTCATGAGTGATAACCCATGATTTTTAGCATTTTTAGTCATTTTGACCCATTGGCTAATAAATTCGCAGACAACAAAATTCTTGATTTTATGACTATTACATTTTCAGTTATTTTGACCCACTAAATTCATGATTTCATGAGCTATAATTTATTGGTCTTGTTTTTAGTAATTTTGACCCATTGGCAAATAATTTTACGTTGGCCAAAATTTACGATTTTGTGAGCTATAACCCGTGATTTGTGGCCATTTTTTTATCATTTCAACCCATTGACAAATAATTTTGTGGTAGCCCAAATTCACAATTTTATGAGCTGTAACCCATAATTATTGGATATTTTTAGTCATTTGGAACCATTGGCAAATAATTTCGCTGATGCCAAAATTCATAATTTCTTAAACTATAACCTATGATTTTAGTCGTTTCGGCCCATAGGCAAATAATTTCGTGGACGCTAAAATTTTGATTTCATGAGCTATAGTCCATGAGATTAGATGTTTTTAGTCATTTTGAGCCAATGGTAAATAAATTTGCGGGGTATAAACTTTATGATTTTATGAGCTATAACCCATGATTTTTGGTCATTTTTATTCATTTGACCCTTCGACAAGTAATTTCAAAGAGACCAAACTTCACTATTTCGTGAGCTATAACTCATGATTTTTTTTCCATTTTTAGGCATTTTGACCCATTGTCAAATAATTTTGCGGTGATTAAAATTTATGTTTTCCTAAGCTATAACCCACGATATTTGGCTATTTGTATTCATTTCAAACACTTAACAAAAAAATTTGTGAAGGGCAAAATTCTTGATTTGATCAATTATAACTCACAATTATTGGCCATTTTTAGTTGTATCTAACCATGGCTTATGGTCATTTAGAGTTGTATCACAATGATTTGCGAAGGGCAAAATTCATAATCTAATGAGCTATAACCCATAATTTATATTCATTTTTAATCATTTCAACTCATTGGTAATTAATTTTGTGGAGGCCATAAATTAACAATATCAAGACCTATAACCCATGATATTTTCCATTTATAGTTGTTATACCCATTGGCAAATAATTTTCTGGTGGCCAAAATTCACGATTTCATGAGCTAACCCTTAATTTTGTGCCATTATTAGTCATTTCGATCCATTGGCTAATTAGTTAGTGGTTGTCAAAATTCATAGTTTGGTGAGCTATAACACATTATTTTGACCATTTTTAGTTGTTTCAACCCGTTGTCAAATAATTTCACAGTGGCCATAATTCACAAATTTCTAAGCTATAAGTCACGAATTTTAGCCATTTTTAGTCATTTCGACCCCTTGGTAAACAATTTTGCACAGTAAAAAATTCACGATTACAAGAGCTATAACTAATAATTTTAACCATTTTTTAATCATTTTGACCCTTGGCAAATAATTTTGCAAAGGATAACATTCCTCGTTTTAGGAGTTAATAACCCACAATTATCAGCCATTTTTAGTTTTTTTTATAACCAATGGGAAATAATTTTGCGGAGACCAAATTCACAATTTCCTAAGCTATAAGCCATGGTGTTTTTCTACTTTTAGTCATTTTGTCTCGTTGGCAAATAATTTCATAGAGGTAAAATTCACAATTTCAGGAGTTATAACCCATGATTTTTTTCTATTTTTGGCCATTTATACTGATTGACATATAATTTTGTAGATTCACAATTTCATGAGCTATAACCCATGAACTTATCCATTTATAGTCATTTTGATCCATTGGCGAATAACTTCATGGAGGCGAAAATTCACGATTTCATGAGCTGTAACCCATGATTTTTTATAGTTATTAGTCATTTCAATTTATTGGCAAATTATTTCTCGGTGGCCAAAATTCATGATTTTGTGAGCTATAACCCATATTTTGTTTGCCATTTTAGTCATTTTGATCCATTGGCAAATTATTTTGTGGTGCTCAAAATTCATGATTTTGTGAGCTATGTTCCATGGTTTTTAGCCATTTTTAATTATTTTATCTGTTGTTAAATAATTTCATGATGGCCAAAATTCATGATTTTCTGAGCTATAACCCATGTTTTTTTGGCAAAACTTAGTCATTTCTGTCCTGTGGTAAATAATTTCATAGAGTCTAAAATTCATGATTACAAGGGCAATTACCCATGATGTTTTTCCATTTTTAGTAGTCTCAGCCTATAGGCAACAATTTCACTAAGGCCATAATTTAAGATTTTATGAGCTGCCCATGATTTTTGATCTTTTTTAGTCATTTCGATCCATTGGCTAATAAATTTGCAGAGGTCAAAATTCATGATTTTATGAGCTATTACCCATGATTTTTGGCCATTTATAGTCATTTTGACCCATTGGTTTCATGGCAGCCAAAATTCATAATTTTATGAGCTATAACATGTGATTATTTGCTACCTTTAGTCGTTTTATCCCATTGGCAAATAATTTCATGAGCTATGTCCCATGCTATTTTTGGCCATTTTCGTCATTTCGGCCCATTGGTAAATAATTTCTTGGTAGCAAAAGTTTACAATTTCCTGAGCTAAGACCCACTATTATTGATAATTTTTAGTCATTTTGACCTATTGATAAATTATTTTACGGAGGTCAAATTTCACAATTTGATGAGCTATAACCTATAATTTTTGGCCATTTTTAGTAGTTTCAGCCAATAGGGGTATAATTTCAAGTAGGCCAAAATTAACAATTTTCATGAGATTTAAACTATGAGCATTAGATATTTTTAGCCATTTCGAGTCATTTGGAAATAAATTTGCAGAGTCCAAACTTCACGATTTCATGAGCTATAACCCATAATTTTTGGTCATTTTTATTCATTTCGACCCATTGGCAAGTAAATCTGTGGACATCAAACATCACTATTTCTTGAGCTATAACACACAATTTTTGATCATTTTTAGTCATTCAACCAATTGTCTAATAATTTTACAGTGGCCAAAGTTCATGACTTACTGAGCTATAACCCACAATTTTTGGCTATTTTTAGTCATTTTGACCCCTTGGCAAAATAATTTACGGAGGAAAAAATTCATGATTTCATGACTTATAACCCAAGATTATTAGCTATTTTTAGTTGTTTTGAACCAATGGCAAATAATTTTGTGGAGGATGAAATTCATGATTTCATGACCTATACGCCATGATTTTTTTTCATTTTAGTCGTTTCGTCCCGTTGGCAAATCAATTTGTGGAGGCCAAAATTCTCGATTTTACGAGCTATGACCCATGATTTTTGGCCATTTTAATCATTTTGACCCATTTGTAAATAATTTTATGAGGCAAAAATATATAATTTCATGACTAGTTGTTTATACCCATTGGCTCACAGAGGCCAAAATTCACAATTTTGGGAGCTATAACCCTATTTAAAATTTATAGTCATTTCGACCTCTTGCAAATAATTTTGTAGTGGCCAAAATTCATGATTTCATTAGCTATAGCCCATATTTTTTTTTGACATTTTTAGTCATTTAGATTATTGGCAAAATATTTTCTGGTGTTCAAAATTCACGTTTCATGAGCTATAACCCATTATTTTTGGCCATTTTTTGTTACTTTGACCCATTGTCAAATAATTTCCTGATGGCCAAAATTCATGATTTTCTAAGCTACAACCCATGATTTTTGATCATTTTTAGTCATTCGACCCCTTGGCAAACAATTTCACGGAGGGTAAAATTGATGATTTCATGAGTTATAAACCACAATTATTGTCCATTTTTACTCATTTCGAACTAGTAGTAAATAATTTTATAGATGTAAATTTCACGATTTCATGATCTATAACTCACCATTTTTAGTCGTCTCGACACATTAGTAAATAATTTTACGGAGTCCAAACTTCACGATTTCATGAGCTATAACCCAAATTTTTTTGTCTTTTTCAATCATTTCAACCCATTGGAAAATAATTTTGTAGAGTCTAAAGTTCACAATTATATGAGCTATAACCCATAATTTTTTACCATTATTAATAGTTTCGGCCAATAGGCAAATATTTTAACTGAGGCTAAAACTTACAGTTTCACGAGCTATAAACCATGATTTTTGGCCATTTTTAGTTGTTTTGATCCATAAAATTCATGGAGGCCAAAATTTATGATTTCCTAAACAATAACCCATTATTTTAAACCATTTTTAGTAGTTTCGACACCTTGCCAAACAATTTCATAAAGGGCAAAATGCACGATTTCATGAGTTATAACCCATGATTATCAAATATTTTTAGTCATTTCAAACCAATAGTAAACAAGTCTACGGCACAATTTCATAAGCTATAACTCATAAGTTTTGGCCACTTGTAGCCGTTTCGATCCATTAGTAAATAATTTTACGAAGTCCAAACTTCATGAATTTATAAGATATAACCCACGATTTTTAGTTTTTTCTAATTATTTTAACCAACTGGCAAATAATATCACAAAGGTCAAAATTCACGATTGCATGAGCTATAGCCCATGATTTTTTTACCATTTTAATTTGGTTCGACCCATTTGAACATAACACTAGGGAAATTTAAATTCATGATATCATGAGCTATAACCCAATATTTTTGGACATTTTTAGTCAGTTTCACCCATTAAAAAATAATTTTGTGGAGGCCAAAATTCACTATTTCATTAGTTATAATCCAAGTTTTTTTCTATTTTTAGTCGTTTATACCCATTGGCAAATAATTTCGCGGAGGCTAAAATTTATTTTTTCATGAGGAATAATCCATGATTTGTTTCCATTTATTGTCAGTTTGACCCATTAGCAAATACTTTCATGGTGACTAAAATTCACGATTTCGTGAGCTATAACCCATGATATTTTTGTCATTTTATTCATTTCGATTCCTTAGCAAATTATTTTGTGGTGGTTAAAATTCATGATTTCATGAACTATAACCAATGAGTTTTTTGCCATCTTTAGCCATTTCAATCCATTGGCAAATTATTTTGTCGGTCATGAGCTATAACTCATGATTTTCGGCCATTTTTAATTGTATTCACCAGTTATCAAATAATTTCGTAATGGTCAAAATTCACGATTTTCTAAGCTACAACCCATTTTAAATCATTTTGACCCATTGGTAAATAATTTTGCAGAGACCAAACTTTACTATTTCTGTGAGCTATATAATCCATAATTTTTTTTTAATTTTTAGTCATTTTGACCCGTTGTCAAATAATTTCACTGTGGCCAAAATTCATAATTGTTTGAGCTATAACCCATGATTTTTAGCCAAATTTAGTCGTTTCGACCTCATGGCAAATAATTTTGCGAAGGGTAAAATTCATAATTTCATGAGTTATAACCCACGATTATTGGCCAATTTTAGTTATTTGAACAAATGGCAAATTATATTGAGTGGGCCAAAATTCACGATTTGATGAGTTATAAGCCATGTTTTTTTGCCATTTTTGGTCATTTTGTCCCATTGAAAATTAATTTCATGGAGGATAAAATTCCTAATTTTGTGAGGTATAATCCATAATTTTTGGCCATTTTTAGTAATTTTGACCCATTGGTAAATAATTTTGCAGAGGTCCAATTCACGATTTTATGAGCTATAACTCATGATTTTTCCCATTTTTAGCCTTTTATACCCATTGGCAGATATCTTTGCAGTGGTGAAAATTCACGATTTTATGAGTTATGACCCATGATTTTTTCCGTTTATAGTCATTTTGACCCATTGGGAAATAATTTTGTGGTGGCTAAAATTCACAATTTCATAAGCTATAATGCATGATTTTTTAGCATTTTAAGTCATTTCTATCAATTGGCAAATTATCTTGCAGTGGCAAAATTCATGATTTTGTGAGGTATAACTCATGATTTTTTTGCTATTTTAGTTGTTTCAACCTATAGCAAATTATATCTCGTTGGCCAAAATTCATTGGTTCATGAGCTATAACCCACGACTTTTGCTATTTTAGTTGTTTCAACCTATAGTTAAATAATTTAGTGATGGTCAAAATTCACTATTTCGCGGTGGCCAAATTTCATGATTTCATGCGCTATAACCCTTTTTTTTTTTGCAATTATTAGTTGTTTTGATCCATTGGCAAATTATTACGCGGTGGCCAAAAGTCATGATTTCGTGAACTATAACCCACGATTTTTGGTCATTTTTATTAATTTTGGCCCATGGGAAAGTAAGTCTATGGAGACAAAATTTCACTATTTCGTGAGCTGTAACTCACGATTTTGGGTTGTTTTTTGTTATTTCGACCCGCTGTCAAATAATTTCACGGTAATCAACATTCACAATTTCCTATGCTATAACTCACGATTTTTCGCCATTTTTAATCATTTCGACCCTGTGGCAAACAACTTCACAGGGGGCAAAATTCACGATTTCGTGAGTTATAATCCACGATTATTGGTCATTTTTAGTTGTATCAAACCAATGGCAAATAATTTTGCGGAGACTGAAATTCACAATTTCATGACCTATAAGCCATGGTTTTTTTCCATTTTTAGTCAATTTGTCTCGTTGGAAAATAATTTTGCGCAAGCCAAAATTCTCAATTTCATGAGGTATAACCCATAATGTTTTGCTATTTTTAGCTATTTTGTCCCGTTGAAAATTAATTTTATTTAGGCCAAAATTCACGATTTTATGAGCTATAACCCATCTTTTTTTATTATCATTTTAGTCATTTTAACCCATTGGTAGATAATTTCATGGTAGTTAATATTCATGATTTCATGAGCTATGACCCATGATTATTGGTGATTTTTAGTTATTTCAACCCATTGGCAAATAATTTCGTGGCGTCCAAAATTTATGATTTCATGAGCTATAATCCATGATCATAAGATATTTTTAGTCATTTCAAGAACATTGATAAATAAATTTGTGGTGTTCAAATTACATTATTTCATGAACTATAACCCATAATATTTGGTATCATTTATTTCGACCCATTGTAGCAAATTTTCATGGATCAAATTTCACAATTTCTTGAGCTATATAACCCGTAATTTTTAGCCATTTTTAGTTGTTTTGACCTGTGGTCAAATAATTTCACAGTTGTCAAATAATTTCACAATTTCATGAATTATAACCCATGGTTATCGGCCATTTTTAGTTGTTTCAAACCAATGGAAAATAATTTTGCGGATGCAAGAATTCATGATTTCATGAGCTAAAACCCATGATTTTTTTTTGTTTTTAGGCATTTCAACTCGAGGCCAAAATTTATGACTTCATGACCTATAACCTATGATTTATTTTTCTATTTTTAGTTTTTTATACCTATTGGTAAATAATTACGCAAAGGCCAAAATTCATAATTTCATGACCTATAACCTATGATTTCTTTTCTATTTTTAGTTGTTTATACCTATTGGCAAATAATTACGCAGAGGGCAAAATTCATGATTACATGAGCTATGTCCCATGATTTGTTTCCATTTATAGTCATTTTGCCCCTTTGACAAATAATTTTGTGGTGGCCAACATTCATGATTTCATGAGCTATATGCAGCTATGTCCCGATATTTTTTTCCATTTGTAGTCATTTTGACCCATTGGCAAATAATTTGACGATGATCAACATTCATAATTTCATGGGCTATACCCAGGATTTTAGCCATTTCTAGTCATTTCGATCCGTTAGCAAATTATTTTGTGGTGACCAAAATTCATGATTTTGTGAGTTGTAACCCAAGATTTTTTGCCATTTTTATCTATTGGCAATTATTTCACGGTGGCCAAAAGTCATGATTTTGTGAGCTTTAACCCATGATTTTTGGCCATTTTTAATTATTTTAACCCGTTATCAAATTATTTCACGATGGGCAAAAGTCATAATTTCGTGAGTTATAAAACATGATCATTGACAATTTTTATTCATTTTCACCCATTGGCAAGTAATTCTGTGGACACCAAACTTCACTATTAGCTATAACCCATGGTTTAGAGCTATTTTTAGTCGTTTCGACCTGTTGTCAAATAATTTTACGGTGGCCAAAATTTATAATTTCTTGAGCTACAACACCATAATTTTTGGCAATTTTTTGTCATTTTGACCCCATGGCAAACAATTTCGCGGAGGGCAAAATTCACTATTTTATGAGTTATAACCCGTGATTATTTGCCATTTTTAGTTGTTTTGAACCAATGACAAACAATTTTGTGGAGGCTAAAATTCACAATTTCATGAGCTCTAAGCCATAATATTTTTCATTTTTATTTCTTTCATACCGCTAGAAAATAATTTGGCAGAAGCCAAAATTCACGTTTTCATGAGGTATAACCCATGATTTGTTTTCCATTTTTAGTCATTTATACGCATTGGCAAATAAATTCACAGAGGCCAAAATTCACGATTTCATGAGATATAATCCCATGATTTTTTCACTTTATAGTTATTTGGACCCATTAACAAATAATTTCGCGTTGGCCAAAATTCATGAATTTGTGAGCTGTAACCCATGATTTTTTGCCACTTTAGTCATTTTGATTCATTGACAAATTATTTAACGGTGGCCAAAATTTATAATTACGTGAGCTATAATGGGAAAATTTCATGATTGAGTTATAACCCACAATTTTTTGCCGTTTTCAGTCGTTTTCACCCCTTGGCAAATAATTTCGCGAAGGCCCAGTTTAACGATTTCATAAGCTATAACCCATGATCATTGGCCATTTTTAGTCATTTCGATCCAATAGAAAATATTTTTGTTGAGTGTAAACTTCATAATTTCAGGAGTTATAACTCACAATTTTTGGTCATTTTCACTCATTTCGGTCTATTGGCAAATAATTTTACAAAGTCCAAACTTCACTATTTTATTAGCTATAACCAATAATTTTTGGCCATATCTTGTTTTGACCCATCGGAAAATAATTTAGCGTAGTCTAATTCACGATTACATAAGCTATAACCCATGATTATTAGCCATTTTTAGTTTTTACAATCCATTGGTTAATAAAAGTTGTGGTTGCCAAAATTCATAATTTCAGGAGTTATAACCCACGATTATTGGCAATTTTCAGTTGTTTTTATCTGTTACGAAGTAATTTGACGATGGAAAAAATTCACGATTTTGTGACTCGCGATTTTTTTACCATTTTTTGTCATTTCGACCTAATGGCAAATAATTTCATGGTAGCCAATATTCACGATTTCATGAGATATAATCCACGATTAATAGTGCTTTTTAATCCTTCCATCCCATTGGCAAATAATTTCACAGAGATAAAAAATTCACGATTTCATGAGGTATAACCCATGATTTTGGGCCATTTTTAGTTTTTTTTGACCAATTGGTAATAATTTTGCGAAAGCTAAAATTCACGATTTTATAAGCTATAACTAATGATTTTTTTCCATTTTTAGTTATTTATAGTCATTGGCAAATAATTTCATAGAGGCCAAAATTCATGATTTCATGATCTGTAATCCATGATTTTTTTTGTTTATAGTCATTTCGACCCAGTGGCAAAGAATTTCGCAGTGGCCAGAATTCACGATTTTGTGTGAGCTATAACCCATAAATTTTTATCATTTTTATTTATTTCGATCCATTGGCAAATTATTTCGTGATAGCTAAAATTCATTATTTCATGAGCTATAACGGTAAAAATTCATGGTTTTGTGGGCTATAACCAATAATATTTAGCCATTTTAATTTGACCCCTTGGCAAACAATTTCATGGATGGGCAAAGTTCACAATTTTATGAGTTATAACCCACTATTATTTGCCATTTTTACTCATTTTGAACAAATAGCAAATAATTTTGTAGTGTGTAAACTTCACTATTTCATGAGTTAACACTCATAATTTTTGTCACTTTCACTTGTTTCGACCCATTGGTAAATAATTTCGCTAAGTCCAAACTTCACTATTTCATGAGCCATAACCATATTTTTTGGCCATATATAGTTGTTTCGACACATTAGGAATTAATTACACCAAGTCCAAAATTCACCATTACATGAGTTATAACCCATTATTTTTTTCTAATTTTAGTAGTTTCAAACCGTTGGAAAATAATTTTGCTAAGGCCAAACTTTATAAATTCATGAGCTATAACCCATGGTTATTAACCATTTTTAGTCGTTTTGAACCATTGGCTAATAAAATTTGTGGTAGCCAAAATTCACGATTTTAGGAGCTATAGTCCATGATTATCGTCAGTTTGTATTTGTTTTGACCCATTGCCAAATAATTTCATGATGGAAAAAATTCATTGCTTCGTGAAACCCATAATTTTCTCCATTTTTAGTTGTTTTGATCTATTAGCTAATAACTTTGTGGTAGCTAATATTCGTGACCTATAGGCCATGACTATTGGCGATTTTTAGCCGTTCCGACCCACTAGCAAAAAATTTTGCTGTGGTCAAGACTCACAAATTCATGAGCTATAATCCATAATTTTTGCCCATTTTTAGGCCTATGGGCAAATAATTTCGTGGAGTCCAATATTCAAGATTTCAAGAGCTATAACCCATGATCATAAGTCTTTTTTAGTCATTTTGAGCCATTGGTAAATAAATTTGTGGTGTCCAAGTTACACAATTTCATGTTCTATAAGCCATGATTTTTGGCCATTTTCACTTATTTTGACCCATTGGAACCTAATTCGCACGAACCAAACTTCACTATTTCTTGAGCTGTATAACCCATGATTTTCAGCCATTTTTTGAAGTTTTGACCTATTGTCAAATAATTTTGCGGCTGTAAAAATTCATGATTTCCTAAACTATAACCCGATTTGGCATTTCGTGGAGGGCAAAATTCACAATTTTATGAATAATAATCCATGGTTATTCGCCATTTTAGTCATTTCGACCCATTGGGTAAGAAAATTTATGTAGCCAAAGGTCATAATTTCAGAGCAATTAGCCACGATTATTGGCCATTTTAGTTGTTTCTAATCAATGGCAAATAGTTTTACTTAGGCAAAAATTTATGATTTCATGAGCTAAAATCCATGATTTTTTGATTTTTAGTTATTTTGACTGGTTGACAAATAATTTTGCGGAGGCCAAAATTAACGATTTCATGAGTTATGACCTAAGGTTTTTAGACATTTTTAGTCATTTCGACCATTGATAAATAATTTTGTAGAGACCAAAATTCACGATTTCATGAGCTATAACCTATGATTTTTTTCCTATTTTTAGTCATTTACACCCATTGGCAAATAATTTCACAAAGGCCAAAATTCACAATTTCATGAGCTATGACGATGATTTTTTCCCATATATGGTCATTCGACCCATTGGCAAATAATTTTACTATAGATAAAATTCATGATTTCTTGAGCTATGTCCATGATTTTTTTTGCCATTTTTAGTCATTTTGATCTGTTAGCAAATCATTTCATGTAGGCCTAAATTTATGATTTTGTGGGCTATAACCCATAATTTTTTGACATTTTTAGTCATTTCAATCCATTGGCAAATTATTTCGTGGTTGCCAAAAGTCATAATTTTGTAAGCTATAACCCACGATTTTTGGCTATTTTTAGTTGTTTTGACCCCATGGCAAACAATTTCGCGGAGGAAAAAATGTATAATTTTATGAGTTATTACCCATGAATATTGGCTATTTTTAATTGTTTTGAACCAATGGCAAGTAATTTTGTGGAGGCCAAAATTCTATCTTTAGTTGTTTTGAACAAGTGGCAAGTAATTTTGTGGAGGTCAAAATTCACGATTCATGCGCTATAAGCTGTGATTTTTTTTTCAGTTTCATTTGTTTTGTCCCGTTGGAAAAAAAATTTGCGGAAGCCAAAATTCATGATTTCATGAAGTTTGACTCATACTTTTTTTCTATTTTCAGGCATTTATACCCATTGGCAAATTATTTTGCAAAGGTCATAATTCAGGATTTCATGAGCTATAGTCTATAATTTTTTTCTATTTATTGTCATTTTGACCCATTGGCAAATTGTTTTGCATGTGGTATAATTTGTGATTTTTTTCCATTATCAGTCATTTATACCCATTAGCAAATAATTTGGCAGAGGCTAGAATTCATAATTTCATGAGCTATAATCAATGATTTTTTTCCATTTATTGTCATTTTGGCCCATTGGCAAAGAATTTTGTGTTGGCCAAAATTCATGATTCTGTGAGCTGTAACAGATGATTTTGCTCTATTTTTAGTTATTTTGCTCCATCGGTAAATTATTTCGCGGTGGCCAAATTTCATGATTTTGTGAGCTATAATGATCCAAAATTCAAGATTTCCAGAGGTACAACCCATGATTTTTGGCCATTTTTAGTCATTTCGACCATTGATAAATAATTTTGTAGAGACCAAAATTCACGATTTCATGAGCTATAACCCATAATTTTTGACATTTTTAGTCATTTCAAAACAATAGTAAATAATTTTACGAGTTCAAACTTTATGAGTTCATGAGTTATCACTCATGATTTTTGGTCTTTTTCACTCATTTAAAGCCATTAGCAAATAATTTCGCAAAGTCCAAACCTCACTATTTCATGAGCTATAACCCATAATGTTTGGCCATATCTAGTTGTTTTGACCTATCCAAAAATAAATTCGCAGAGTCTAAAATTCACAATTATATGAGTTATGGCCTATGATTTTTGGTCATTTTCTGTAGTTGCAGCCCATAGGCCAATAATTTCGCCGAAGCTTAAATGTATGATTTTATGAGTTATAATCCATGATTATTAGCCATTTTTAATTATTTCAACCAATTGGCTAATAAAATTTTTCGTAGGCAAAATCATTCGTGGTAGCCAATATTCATGAATTGTAAACCACAACTATTAAAGATTTTTTACCATTTTTAGTCGCTTCGACCCAATGGCAAATAATTTCATGGTAGCCAATATTCATGAACTATAAACAATGACTATTGGTAAATTTTAGTCGCTTCACCCATTGGCAAATAATTTTATTGAGGTCAAGATTCACGAATTCATGAGCTATAATCCGTGATTTTTGGCCATTTTAGTAATTTCACCTCATGGGCAAACAATTTTGTGGAGTCCAACATTTATGATTTCGAGCTATAACCCACGATTATAAGATATTTTAGTCATTTCAAGCCATTGATAAACAAAGTTGTGGTGTCCAAATTACATAATTTCATGAGTTATAACCCTTGATTTTTGGCGTTTTCATTTGTTTCGATCCATTGGTAACTAATTTGCATCGACAAACTTCACTATTTTTTGAGCTATACAACCCACGATTTTTAACCATTTTCGTAGTTTTGACCTCAGAGTCAAATAATTTCACATTACAAAAATTCACGATTATCGAGCTATAACCCAAGATTTTGGCTATTTTATTCATTTTGACCCTTGGCAAATAATTTTGGAGGCCAAAATTCACAATTTCATGAATTATAACCAATGGTTATTGGCTATTTTAGTTGTTTCTAATCAATGGCAAATAGTTTTACTTAGGCAAAATTTATGATTTCATGAGCTAAAATCCATGTTTTTTTCATTTTGAGTCATTTCAACCAATTGGCAAATAATTTCATAGAGGCTAAAATTCATAATTTTATGGGCTATGACTCATGATTTTTGGTCATTTTAGTTATTTTGACCCATTGATAAATAATTTTATGAAGGCTAAAGTTCATAATTTCATGAGCTATAACCCATGATTCTTTTTCAATTTTAGTCACTTACACACATTGGCAAATAATTTTGCAATGGACAAAATTCATGATTTCATGAGCTATACTCATGTATTTTGAAAATTTTTAGTCGTTTCAACCCATTGGCAAATTATTTCATGGTGGCCAAAATTCATGATTTTGTGAGCTATAACCCATAATTTTTATGTTTTTAGTTTTTTGATCCAATGGCAAATTATTTCGTGGTTGCCAAAAGTCATAATTTCTTGAGTTATAACACACGATCATTGACCATTTTATTCATTTTGACCCATTGGCAAATAATTTATTGAAGGACAAAGTTCACAATTTTATGAGTTATAACCCATTATTGTCCACCATTTTTAGTCATTTCAAAACAATAGTAAATAATTTTACAGAGTTCAAACTTTATGAGTTCATGAGTTATCACTCATGATTTTTGGTCTTTTTCACTCATTTAAAGCCATTAGCAAATAATTTCGCAAAGTCCAAACCTCACTATTTCATGAGCTATAACCCATAATGTTTGGCCATATCTAGTTGTTTTGACCTATCCAAAAATAAATTCGCAGAGTCTAAAATTCACAATTATATGAGTTATGGCCTATGATTTTTGGTCATTTTCTGTAGTTGCAGCCCATAGGCCAATAATTTCGCCGAAGCTTAAATGTATGATTTTATGAGTTATAATCCATGATTATTAGCCATTTTTAATTATTTCAACCAATTGGCTAATAAAATTTTTCGTAGGCAAAATCATTCGTGGTAGCCAATATTCATGAATTGTAAACCACAACTATTAAAGATTTTTTACCATTTTTAGTCGCTTCGACCCAATGGCAAATAATTTCATGGTAGCCAATATTCATGAACTATAAACAATGACTATTGGTAAATTTTAGTCGTTTCGACCCATTGGCAAATAATTTTATTGAGGTCAAGATTCACGAATTCATGAGCTATAATCCGTGATTTTTGGCCATTTTTAGTAATTTCACCTCATGGGCAAACAATTTTGTGGAGTCCAACATTTATGATTTCGAGAGCTATAACCCACGATTATAAGATATTTTTAGTCATTTCAAGCCATTGATAAACAAAGTTGTGGTGTCCAAATTACATAATTTCATGAGTTATAACCCTTGATTTTTGGCCGTTTTCATTTGTTTCGATCCATTGGTAACTAATTTGCATCGACAAACTTCACTATTTTTTGAGCTATACAACCCACGATTTTTAACCATTTTCAGTAGTTTTGACCTGTAGTCAAATAATTTCACATTACAAAAATTCACGATTATCTGAGCTATAACCCAAGATTTTTGGCTATTTTTATTCATTTTGACCCTTGGCAAATAATTTCGTGGAGGGCAAAATTCACAATTTCATGAATTATAACCAATGGTTATTGGCTATTTTTAGTTGTTTCGAACCAATGGCAAATAAATTTACGGGGGTAAAAATTCAGGATTTCATAAGCTAAAATCCATGTTTTTTTCATTTTGAGTCATTTCGACCCGTTAGCAAATAATTTCATAGAGGCTAAAATTCATAATTTTATGGGCTATGACTCATGATTTTTGGTCATTTTTAGTTTATTTTGACCCATTGATAAATAATTTTATGAAGGCTAAAGTTCATGATTTCATGAGCTATAACCCATGATTCTTTTTCAATTTTTAGTCACTTACACACATTGGCAAATAATTTTGCAATGGACAAAATTCATGATTTCATGAGCTATACTCATGTATTTTTGAAAATTTTTAGTCGTTTCAATCCATTGACAAATTCTTTCACGATGTCCAATATTTCAAGAATTTGTGAGCTATAACCCATAATTTTTTATGTTTTTTAGTTTTTTTGATCCAATGGCAAATTATTTCGCAGTGACCAAAAGTCATGATTTCATGAGTTATGACCTGCGATTTTTGGCCATTTTTAATTTTTTCAACCTGTTTTCAAATTATTTCACATTGGCAAAAAGTCAAGAATTTGTGAGCTATAACCTATGATTTTTAGCCATTTTTATTCTTCTTAACCCCTTGGCAAGCAATTCTGTGGAGACCAAATTTTACTATTTTGTGAGTTGTAACCCACGATTCAAGGCCATTTTGAGTCGTTTTGACCCGTTGTCAAATAATTTCTTGGTGGCCAAAATTCACAACTTCTTGAGCAATTTGCTATTTTTAGTAATTTTGACTACCTAGCAAATAATTTTGTGGAGGTCAAAATTCATGATTTTATGAGTTATAATCCATGATTATTGGCCATTTTTTGTTGTTTCAAACCAATGACAACTATTTTTATGGAGGCTAAAATTCATGATTTCATGAGCTATAAGCCATGATTTTTTCCTTTATCATTTGTTTCATCCTATTGCAAAATAATTTTGTGGAAGCCAAAATTCACGATTTTATGAGGTATAACCCATGATTTGTTTTTCCATTTTTGTCATTTATACCCATTGACAATTAATTTCACAGAGGCTAAAATTCACATTTTCATGAGCTATATAACCTATGATTTTTTTCATTTATTGTCATTTTGACCCATTAGCAAATAATTTCGCATTGGTCAAGATTCATGATTTTTGAGCTATAACCCATGATTTGTTTTCCACTTTTAGTCATTTCGATCTAGTGGCAAATTATTTTCTGATGGCCAAAATTCCTAAATTCATGAGTTAATAACAACCAAAATTCATGATTTCTGAGCTAAAACCCATGATATTTGCCCATTTTGGTTGTTTGACCCTTGGAAAATAATTTTGTGAAGGGCAAATTTCTCGATTTCATGAGTAATAACTCATGTTTTTTTTTGGCTATTTTTAGTCATTTTGATACAATAGTAAATAATTTTGAAGAGTGCAAACTTCACGATTTCATGAGTTATAACTAATGATTTTTTGTCATTTTCACTCGTTTCGACCCATTGGCAAATAATTGCTAAGTCCAAACTTCACTATTTTATTGGCTATAACGCATAATTTTTTTGCCATATCTTGTTAGTTCGATCCATTGGAAAATATTTTCACGGAGCAAAATTCACAATTACATGAGCAAAAATTCACCATTTTCTGGCATTTTTAGTAGTTCCAGCTTGTAGGCAAATAAACTTGCTGAGGCTAAAATTTGTAGTTGCATGAGCTATAATCATGATTATTAGCCATTTTTAGTCATTTCGACCCATTGGGTAAGAAAATTTGCGGTAGCCAAAGGTCATAATTTCAGGAGCAATTAGCCACGATTATTGGCCATTTTTAGTTGTTTAGATCTATTGCCAAATAATTTTGTGAGCCAATATTCACGATTTCATAAGCTATAATCCATGACTATTGGCTACTTTTAGTCATTTCAACAGGTTGGCAAATAATTTCGTGGAGGTTAAAATTCACAATTTCATAAGCTACAATCCTTGATTTTGGCCATTTTTAATCATTTCAACCTTTAGGCAAATAATTTTATGGAGTCCAAAATTCACAATTTCATAGTCTATTATAACCCACGATGATTAGCCCTTTTAGTCATTTCACCCATTAACTAATAAAACTTGTGGTAGCTAAATTCACTATTTTAGGAGCTATAACCCATTATTGGATATTTTTAGTTGATGCGATCATTTGCTAAAAATTTCGTGATGGAAAAAATACTTGATTTCATGAGCAATAACCATCTTTTTTATTACCATTTTAGTCATTTCAACCAATTGGCAAATAATTTCGTGGTAGTTAATATTCACGATTTCATGAGCTATGACCCATGATTATTAATGATATTTAGTCGTTTCAACCCATTGGCAAATAATTTCGTGGAATCCAAAATTCTTGATTTCAAGAACTATAATCCACGATCATAAGACATTTTTAGTCATTTCAAGACATTGATAAATAAATTTGTGGTGTTTAAATTACATGATTTCATGAACTATATAACCCATAATTTTGGTATCATTTGTTTCGACCCATTGCAACTAATTTGCATGGACCAAAATTCACAATTTCTTGAGCTATATAACCCATGATTTTCAACCATTTTTAGTTTTTTTGACCTGTGGTCTAATAATTTCACAGTTGTAAAAATTCATAATTTCCTGAGTTACAACCCAATATTTTTAGCCATTTTTATTCATGTCGACCTCTTGGCAAAAAATTTTGTGGAGGACAAAATTCACAATTTCATGTATTATAACCCATGGCTATTGGCCATTTTCAGTTGTTTCAAACTAATGGCAAATAATTTTGCGGAGGCAAAAATTCATGATTTCATGGGCTAAAACCTAGGATTTTTTGTTTTTAGTGGTTTCAACCAGCTGCCAAATAATTTCATAAAGGCCAAAATTTAGGATTTCATGACCCATAACCTATGATTTTTTTTTCTATTTTTAGTTGTTTATACTAATTGGCAAATAATTTTATGGAGTCCAAAATTCATGATTTCATGAGCTATGACCCATAATTATTTAGCATTTATAGTAATTTTGACTTATCGACAAATAATTTTGTGGTGGTCAACATTCATGATTTCAGGAGTTGTACCCATGATTTTTTGCCATTTCTAGTCATTTCGATCCGTTGGCAAATTATTTCATGGTGGCCAAAATTCATGATTTCGTGAAGTGTAACCCAATATTTTTTGCCATTTTTATCCATTGGCAATTATTTCATGATGGCCAAAAGTCATGATTTTGTGAGCTTTAATCCACGTTTTTGGCCATTTTAATTGTTTTAACCCGTTACCAAATTATTTCATGGTGGCCAAAAGTCATAATTTCTTGAGTTATAACACACGATCATTGACCATTTTATTCATTTTGACCTATTGGCATGTAATTCGGACACTAAACTTTACTATTTTGTGATCTAGACCCCATGGTTTAGTCAAATAATTTCATGGTGGTCAAAATTCATAATTTCTGAGCTACAACCAATAATTTTGGTAATTTTAGTCATTTTGACCCCATGGCAAACAATTTCATGGAGGCCAAAATTCACGATTTCATGAGGTATAACACATGATTTTTTCCCATTTTAGTCATTTATATGCATTGGCAAATAATTTCATAGAGGCTAAAATTCACGATTTCATGAGGTATAACCCATGATTTTTAGCCTTTTTAGTTTTTGGCCCATTGGTAATAATTTTGTGGAGGCCAAAATTCACGATTTCATGAGCTATAACCCATGATTTTTTTCCATTTTAGTCATTTTGACCCATTGGCAAATAATTTTGTGGAGGCCAAAATTCATGATTTCATGAGGTATAACCCATAATGTTTGGCCATTTTAGTCATTTATACCCATTGGCAAATAATTTTGTGGAGGCCAAAATTCACGATTTCATGAGCTATAATCCATGATTTTTTTCCATTTATGGTCATTTTGACCCATTGGCAAATAATTTCACAATTTCTTGAGCTATATAACCCATGATTTTTTTCCATTTTAGTCATTTATATGCATTGGCAAATAATTTCATAGAGGCTAAAATTCACAATTTCATGAGCTATAATCCATGATTTTTTTCCATTTATGGTCATTTTGACCCATTGGCAAATAATTTCGTGTTGACTAAAATTTATCATTTTGTGAGCTATAACCCATGATTTTTTTCCATTTTAGTCATTTTGATCTAATAGAAAATAATTTTGCATAGTCCAAAATTCATGATTTTGTGAGCTATAACCCATGGTTTAGTCAAATAATTTCACAATTTCATGAGCTATAACCCATGATTTTTGGCCATTTTAGTCATTTTGACCCATTGGCAAATAATTTTGTGGAGGACAAAATTCACAATTTCATGAGCTATAACCCATGATTTTTGGCCATTTTAGTCATTTCAACCAATTGGCAAATAATTTCACAGATGCCAAAATTCAGATTTCATGAGCTATAATCCATGATTTTTTTCCATTTTAGTCATTTCACCATTTTTACTCCTTTCAACCCATTGGCAAATAATTTTGCATAGTCCAAAATTCACAATTTCATGAGCTATAACCTATAATTTTTACCAATTTAGTTATTTCGATCCATTGGCAAATTATTTTGCGGTGGCCAAAATTTATGATTTAAGTGAGCTATAATGGGAAAAGTTCATGATTGAACTATAACCCATAATGTTTGGCCATTTTAGTCGTTTTGACCCCTTACCAAATAATTTCATGAAGGCCCAATTTAACGATTTCATGAGCTATTACCCACGATTATTGGCCATTTTTAGTCATTTTGATCTAATAGAAAATAATTTTGTAGAGGGTAAACTTCATAATTTTGTGAGTTATACCTCATAAGTTTTGGTCATTTTTACTCATTTCGGCCTACTGGCAAATAATTTTACAAAGTCCAAACTTCACTATTTTATTAGCTATAACCAATAATTTTGGCCATATCCTATTTTGACCCATTGAAAAATAATTTTGCATAGTCCAAAATTCATGATTACATGAACTATAACCCATGATTTGTATTCCCATTTTTAGTGGCTTCTGCCCGCGGGCAAATAATTTTGCTAAGACTAAAATGTACTATTTTGTGAGCTATAACCCATGATTATTAGCTATTTTTAGTTGTTACAATCCATCGGTTAATAAAAGTTGTGGTTGTCAAAATTCATGATTTCAGGAGCTATAACCCATGATTATTTGCGATTTTCTATTGTTTTGATCTATTGCCAAGAAATTTCATGACGAAAAAAATTCATGATTTTTTGACTCGTGATTTTTTATCCATTTTTAGTCATTTCACCATTTTTACTCCTTTCAACCCATTGGCAAATAATTTCACAGAGATCAAAATTCACAATTTCATGAGCTATAATCCGTGATTTTTGGCCACTTGTAGTCATTTTAGCCCGCAGCTAAATAATTTCATGGAGTCCAAAATTTATGATTTCATGAGGTATAACCCATGATTTTTAGCCTTTTTTAGTTTTTTTGGCCCATTGGTAATAATTTTGTGGAGGCCAAAATTCACAATTTCATAAGCTGTAACTTATGATTTTTTCCGTTTTTAGGTATTTATACCCATTGGCAAATAATTTCATAGAGGCTAAAATTCACGATTTCTTGAGCTATAATCCATGATTTTTTTCTGTTTATAGTAAATTCGAGCTAGTGGCAAATAATTTTGCGATAGCCAGAATTCACGATTTTGTGTGAGCTATAACCCATGGTTTTTTATCATTTTCAGTCATTTCGATCCATTGGCAAATTATTTCGCAATTGCTAAAATTCATTACTTCATGATCTATAACGGTGAAAATTCATAATTTTATGGGCTAAAATCCATGATTTTTGGCCATTTTAGTCATTTTGACCCATTGGCAAATAATTTCATAGAGGCCAAAATTCACAATTTTATGAGTTATAACCCACTATTATTTGCCATTTTACTCATTTTGAACAAATAGCAAATAATTTTGTAGTGTGTAAACTTCACTATTTCATGAGTTAACACTCATAATTTTTGTCACTTTCACTTGTTTGACCCATTGGTAATAATTTCGCTAAGTCCAAACTTCACTATTTCATGAGCCATAACCATATTTTTGGCCATATATAGTTGTTTGACACATTAGGAATTAATTACACCAAGTCCAAAATTCACCATTACATGAGTTATAACCCATTATTTTTTTCTAAATTTAGTAGTTTCAAACCGTTGGAAAATAATTTTGCTAAGGCCAAACTTTATAAATTCATGAGCTATAACCCATGGTTATTAACCATTTTAGTCGTTTTGAACCATTGGCTAATAAAATTTGTGGTAGCCAAAATTCACGATTTTAGGAGCTATAGTCCATGATTATCGTCAGTTTGTATTTGTTTTGATCCATTACCAAATAATTTCATGATGAAAAAAATTCATGACTTCGTGAGCTATAGCCCATAGTTTTTTTTCATTTTTTGTTGTTTTGACCTATTGGCAAATAACTTTGTGGTAGCCAATATTTATGACCTATAGACCATGACTATTGGCGATTTTTAGTCGTTTCGACCCAGTAGCAAATAATTATGCCACGGTCGAGATTCACAAATTCATGAGCTATAATCCATGATTTTTGGCCATTTTTAGTCATTTTAGTCTTTTTTAGTCATTTTAGTCTATGGGCAAATAATTTCTTGGAGTCCAATATTCAAGATTTAAGAGCTATAACCCATGATCATAAGACATTTTTAGTTGTTTCGAGCCATTGGTAAATAAATTTGCAGTATCCGAGTTACACAATTTCATGTGCTATAAGCCATGATTTTTGGCCATTTTCATTTATTTCGACCCATTGGCAACTAATTTGCTCGAACCAAACTTCACTATTTCTTGAGCTATACAACCCATGATTTTCAGCCATTTTTTCATAGTTTTGACCTATTGTCAAGTAATTTTGCTGTTGCAGAAATTCATGATTTCCTAAGCTATAACCCTATTTTTCATTTCGTGGAGAGCAAAATTCACAATTTCATGAATTATAATCCATGGTTATTCGCCATTTTTAGTGATTTCGAAATAATAGTAATTAATTTTGTAGAGTGCAACCTTCAAAATTTCATGAGTTATCACTCATGATTTTTGTCATTTTCACTTGTTTCGACCCATTGGCAAATAATTTCTCGAAGTCCAAACTTTGCTATTTTATGAGCCACAACCCATAATTTTTGGCCATATATAGCTGTTTCGACACATCAAGAAATAATTACAATAAGTCCAAATTTCACCATTAGATGTGTTATATCCCATTATTTTTTTTCTAAATTTAGTAGTTTCAAACCGTAGGCAAATAATTTTGCTAAGGCCAAAATTTACAATTTCATGAGCTATAACCCATGGTTATTAGCCATTTTTAGTCGTTTTGAACCATTGGCTAATAAAATTTGTGGTAGCTAAAATTCAAAATTTTAGAAGCTATAGTCAATGATCATCGGCTCTTTGTATTTGTTTTGATCCATTACCAAATAATTTCATGATGAAAAAAATTCATTGCTTCGTGAAACCCATAATTTTCTCCATTTTTAGTTGTTTTGATCTATTAGCTAATAACTTTGTGGTAGCTAAAATTCATGATGTTGTGAGCTATAACCCATGATTTTTGGCCATTTTAGTCATTTCGATCCATTGGCAAATAATTTCTTGGAGTCCAATATTCAAGATTTCATGAGCTATAATCCATAATTTTTGCCCATTTTAGGCCTATGGGCAAATAATTTTGCGGAGGCCAAAATTCACGATTTCATGAGCTATAACCCATGATCATAAGTCTTTTTAGTCATTTTGAGCCATTGGTAAATAAATTTGTGGTGTCCAAGTTACACAATTTCATGTTCTATAAGCCATGATTTTTGGCCATTTTCACTTATTTTGACCCATTGGCAACTAATTTGCTCGAACCAAACTTCACTATTTCTTGAGCTATACAACCCATGATTTTCACCATTTTTTCATAGTTTTGACCTATTGTCAAATAATTTTATGGAGGCTAAAATTCATGATTTCCTAAACTATAACCCTATTTTTCATTTCGTGGAGAGCAAAATTCACAATTTCATGAATTATAATCCATGGTTATTCGCCATATTTAGTTTTTGTCAAATCAATGACAAATTATTTTATAGTGACAAAAATTTATGATTTTATGGGCTAAAATCCATGATTTGTTTTGAGTCATTTCGCCCGGTTGGCAAATAATTTTGCGGAGACCAAAATTCACGATTTCATGAGTAATAACCTAAGGTTTTTGGCCAATTTTAGTCGTTTCAACTATTAATAAATAATTTTGTACAGACCAAAATTCACGATTTCATGAGCTATAACCTATATTTTTTTCTTATTTGTTTGTCATTTATACCCATTGGCAAATAATTTCGCAAAGGCCAAAATTCATGATTTCATGAGCTATGACCATGACTTTTTTCCCATATATAGTCATTCGATCTGTTGGCAAATAATTTTTCTGTTGCCAAACTTTATGATTTCATGAGCTATATCCATTATTTTTTTTCCATTTTTAGTCATTTTTATCTGTTAGCAAATTATTTCATGTAGGCCTAAATTTATGATTTTGTGAGCTATAACCCATAATTTTTTATATTTTTAGTCATTTCGATCCATGGGTAAATTATTTCGTGGTTGCCAAAATTCTTGATTTTTTAAGCTATAACCCACGATTTTTGGCTATTTTTAGTTGTTTTGACCCATTGGCAAATAATTTTGTGGAGGCCAAAATTCATGATTTAATGAGCTATAACCTATAATTTTTGGCCATTTTTAGTTGTTTTGACCCATTGGCAAATAATTTCACAAAGGCCAAAATTCATGATTTTATGAGTTATTACCCATGAATATTGGCTATTTTAATTGTTTTGAACCAATGGCAAGTAATTTTGTGGAGGCCAAAATTCTATCTTTAGTTGTTTTGAACAAGTGGCAAGTAATTTTGTGGAGGTCAAAATTCACGATTCATGCACTATAAACCATGATTTTTTCCATTTTATTTGTTTTGTCCCATTGGAAAAGAATTTTGTGGAAGCCAAAATTCATGATTTCATGAAGTTTGACTCATACTTTTTCTATTTTCAGGCATTTATACCCATTGGCAAATTATTTTGCAAAGGTCATAATTCGATTTCATGAGCTATAGTCTATAATTTTTTCTATTTATTGTCATTTTGACCCATTGGCAAATTGTTTTGCATGTGGTATAATTTGTGATTTTTTCCATTATCAGTCATTTATACCCATTAGCAAATAATTTTGCGGAGGCCAAAATTCATAATTTCATGAGCTATAATCAATGATTTTTTCCATTTATTGTCATTTTGGCCCATTGGCAAAGAATTTTGTGTTGGCCAAAATTCATGATTTTGTGAGCTATAACCAATGATTTTGTTCAATTTTTAGTTATTTTGCTCCATCGGTAAATTATTTCGTGGTTGCCAAAAGTCATAATTTTGTGAGCTATAATGATCCAAAATTCAAGATTTCAAGAGCTATAACCCATGATTTTTGGCCATTTTTAGTCATTTCACCCATTGGCAAATAATTTATTGAAGGACAAAGTTCACAATTTTATGAGTTATAACCCATTATTGTCCACCATTTTTAGTCATTTCAAAACAATAGTAAATAATTTTGTGGAGGTCAAAATTCACGATTTCATGAGTTATCACTCATGATTTTTGATCTTTTTCACTCATTTAAACCCATTAGCAAATAATTTTGCAAAGTCCAAACCTCACTATTTCATGAGCTATAACCCATAATGTTTGGCCATATCTAGTTGTTTTGACCCATTGGCAAATAATTTATTGAAGGACAAAGTTCACAATTTTATGAGTTATAACCCATGATTTTTGGCCATTTTTAGTCATTTACACCCATTGGCAAATAATTTCACAAAGGCCAAAATTCATGATTTTATGAGTTATAACCCACGATCATAAGCCATTTTAAATTATTTCAACCAATTATCAAATTATTTCGAGTTGGCCAAAAGTCATGATCTCATGAGTTATAACTCATCATTATTGTCCATTTTTATTCATTTTGACCCATTGGCAAGTAATTTAGCGGACACCAAATGCCACTATTTCGTGAGCTATAGCCCATGGTTTAGGGCCATTTTTAGATGTTTTGACCCGTTGTCAATTAATTTCACGTTGCAAAATTCATGATTTCTTGAGCTATAACCCAAGATTATTGGCTATTTTTAGTTGTTTTGACCCATTGGCAAATAATTTTGCGGAGGCCAAAATTCATAATTTCATGAGTTATAACCCACAAATATTGGCTATTTTAATTGTTTTGAACCAATGCCATGTAATTTTATGGAGGCTAAATTTCTATCTTTAGTTGTTTTGAACTAGTAGCAAGTAATTTTGTGGAGGCCAAAATTCACGATTCATGCACTATAAACCATGATTTTTTCCATTTTATTTGTTTTGTCCCATTGGAAAAGAATTTTGTGGAAGCCAAAATTCATGATTTCATGAGGTATAACTTATAATATTTTTCCATTTTAAGTCATTTATACCCATTGGCAAATAATTTCACAAAGGCCAAAATTCACGATTTCATGAGCTATAATCTATAATTTTTTCTATTTATTATCATTTTGACCTATTTGCAAAAATTTCACGTGAGGCATATCTCATAATTTTTTTTCCATTTTCAGTCATTTATATCCATTAGCAAATAATTTATTGAAGGACAAAGTTCACAATTTTATGAGTTATAACCCATGATTTTTTCCATTTATGGTCATTTTGACCCATTGGCAAAAATTTTACGTTGGCTAAAATTCATGATGTTGTGAGCTATAACCAATGATTTTGTTCAATTTTTAGTTATTTTGATCAATCGGCAAATTATTTCATGTAGGCCTAAATTTATGATTTTGTGAGCTATAATGATCCAAAATTCAAGATTTCATGAGCTATAACCCATGATTTTGGCCATTTTGGTCATTTCGACCTCTAGCAAATAATTTTGTGGAGGGCAAAGTTCACAATTTTATGAGTTATAACCTACTATTGTTCACCATTTTTAGTCATTTCAAAACAATAGTAAATAATTTTACAGAGTGCAAACTTCATGATTTCATGAGTTATCATTCATGATTTTTGATCTTTTTCACTCATTTAAACCCATTAGCAAATAATTTTGCAAAGTCCAAACCTCACTATTTCATGAGCTATAACCTATAATTTTTGGCCATATCTAGTTGTTTTGACCCATCCAAAAATAAATTAGAGTCTAAAATTCACAATTATATGAGTTATGGCCTATGATTTTTGGTCATTTTCAATAGTTGTAGCCCATAGGCAAATAATTTCACAAAGGCCAAAATTCATGATTTTATGAGTTATAATCCATGATTATTAGCCATTTTAATTATTTCAACCAATTGGCTAATAAAATTTTTCGTAGGCAAAATCATTCGTGGTAGCCAATATTCATGAATTGTAAACCACAACTATTAAAGATTTTTACCATTTTTAGTCATTTCACCCATTGGCAAATAATTTCATGGTAGCCAATATTCATGAACTATAAACAATGACTATTGGTAAATTTTAGTCGTTTGACCCATTGGCAAATAATTTTATTGAGGTCAAGATTCACGAATTCATGAGCTATAATCCGTGATTTTGGCCATTTTAGTAATTTCACCTCATGGGCAAACAATTTTGTGGAGTCCAACATTTATGATTTAGAGCTATAACCCACGATTATAAGATATTTTAGTCATTTCAAGCCATTGATAAACAAAGTTGTGGTGTCCAAATTACATAATTTCATGAGTTATAACCCTTGATTTTTGGACATTTTCATTTATTTCAACCCATTGGCAAATAATTTTATTGAAGGACAAAGTTCACAATTTTATGAGTTATAACCCATGATTTTTGGCCATTTTAGTCATTTTGACCCATTGGCAAATAATTTCACATTACAAAATTCACGATTTCATGAGCTATAACCCAAGATTTTTGGCTATTTTTATTCATTTTGACCCTTGGCAAATAATTTCGTGGAGGGCAAAATTCACAATTTCATGAATTATAACCAATGGTTATTGGCTATTTTTATTATTTTTGACCCATTGGCAAATAATTTTGTGGAGGGCAAAATTCACAATTTCATGAATTATAACCAAAGATTATTGGTCATTTTAGTTGTTTTGAACCAATGGCAAATAATTTTGTGGAGGTCAAAATTCACGATTTCATGAGCTAAAATCCATGATTTTTTCCATTTTAAGTCATTTCGAGCCATTGATAAATAATTTTGTGGAGGGCAAAGTTCACAATTTTATGAGTTATAACCCATTATTGTCCACCATTTTTAGTCATTTCAAAACAATAGTAAATAATTTTCTGAGTTCAAACTTTATGAGTTCATGAGTTATCACTCATGATTTTTGGTCTTTTCACTCATTTAAAGCCATTAGCAAATAATTTCACAAAGGCCAAAATTCATAATTTCATGAGCTATGACCCATGATTTTTGGTCATTTTAGTTTATTTTGACCCATTGATAAATAATTTTATGAAGGCTAAAGTTCATAATTTCATGAGCTATAACCCATGATTCTTTTTCAATTTTTAGTCACTTACACACATTGGCAAATAATTTTGCAATGGACAAAATTCATGATTTCATGAGCTATACTCATGTATTTTTGAAAATTTTTAGTCGTTTCAATCCATTGACAAATTCTTTCACGATGTCCAATATTTCAAGAATTTGTGAGCTATAACCCATAATTTTTATGTTTTTAGTTTTTTGATCCAATGGCAAATAATTTCGTGGAGGGCAAAATTCATGATTTCATGAGCTATGACCCATGATTTTTGGCCATTTTAATTTTTTCAACCTGTTTTCAAATTATTTCACATTGGCAAAAAGTCAAGAATTTGTGAGCTATAACCTATGATTTTTAGCCATTTTTATTCTTCTTAACCCCTTGGCAAGCAATTCTGTGGAGACCAAATTTTACTATTTTGTGAGTTGTAACCCACGATTCAAGGCCATTTTGAGTCGTTTTGACCCGTTGTCAAATAATTTCTTGGTGGCCAAAATTCACAATTTCTTCGCAAATTGCCATTTCTAGTCATTTTGACTACATAGCAAACAATTTCGTGGGGTCAAAATTCATGATTTTATGAGTTATAATCCATGATTATTGGCCATTTTAGTTGTTTCAAACCAATGACAACTATTTTATGGAGGCTAAAATTCATGATTTTATGCTCTATGGCCCATAATTTTTGGTCATTTTGATCCTTTGATAAATAATTTTATGGAGGTGAAATTCACAATTTCATGAGATATAACCCATAATTTGTTTTCAATTTTTAGTCACTTATACACATTGACAAATAATTTTGTGGTGGCCAAAATTCATGATTTCTTAAGCTATACCCATGTATTTTAAAAAATTTTAGTTGTTTCAATCCATTGACAAATTATTTAACGATGGCCCAAATTCATGAATTCGTGAGCAATAACCCATGATTTTTATGATTTTTAGTCATTTTGATCTATTGGCAAATCATTTCACGGTGGCCAATAGTCATGATTTCGTGAGCCATGACCCATGATTTTTGGCCATTTTAATATTTTCTTTGTTATCGAATTATTTCACATTGGCGAAAAGTCAAGATTTCATTATCTATAACCTATGATTTTTAGCCTTTTTATTCATCTTAATCTCTTAGCAAGTAATTAGAGATACTAAACTTTACTATTTTGTGAGTTGTAACCCATGACTTAGGGCCATTTTGAGTCGTTTCAACCCGTTGTCAAATAATTTGATGGTGGCCAAAATTCACAATTTCTTCGCAAATTGCCATTTCTAGTCATTTTGACTACATAGCAAACAATTTCATTGGGGTCAAAATTCACGATTTCATGAGATAACCCATGATTATGGGCCATTTTTATTTCCACCCAATGGCAAATAATTTTATGGAGGCTAAAATTCACGATTTCATTAGCTCTAAGCCATGATTTTTTCCTTTATCATTTGTTTCATCCTATTGCAAAATAATTTTGTGGAAGCCAAAATTCACGATTTTATGAGGTATAACCCATGATTTGTTTTTCCATTTTTGTCATTTATACCCATTGACAATTAATTTCACAGAGGCTAAAATTCACATTTTCATGAGCTATATAACCTATGATTTTTTTCATTTATTGTCATTTTGACCCATTAGCAAATAATTTCGCATTGGTCAAGATTCATGATTTTTTGAGCTATAACCCATGATTTGTTTTCCACTTTTAGTCATTTCGATCTAGTGGCAAATTATTTTACAGTGGCCAAAATTCCTAAATTCATGAGTTAATAACAACCAAAATTCATGATTTCCTGAGCTAAAACCCATGATATTTGCCCATTTTTGGTTGTTTCGACCCCTTGGAAAATAATTTTGTGAAGGGCAAATTTCTCGATTTCATGAGTAATAACTCATGTTTTTTGGCTATTTTAGTCATTTTGATACAATAGTAAATAATTTTGAAGAGTGCAAACTTCACGATTTCATGAGTTATAACTAATGATTTTTGTCATTTTCACTCGTTTCGACCCATTGGCAAATAATTGCTAAGTCCAAACTTCACTATTTTATTGGCTATAGCATAATTTTTGCCATATCTTGTTAGTTCGATCCATTGGAAAATATTTTCACTGAGCAAAATTCACAATTACATGAGCAAAATTCACAATTTCATGAGCTATAATCCGTGATTTTGGCCATTTTTAGTCATTTCAACCTATTGGCAAATAATTTTGTGGAGGCTAAAATTTGTAGTTGCATGAGCTATAATCATGATTATTAGCCATTTTTAGTCATTTCACCCATTGGGTAATAAAATTTGTGGTAGCCAAAGGTCATAATTTCAGAGCAATTAGCCACGATTATTGGCCATTTTTAGTTGTTTAGATCTATTGCCAAATAATTTTGTGAGCCAATATTCACGATTTCATAAGCTATAATCCATGACTATTGGCTACTTTTAGTCATTTCAACAGGTTGGCAAATAATTTCGTGGAGGTTAAAATTCACAATTTCATAAGCTACAATCCTTGATTTTGGCCATTTTTAATCATTTCAACCTTTAGGCAAATAATTTTATGGAGTCCAAAATTCACAATTTCATAGTCTATTATAACCCACGATGATTAGCCCTTTTTAGTCATTTCGACCCATTAACTAATAAAACTTGTGGTAGCTAAATTCACTATTTTAGGAGCTATAACCCATTATTGGATATTTTTAGTTGATGCGATCATTTGCTAAAAATTTCGTGATGGAAAAAATACTTGATTTCATGAGCAATAACCATCTTTTTTATTACCATTTTAGTCATTTCAACCAATTGGCAAATAATTTCGTGGTAGTTAATATTCACGATTTCATGAGCTATGACCCATGATTATTAATGATATTTAGTCGTTTCAACCCATTGGCAAATAATTTCGTGGAATCCAAAATTCTTGATTTCAAGAACTATAATCCACGATCATAAGACATTTTTAGTCATTTCAAGACATTGATAAATAAATTTGTGGTGTTTAAATTACATGATTTCATGAACTATATAACCCATAATTTTTGGTATCATTTGTTTCATCCTATTGCAAAATAATTTTGTGGAAGCCAAAATTCACGATTTCATGAGCTATATAACCCATGATTTTCAACCATTTTTAGTTTTTGATCCAATGGCAAATTATTTCACATTGGCAAAAGTCAAGAATTTGTGAGCTATAACCCATAATTTTTGGCCATTTTTAGTCATTTCGACCCATTGGCAAATAATTTTATGGAGGACAAAATTCACAATTTCATAGTCTATTATAACCCACGATTATTGGCCATTTTTAGTTGTTTAGATCTATTGCCAAATAATTTTGTGGAGGCTAAAATTCATGATTTCATGAGCTATAACCTATGATTTTTAGCCATTTTTAGTCATTTCAACAGGTTGGCAAATAATTTTGTGAGCCAATATTCACGATTTCATAAGCTATAACCCATGATTATTGGCTATTTTAGTCATTTCAACAGGTTGGCAAATAATTTTATGGAGTCCAAAATTCACAATTTCATGGGCTATGATCCACGATTTTAGCCATTTTTAGTCATTTCAACCTATTGGCAAATAATTTCGTGGAATCCAAAATTCTTGATTTCAAGAACTATAATCCACGATCATAAGACATTTTTAGTCATTTTGATCCATTGGTAAATTAATTTTGGTTTCCAAATTACACGATTTCATGAGCTATAACTCATGATTTTGACCATTTTCATTTATTTCAACCCATTGGCAACTAATTCATATAGACCAAACTTCACTATTTCCAAATTACACGATTTCATGAGCTATAACCCATTATTGGATATTTTTAGTTGTTTTGACCTATTGTCAAAAATTTGAGGTTATAAAATTCACAATTATCCGGGCTAAAACCTTAGATTTTGACCATTTTCATTTATTTCAACCCATTGGCAAATAATTTTGTGGAAGCCAAAATTCACGATTTTATGAGTTATAACCCACGATTCAAGGCCATTTTGAGTCGTTTTGACCGTTGTCAAATAATTTCTTGGTGGCCAAAATTCACAACTTCTTGAGCAATTTGCTATTTTTAGTAATTTTGACTACCTAGCAAATAATTTTGTGGAGGTCAAAATTCATGATTTTATGAGTTATAATCCATGATTATTGGCCATTTTTGTTGTTTCAAACCAATGACAACTATTTTATGGAGGCTAAAATTCATGATTTCATGAGCTATAAGCCATGATTTTTTCCTTTATCATTTGTTTCATCCTATTGCAAAATAATTTTGTGGAAGCCAAAATTCACGATTTCATGAGCTATAACCCATGATTTTTTTCATTTATTGTCATTTTGACCCATTAGCAAATAATTTTGTGGAAGCCAAAATTCATGATTTTGTGAGCTATAACCCATGATTTGTTTTCCACTTTTAGTCATTTTGATCCATTGGCAAATTATTTCACGGTGGCCAAAATTCATGATTTCGTGAGCTATAATGGCCAAAATTCATGATTTCATGAGTTATAACCCATGATTTGTTTTCCACTTTTAGTCATTTCACCCATTGGCAAATAATTGCTAAGTCCAAACTTCACTATTTCCAAATTACACGATTTCATGAGCTATAACCCATGATTATTCTACCATTTTAGTCATTTTGATACAATAGTAAATAATTTTGTGGAGGTCAAAATTCATGATTTCGTGAGCTATAACCCATGATTATTGGCCATTTTTAGTCATTTCGACCCATTGGCAAATAATTTTATGGAGTCCAAAATTCACAATTTCATGAAGTGTAACCCAATATTTTTGCCATTTTATCCATTGGCAATTATTTCATGATGGCCAAAAGTCATGATTTTGTGAGCTTTAATCCACGTTTTTGGCCATTTTAATTGTTTTAACCCGTTACCAAATTATTTCATGGTGGCCAAAAGTCATAATTTCTTGAGTTATAACACACGATCATTGACCATTTTATTCATTTTGACCTATTGGCATGTAATTCTCATGGACACTAAACTTTACTATTTTGTGATCTAGACCCCATGGTTTAGTCAAATAATTTCATGGTGGTCAAAATTCATAATTTCTGAGTTACAACCCAATATTTTTGCCATTTTTAGTCATTTTGACCCATTGGCAAATAATTTCGTGGAGGTTAAAATTCACAATTTCATGAGTTATAACCCATGATTTTTGCCATTTCTAGTCATTTCAATCCGTTGGCAAATTATTTCATGATGGCCAAAATTCATGATTTCATGAGCTATAACCCATGATTTTTGGCCATTTATAGTCATTTTGACCCATTAGCAAATAATTTCGTGGAGGTTAAAATTCACAATTTCTTGAGCTATATAACCTATGATTTTTTTTCTATTTTTAGTTGTTTAGATCTATTGCCAAATAATTTTGTGGAGGACAAAATTCACAATTACATGAGCAAAAATTCACAATTACATGAGCAAAAATTCACAATTTCATGAGCTAAAACCCATGATATTTGCCCATTTTGGTTGTTTCACCCCGGAAAATAATTTTGTGAAGGGCAAATTTCTCGATTTCATGAGTAATAACTCATGTTTTTTGGCTATTTTAGTCATTTTGATACAATAGTAAATAATTTTGAAGAGTGCAAACTTCACGATTTCATGAGTTATAACTAATGATTTTTGTCATTTTCACTCGTTTCGACCCATTGGCAAATAATTGCTAAGTCCAAACTTCACTATTTTATTGGCTATAGCATAATTTTTTGCCATATCTTGTTAGTTCGATCCATTGGAAAATATTTTCACGAGCAAAAATTCACAATTACATGAGCAAAAATTCACCATTTTCGGCATTTTTAGTAGTTCCACTTGTAGGCAAATAAACTTGCTGAGGCTAAAATTTGTAGTTGCATGAGCTATAATCATGATTATTAGCCATTTTTAGTCATTTCACCCATTGGGTAAGAAAATTTCGCGGTAGCCAAAGGTCATAATTTCAGAGCAATTAGCCACGATTATTGGCCATTTTAGTTGTTTAGATCTATTGCCAAATAATTTCATAAAGGCCAAAATTCATGATTTTTGACTCGTGATTTTTATCCATTTTAGTCATTTCACCATTTTACTCCTTTCAACCCATTGGCAAATAATTTCACAGAGATCAAAATTCACAATTTCATGAGCTATAACCCATGATTTTTGGCCATTTTTAGTCATTTTGACCCCATGGCAAATAATTTCATGGTGGTCAAAATTCATAATTTCATGAGCTATTACCCACGATTATTGGCCATTTTTAGTCATTTCGACCCATTAACTAATAAAACTTGTGGTAGCTAAATTCACTATTTTAGGAGCTATAACCCATTATTGGATATTTTTAGTTGATCACGATCATTTGCTAAAAATTTCGTGATGGAAAAATACTTGATTTCATGAGCAATAACCATCTTTTTTATTACCATTTTAGTCATTTCAACCAATTGGCAAATAATTTCGTGGTAGTTAATATTCACGATTTCATGAGCTATGACCCATGATTATTAATGATATTTAGTCGTTTCAACCCATTGGCAAATAATTTCGTGGAATCCAAAATTCTTGATTTCAAGAACTATAATCCACGATCATAAGACATTTTTAGTCATTTCAAGACATTGATAAATAAATTTGTGGTGTTTAAATTACATGATTTCATGAACTATATAACCCATAATTTTTGGTATCATTTGTTTCGACCCATTGCAACTAATTTGCATGGACCAAAATTCACAATTTCTTGAGCTATATAACCCATGATTTTCAACCATTTTTAGTTTTTTGACACGTGGTCTAATAATTTCACGGTTGTAAAATTCATAATTTCTGAGTTACAACCCAATATTTTTAGCCATTTTTATTCATGTCGACCTCTTGGCAAAAATTTTGTGGAGGACAAAATTCACAATTTCATGTATTATAACCCATGGCTATTGGCCATTTTAGTTGTTTCAAACTAATGGCAAATAATTTTGTGGAGGACAAAATTCACAATTTCATGAGCTATAACCCATGATTTTTGGCCATTTTAATTGTTTTAACCCGTTACCAAATTATTTCATGATGGCCAAAATTCATGATTTCATGACCTATAACCTATGATTTTTTTTCTATTTTTAGTTGTTTATACTAATTGGCAAATAATTTTATGGAGGCAAAATTCATGATTTCATGAGGTATAACACATGATTTTTTCCCATTTTAGTCATTTTGACCCATTGAAAAATAATTTTGTGGAGGCCAAAATTCACAATTTCATGAGCTATGACCCATAATTATTTAGCATTTATAGTAATTTTGACTTCTTGACAAATAATTTTGTGGTGGTCAAAATTCATGATTTCATGAGCTATAACCCATGATTTTTGCCATTTCTAGTCATTTCGATCCATTGGCAAATTATTTTCGGTGGCCAAAATTCATGATTTCATGAGCTATAACCCATTATTTTTGGCCATTTTTAGTCATTTTGACCCATTGAAAAATAATTTTGCATAGTCCAAAATTCATGATTTTGTGAGCTATAACCCATGATTTTTGATCATTTTAGTCATTTCGACCTCTTGGCAAATAATTTCATGGTGGTCAAAATTCATGATTTCATGAGTTATAACCCACGATTATTGGCCATTTTTAGTCATTTCAACCTTTAGGCAAATAATTTTATGGAGTCCAAAATTCACAATTTCATGAGCTATAACCCATAATGTTTGGCCATTTTTAGTCATTTCGACCCATTAACTAATAAAACTTGTGGTAGCTAAATTCACTATTTTAGGAGCTATAACCCAATATTTTTGCCATTTCTAGTCATTTCGACCCATTGGCAAATAATTTTGTAGAGTCTAAAGTTCACAATTATATGAGCTATAACCCATGATTTTTGGCCATTTTAGTTGTTTCAAACTAATGGCAAATAATTTTATGGAGGCAAAATTCATGATTTCATGAGCTATAACCCATGATTTTTGCCATTTTAGTTGTTTTGATCCATTGGCAAATTATTTCATGGTGGCCAAAATTTATGATTTCATGAGCAATAACCATCTTTTTTATTACCATTTTAGTCATTTTGACCCCATGGCAAACAATTTCATAAAGGCCAAAATTCACGATTTCATGAGTTATAACCCATGATTATTAATGATATTTAGTCGTTTCAACCCATTGGCAAATAATTTTACAAAGTCCAAACTTCACGATTTCATGAGCTATAACCCATGATTTTTGCCATTTCTAGTCATTTCAATCCGTTGGCAAATTATTTCATGGTGGCCAAAATTCATAATTTCATGAGCTATTACCCACGATTATTGGCCATTTTTAGTCATTTCGACCCATTAACTAATAAAACTTGTGGTAGCTAAATTCACTATTTTAGGAGCTATAACCCATTATTGGATATTTTTAGTTGATGCGATCATTTGCTAAAAATTTCGTGATGGAAAAATACTTGATTTCATGAGCAATAACCATCTTTTTTATTACCATTTTAGTCATTTCAACCAATTGGCAAATAATTTCGTGGTAGTTAATATTCACGATTTCATGAGCTATGACCCATGATTATTAATGATATTTAGTCGTTTCAACCCATTGGCAAATAATTTCGTGGAATCCAAAATTCTTGATTTCAAGAACTATAATCCACGATCATAAGACATTTTTAGTCATTTCAAGACATTGATAAATAAATTTGTGGTGTTTAAATTACATGATTTCATGAACTATATAACCCATAATTTTTGGTATCATTTGTTTCGACCCATTGCAACTAATTTGCATGGACCAAAATTCACAATTTCTTGAGCTATATAACCCATGATTTTCAACCATTTTTAGTTTTTTTGACCTGTGGTCTAATAATTTCACAGTTGTAAAATTCATAATTTCTGAGTTACAACCCAATATTTTTAGCCATTTTTATTCATGTCGACCTCTTGGCAAAAATTTTGTGGAGGACAAAATTCACAATTTCATGTATTATAACCCATGGCTATTGGCCATTTTAGTTGTTTCAAACTAATGGCAAATAATTTTATGGAGGCAAAATTCATGATTTCATGGGCTAAAACCTAGGATTTTTGTTTTAGTGGTTTCAACCATTGCCAAATAATTTCATAAAGGCCAAAATTCACGATTTCATGAGCTATAATCCATGATTTTTTCCCATTTTAGTCATTTTGACCCATTGGCAAATAATTTCATGGTGGTCAAAATTCATGATTTTGTGAGCTATAACCCATGATTTTTGCCATTTTATCCATTGGCAATTATTTCATGATGGCCAAAATTCATGATTTCATGAGCTATAATGGGAAAAGTTCATGATTGAACTATAACCCATAATTTTTGGTCATTTTACTCATTTCGACCTCTTGGCAAATAATTTTACAAAGTCCAAACTTCACGATTTCATGAGTTATAACCCACGATTCTTGCCTATTTGGATTCATTTCAATCCAATAGTAAATAATTTTGTAGAGGGTAAACTTCATAATTTTGTGAGTTATACCTCATAAGTTTTGGTCATTTTACTCATTTCGACCTCTTGGCAAATAATTTTATGGAGTCCAAAATTCATGATTTCATGAGCTATAACCCATGATTTTTGGCCATTTTTAGTCATTTTGACCCATTGAAAAATAATTTTGCATAGTCCAAAATTCACAATTTCATGAGTTATAACCCATGATTTTTTTTCTATTTTTAGTTGTTTCAAACTAATGGCAAATAATTTTATGGAGTCCAAAATTCACAATTTCATAGTCTATTATAACCCACGATGATTAGCCCTTTTAGTCATTTCGACCCATTAACTAATAAAACTTGTGGTAGCTAAATTCACTATTTTAGGAGCTATAACCCATTATTGGATATTTTTAGTTGATGCGATCATTTGCTAAAAATTTCGTGATGGAAAAATACTTGATTTCATGAGCAATAACCATCTTTTTTATTACCATTTTAGTCATTTCAACCAATTGGCAAATAATTTCGTGGTAGTTAATATTCACGATTTCATGAGCTATGACCCATGATTATTAATGATATTTAGTCGTTTCAACCCATTGGCAAATAATTTCGTGGAATCCAAAATTCTTGATTTCAAGAACTATAATCCACGATCATAAGACATTTTTAGTCATTTCAAGACATTGATAAATAAATTTGTGGTGTTTAAATTACATGATTTCATGAACTATATAACCCATAATTTTTGGTATCATTTGTTTCACCCATTGCAACTAATTTGCATGGACCAAAATTCACAATTTCTTGAGCTATATAACCCATGATTTTCAACCATTTTTAGTTTTTTGACACGTGGTCTAATAATTTCACATTGTAAAATTCATAATTTCACGAGTTACAACCCAATATTTTTAGCCATTTTTATTCATGTGACCTCTTGGCAAAAATTTTGTGGAGGACAAAATTCACAATTTCATGTATTATAACCCATGGCTATTGGCCATTTTCAGTTGTTTCAAACTAATGGCAAATAATTTTATGGAGGCAAAATTCATGATTTCATGGGCTAAAACCTAGGATTTTTGTTTTAGTGGTTTCAACCATTGCCAAATAATTTCATAAAGGCCAAAATTTAGGATTTCATGACCCATAACCTATGATTTTTTTTCTATTTTTAGTTGTTTATACTAATTGGCAAATAATTACACAGACGCTAAAATTTATGATTTCATGAGCTATGACCCATAATTATTTCGCATTTATAGTAATTTTGACTTACTGACAAATAATTTTGTGGTGGTCAACATTCATGATTTCAGGAGTTGTACCCATGATTTTTGCCATTTCTAGTCATTTCAATCCGTTGGCAAATTATTTCATGGTGGCCAAAATTCATGATTTCGTGAAGTGTAACCCAATATTTTTGCCATTTTATCCATTGGCAATTATTTCATGATGGCCAAAAGTCATGATTTTGTGAGCTTTAATCCACGTTTTTGGCCATTTTAATTGTTTTAACCCGTTACCAAATTATTTCATGGTGGCCAAAAGTCATAATTTCTTGAGTTATAACACACGATCATTGACCATTTTTAGTCATTTTGATCTAATAGAAAATAATTTTGTAGAGGGTAAACTTCATAATTTTGTGAGTTATACCTCATAAGTTTTGGTCATTTTTACTCATTTCGGCCTACTGGCAAATAATTTTACAAAGTCCAAACTTCACTCTTTTCTGAGCTATAACTAATAATTTTTGGCCATATCCTATTTTGACCCATTGAAAAATAATTTTGCATAGTCCAAAATTCATGATTACATGAACTATAACCCATGATTTGTATTCCCATTTTTAGTGGCTTCTGCCCGCGGGCAAATAATTTTGCTAAGACTAAAATGTACTATTTTGTGAGCTATAACCCATGATTATTAGCTATTTTTAGTTGTTACAATCCATCGGTTAATAAAAGTTGTGGTTGTCAAAATTCATGATTTCAGGAGCTATAACCCATGATTATTGCGATTTTCTATTGTTTTGATCTATTGCCAAGAAATTTCATGGCGAAAAAATTCATGATTTCGTGAGCTATAACCCATAATTTTTGGCCATTTTAGTTGTTTTGACCTATTGGCAAATAATTTTGTGGAGGCCAAAATTTATGATTTCATGAGCTATAACCCATGATTTTTGGCCATTTTTAGTCATTTCACCATTTTTACTCCTTTCAACCCATTGGCAAATAATTTCACAGAGATCAAAATTCACAATTTCATGAGCTATAATCCATGATTTTTGGCCATTTTTAGTCATTTCACCATTTTTACTCCTTTCAACCCATTGGCAAATAATTTCATGGAGTCCAAAATTTATGATTTCATGAGCTATAACCCATGATCATAAGACATTTTTAGTCATTTTGACCCATTGAAAAATAATTTTGCATAGTCCAAAATTCACAATTTCATGAGCTATAACCCATGATTTTTGGCCATTTTTAGTCATTTTGACCCATTGGCAAATAATTTCACAGAGATCAAAATTCACAATTTCATGAGCTATAACCCATGATTTTTGGCCATTTTTAGTCATTTTGACCTATTGGCAAATAATTTTGTGGTGGTCAACATTCATGATTTCATGAGCTATAACCCATGGTTTAGTCAAATAATTTCATGGAGTCCAAAATTCACAATTTCATGAGCTATAATCCATGATTTTTGGCCATTTTTAGTCATTTTGATCTAATAGAAAATAATTTTGCATAGTCCAAAATTCATGATTTCATGAGCTATAATCCATGATTTTTTCCCATTTTAGTCATTTCAATCCGTTGGCAAATTATTTCATGGTGGCCAAAATTCACGATTTCATGAGCTATAACCCATAATGTTTGGCCATTTTAGTTGTTTATACTAATTGGCAAATAATTTTGTGGAGGCCAAAATTCACGATTTCATGAGCTATAATCCATGATTTTTTCCCATTTTAGTCATTTATATGCATTGGCAAATAATTTCATAAAGGCCAAAATTTAGGATTTCATGACCCATAACCTATGATTTTTTTTTCTATTTTTAGTTGTTTATACTAATTGGCAAATAATTTCACAGAGATCAAAATTCACAATTTCATGAGCTATGACCCATAATTATTTAGCATTTATAGTAATTTTGACTTCTTGACAAATAATTTTGTGGTGGTCAACATTCATGATTTCAGGAGTTGTACCCATGATTTTTTGCCATTTCTAGTCATTTCGATCCGTTGGCAAATTATTTCATGGTGGCCAAAATTCATGATTTCGTGAAGTGTAACCCAATATTTTTTGCCATTTTTATCCATTGGCAATTATTTCATGATGGCCAAAAGTCATGATTTTGTGAGCTTTAATCCACGTTTTTTGGCCATTTTTAATTGTTTTAACCCGTTACCAAATTATTTCGCGGTGGCCAAAAGTCATAATTTCTTGAGTTATAACACACGATCATTGACCATTTTTATTCATTTTGACCTATTGGCATGTAATTCTGCGGACACTAAACTTTACTATTTTGTGATCTAGACCCCATGGTTTAGTCAAATAATTTCATGGTGGTCAAAATTCATAATTTCCTGAGCTACAACCAATAATTTTTGGTAATTTTTAGTCATTTTGACCCCATGGCAAACAATTTCGCGGAGGCCAAAATTCACGATTTCATGAGGTATAACACATGATTTTTTTCCCATTTTTAGTCATTTATATGCATTGGCAAATAATTTCACAGATGCCAAAATTCAGGATTTCATGAGCTATAATCCCATAATTTTTTCCCTTTATAGTCATTTGGACCCATTAACAAATAATTTCGTGTTGACTAAAATTTATCATTTTGTGAGCTATAACCTATAATTTTTTTACCAATTTAGTTATTTCGATCCATTGGCAAATTATTTTGCGGTGGCCAAAATTTATGATTTCGTGAGCTATAATGGGAAAAGTTCATGATTGAACTATAACCCATAATGTTTGGCCATTTTTAGTCGTTTTGACCCCTTACCAAATAATTTCATGAAGGCCCAATTTAACGATTTCATGAGCTATTACCCACGATTATTGGCCATTTTTAGTCATTTTGATCTAATAGAAAATAATTTTGTAGAGGGTAAACTTCATAATTTTGTGAGTTATAACCCATAATTTTTGGCCATTTTAGTCATTTCGATCCATTGGCAAATAATTTCACAGAGATCAAAATTCACAATTTCATGAATTATAATCCATGGTTATTCGCCATATTTAGTTTTGTCAAATCAATGACAAATTATTTTATAGTGACAAAATTTATGATTTCATGAGCTATAATCCATGATTTTTGGCCATTTTAGTCATTTCACCATTGGCAAATAATTTTGTGGAGGCCAAAATTCACGATTTCATGAGCTATAACCCATAATGTTTGGCCATTTTAGTCGTTTTGAACCATTGGCTAATAAAATTTGTGGTAGCTAAAATTCATGATTTCATGAGCTATAACCCATAATTTTTGGCCATTTTAGTCATTTTGACCCATTGGCAAATAATTTCATAGAGGCTAAAATTCACGATTTCATGAGCTATAACCCATGATTTGTATTCCCATTTTAGTCATTTCGATCCATTGGCAAATAATTTTGCATAGTCCAAAATTCATGATTTCATGAGCTATATCCATTATTTTTTCCATTTTAGTCATTTTGATCTAATAGAAAATAATTTTGTGGAGGCCAAAATTTATGATTTTGTGAGCTATAACCCATAATTTTTATATTTTTAGTCATTTCGATCCATTGGCAAATAATTTTGTGGAGGCCAAAATTCATGATTTTGTGAGCTATAACCCACGATTATTGGCCATTTTAGTCATTTCACCATTTTTACTCCTTTCAACCCATTGGCAAATAATTTCATGGAGTCCAAAATTTATGATTTCATGAGTTATAACTCATCATTATTGTCCATTTTATTCATTTTGACCCATTGGCAACTAATTTGCTCGAACCAAACTTCACTATTTCATGAGCTATAACCCATGGTTATTAGCCATTTTAGTCGTTTTGACCCCTTACCAAATAATTTCATGGAGTCCAAAATTTATGATTTCATGAGTTATAACCCACGATTATTGGCCATTTTAGTCATTTTGACCCATTGGCAAATAATTTCATGATGAAAAAATTCATGATTTCATGAGTTATAACCCACGATTATTGGCCATTTTAGTCATTTTGACCCATTGGCAAATAATTTTATGGGCTATTACCCACAAATTTTTGCTATTTTTAGTCGTTTTGAACCATTGGCTAATAAAATTTGTGGTAGCTAAAATTCATGATTTCATGAGCTATAAACCATGATTTTTTCCATTTTAGTCATTTTGACCCATTGGCAAATAATTTTGTGGAGGCCAAAATTCATGATTTCATGAGGTATAACCCATGATTTTTTCCATTTTAGTCATTTTGACCCATTGGCAAATAATTTCATAGAGGCTAAAATTCACGATTTCATGAGCTATAATCCATGATTTTTTCCATTTTAGTCATTTTGACCCATTGGCAAATAATTTCATGAGCTATATCCATTATTTTTTTCCATTTTAGTCATTTCGATCCATTGGCAAATAATTTCATAGAGGCTAAAATTCACAATTTCATGAGCTATAATCCATGATTTTTTCCATTTATGGTCATTTTGACCCATTGGCAAATAATTTTGTGGAGGCCAAAATTCACAATTTCATGAATTATAATCCATGGTTATTCGCCATATTTAGTTTTTGTCAAATCAATGACAAATTATTTTATAGTGACAAAATTTATGATTTCATGAGCTATAATCCATGATTTTTTCCATTTTAGTCATTTTGACCCATTGGCAAATAATTTTGTGGAGGCCAAAATTCATGATTTCATGAGGTATAACCCATGATTTTTTCCATTTTAGTCATTTTGACCCATTGGCAAATAATTTTGTGGAGGCCAAAATTCATGATTTCATGAGCTATAATCCATGATTTTTTCCATTTATGGTCATTTTGACCCATTGGCAAATAATTTTGTGGAGGCCAAAATTCATGATTTCATGAGGTATAACCCATGATATTTTTCCATTTTCAGTCATTTATATCCATTAGCAAATAATTTTGTGGAGGCCAAAATTCACGATTCATGCACTATAAACCATGATTTTTTCCATTTTTATTTGTTTTGTCCCATTGGAAAAGAATTTTGTGGAAGCCAAAATTCATGATTTCATGAGGTATAACTTATAATATTTTTCCATTTTAAGTCATTTATACCCATTGGCAAATAATTTAACAGACACTAGAATTCACAATTTCATGAGCTATAATCTATAATTTTTTCTATTTATTATCATTTTGACCTATTTGCAAAAATTTCACGTGAGGCATATCTCATAATTTTTTTCCATTTTCAGTCATTTATATCCATTAGCAAATAATTTAACAGACACTAGAATTCACAATTTCATGAGCTATAATCCATGATTTTTTCCATTTATGGTCATTTTGACCCATTGGCAAAAATTTTACGTTGGCTAAAATTCATGATTTTGTGAGCTATAACCAATGATTTTGTTCAATTTTTAGTTATTTTGATCAATCGGCAAATTATTTCATGTAGGCCTAAATTTATGATTTTGTGAGCTATAATGATCCAAAATTCAAGATTTCCTCACCAACCCATGATTTTGGCCATTTTTGGTCATTTCGACCTCTAGCAAATAATTTTGTGGAGGGCAAAGTTCACAATTTTATGAGTTATAACCTACTATTGTTCACCATTTTTAGTCATTTCAAACAATAGTAAATAATTTTACAGAGTGCAAACTTCATGATTTCATGAGTTATCATTCATGATTTTTGATCTTTTTCACTCATTTAAACCCATTAGCAAATAATTTAACAGACACTAGAATTCACAATTTCATGAGCTATAATCCATGATTTTTTCCATTTATGGTCATTTTGACCCATTGGCAAAAATTTTACGTTGGCTAAAATTCATGATGTTGTGAGCTATAACCAATGATTTTGTTCAATTTTTAGTTATTTTGATCAATCGGCAAATTATTTCATGTAGGCCTAAATTTATGATTTTGTGAGCTATAATGATCCAAAATTCAAGATTTCCTCAGCTTCAACCCATGATTTTGGGCCATTTTGGTCATTTCGACCTCTAGCAAATAATTTTGTGGAGGGCAAAGTTCACAATTTTATGAGTTATAACCTACTATTGTTCACCATTTTTAGTCATTTCAAACAACAAGAAATAATTTTACAGAGTGCAAACTTCATGATTTCATGAGTTATCATTCATGATTTTTGATCTTTTCACTCATTTAAACCCATTAGCAAATAATTTTGCAAAGTCCAAACCTCACTATTTCATGAGCTATAACCCATAATGTTTGGCCATATCTAGTTGTTTTGACCTATTAAAAATAATTTCAGAGAGTCCAAAATTCACAATTACATGAGTTATGACCCATGGTTTTGGTCATTTTCAATAGTTGTAGCCCATAGGCAAATAATTTCACTAAGGCCCCAAATTTATGATTTTATGAGCTATAACCCATGATTATTAACCATTTTCAATCATTTCAACCAATTGGCTAATAAAATTTTTAGTAGCCAAAATAATTCATGGTAGCCAATATTCATGAACTATAAACCATGACTATTGGCGATTTTTTACCATTTTAGTTGTTTTGAACCAATGGCAAATAATTTCGTGGTAGCCAATATTCATGAACTATAAACCATGACTATTGGCGATTTTTACCATTTTTAGTCATTTAGACCAATTGGCAAATAATTTTATCGAGGTCAAGATACATGAATTCATGAGCTATAATCCATGATTTTTTCCATTTATGGTCATTTTGACCCATTGGCAAATAATTTTCTGAGTCCAAAATTTATGATTTCATGAGCTATAACCCATGATTATTAACCATTTTCAATCATTTCAACCAATTGGCTAATAAAATTTTAGTAGCCAAAATAATTCATGGTAGCCAATATTCATGAACTATAAACCATGACTATTGGCGATTTTTTACCATTTTCAGTTGCTTCGGCCCAATGGCAAATAATTTCGTGGTAGCCAATATTCACGAACTATAAACAATAGCTATTGGCAATTTTTAGTCATTTAGACCAATTGGCAAATAATTTTATCGAGGTCAAGATACATGAATTCATGAGCTATAACCCATGATTTTTGGCCATTTTAGTAATTTCACCCAATGGGCAAATAATTTTCTGGAGTCCAAAATTTATGATTTTAAGAGCTATAGGTGATGATTATAAGACATTTTAAGTCATTTCGAGCCATTGATAAATAAATTTGTGGTGTCCAAATTACATGATTTCAAGAGCTATAACCCTTGATTTTTGGACATTTTCATTTATTTCAACCCATTGGCAACTAATTCGCATGGACAAACTTCTTTGTTTCTTGAGCTATATAACCCATAATTTTCAGCCATTTGTAGTTTTGACCTATAGTCAATTAATTTCACGTTGCAAAAATTCATGATTTCTTGAGCTATAACCCAAGATTATTGGCTATTTTAATTGTTTTGAACCAATGGCAAATAATTTTACAGAGTGCAAACTTCATGATTTCATGAGCTATAATCTATAATTTTTTCTATTTATTATCATTTTGACCTATTTGCAAAAATTTCACGTGAGGCATATCTCATAATTTTTTTCCATTTTCAGTCATTTATATCCATTAGCAAATAATTTTGTGGAGGCCAAAATTCACGATTCATGCACTATAAACCATGATTTTTTCCATTTATGGTCATTTTGACCCATTGGCAAATAATTTTATGGAGGCTAAAATTCACAATTTCGTGAGCTATAGCCCATGGTTTAGGGCCATTTTTAGATGTTTTGACCCGTTGTCAATTAATTTCACGATGGCCGAAATTCACAATTTCCTAAGTTATAACCCACGATTTTTGGCCATTTTTAGTCGTTTTGACCTCATGGCAAAAAATTTCGCGGAGGAACAAATTCATAATTTCATGAGTTATAACCCACAAATATTGGCTATTTTTAATTGTTTTGAACCAATGCCATGTAATTTTGCGGAGGCTAAATTTCTATCTTTAGTTGTTTTGAACTAGTAGCAAGTAATTTTGTGGAGGCCAAAATTCACGATTCATGCACTATAAACCATGATTTTTTTTCCATTTTTATTTGTTTTGTCCCATTGGAAAAGAATTTTGTGGAAGCCAAAATTCATGATTTCATGAGGTATAACTTATAATATTTTTCCATTTTAAGTCATTTATACCCATTGGCAAATAATTTTACAGCGGCCAGAATTCACGATTTCATGAGCTATAATCTATAATTTTTTTCTATTTATTATCATTTTGACCTATTTGCAAAAAATTTCACGTGAGGCATATCTCATAATTTTTTTTTCCATTTTCAGTCATTTATATCCATTAGCAAATAATTTAACAGACACTAGAATTCACAATTTCATGAGCTATAATCCATGATTTTTTTTCCATTTATGGTCATTTTGACCCATTGGCAAAAAATTTTACGTTGGCTAAAATTCATGATGTTGTGAGCTATAACCAATGATTTTGTTCAATTTTTAGTTATTTTGATCAATCGGCAAATTATTTCGCGGTGGCCAAATTTCATGATTTTGTGAGCTATAATGATCCAAAATTCAAGATTTCCTCAGCTTCAACCCATGATTTTGGGCCATTTTTGGTCATTTCGACCTCTAGCAAATAATTTTGTGGAGGGCAAAGTTCACAATTTTATGAGTTATAACCTACTATTGTTCACCATTTTTAGTCATTTCGAAACAACAGTAAATAATTTTACAGAGTGCAAACTTCATGATTTCATGAGTTATCATTCATGATTTTTGATCTTTTTCACTCATTTAAACCCATTAGCAAAATAATTTTGCAAAGTCCAAACCTCACTATTTCATGAGCTATAACCTATAATTTTTGGCCATATCTAGCTGTTTCGGCCTATTAAAAAATAATTTCGTAGAGTCCAAAATTCACAATTACATGAGTTATGACCCATGGTTTTGGTCATTTTCAATAGTTGTAGCCCATAGGCAAATAATTTCACTAAGGCCCCAAATTTATGATTTTATGAGCTATAACCCATGATTATTAACCATTTTCAATCATTTCGATCCAATGGCAAATTATTTCCTGTGGCCAAAATTCATGATTTTGTGAGCTATAATGATCCAAAATTCAAGATTTCATTATCTATAACCCATGATTTTTTCCATTTTTAGTCATTTCGATCCATTGGAAAATAATTTTGTGGAGGGCAAAATTCACAATTTCATGAGATATAACCCATAATTTTGGTCATTTTAGTTGTTTTGAACCAATGGCAAATAATTTTACAGAGTGCAAACTTCATGATTTCATGAGTTATAACTAATGATTTTTGGTCATTTTCATTCGCTTTCGACCCCATTGGCAAATAATTTTGCAAAGTCCAAACCTCACTATTTCATGAGCTATAACCTATAATTTTTGGCCATATCTTGTTGTTTCGATCCATTGGCAAATAATTTTCTGAGTCCAAAATTTATGATTTCATGAGCTATAACCCATGATTTTTGGTCATTTTCAATAGTTGTAGCCCATAGGCAAATAATTTCATAGAGGCCAAAATTCACAATTTCATGAGCTATAACCCATGATTATTAACCATTTTCAATCATTTCAACCAATTGGCTAATAAAATTTGTGGTAGCCAAAGGTCATAATTTAGAGCTATTACCCACGATTATTGGCCATTTTAGTTATTTCAATCAATTGCCAAATAATTCATGGTAGCCAATATTCACGATTTCATGAGCTATAACCCATGATTATTAACCATTTTCAATCATTTCAACCAATTGGCTAATAAAATTTTTAGTAGCCAAAATAATTCATGGTAGCCAATATTCATGAACTATAAACCATGACTATTGGCGATTTTTTACCATTTTCAGTTGCTTCGGCCCAATGGCAAATAATTTCGTGGTAGCCAATATTCACGAACTATAAACAATAGCTATTGGCAATTTTTAGTCATTTAGACCAATTGGCAAATAATTTTATCGAGGTCAAGATACATGAATTCATGAGCTATAATGCGAGATTTTCGGCTATTTTTAGTAATTTCACCCAATGGGCAAATAATTTTCTGGAGTCCAAAATTTATGATTTTAAGAGCTATAGGTGATGATTATAAGACATTTTAAGTCATTTCGAGCCATTGATAAATAAATTTGTGGTGTCCAAATTACATGATTTCAAGAGCTATAACCCTTGATTTTTGGACATTTTCATTTATTTCAACCCATTGGCAACTAATTCGCATGGACAAACTTCTTTGTTTCTTGAGCTATATAACCCATAATTTTCAGCCATTTGTAGTTTTGACCTATAGTCAATTAATTTCACGTTGCAAAAATTCATGATTTCCTGAGCTATAACCCAAGATTATTGGCTATTTTTATTATTTTTGACCCATTGGCAAATAATTTTGTGGAGGGCAAAATTCACAATTTCATGAATTATAACCAAAGATTATTGGTCATTTTTAGTTGTTTTGAACCAATGGCAAATAATTTTGTGGAGAAACATTCATGATTTCATGAGTTATAACCCATGATTTTTATGATTTTTAGTCATTTCGACCGTTGACAAATAATTTCATAGAGGCTAAAATTCATGATTTTATGCTCTATGGCCCATAATTTTGGTCATTTTGATCCTTTGATAAATAATTTTATGGAGGCTAAAATTCACAATTTCATGAGATATAACCCATAATTTGTTTTCAATTTTTAGTCACTTATACACATTGACAAATAATTTTGTGGTGGCCAAAATTCATGATTTCTTAAGCTATACCCATGTATTTTAAAAATTTTAGTTGTTTCAATCCATTGACAAATTATTTAACGATGGCCCAAATTCATGAATTCGTGAGCAATAACCCATGATTTTTATGATTTTTAGTCATTTTGATCTATTGGCAAATCATTTCACGGTGGCCAATAGTCATGATTTCGTGAGCCATGACCCATGATTTTTGGCCATTTTAGTCATTTTGATCTATTGGCAAATAATTTTGTGGAGAAACATTCATGATTTCATAAGCTGAAATCCATGTTTCTTTTATTTTGAGTCATTTCGACCCGTTGACAAATAATTTCGTAGAGGCTAAAATTCATGATTTTATGCTCTATGGCCCATAATTTTTGGTCATTTTGATCCTTTGATAAATAATTTTATGGAGGCTGAAATTCACAATTTCATGAGATATAACCCATAATTTGTTTTCAATTTTTAGTCACTTATACACATTGACAAATAATTTTGTGGTGGCCAAAATTCATGATTTCTTAAGCTATACCCATGTATTTTTAAAAAATTTTAGTTGTTTCAATCCATTGACAAATTATTTAACGATGGCCCAAATTCATGAATTCGTGAGCAATAACCCATGATTTTTTATGATTTTTAGTCATTTTGATCTATTGGCAAATCATTTCACGGTGGCCAATAGTCATGATTTCGTGAGCCATGACCCATGATTTTTGGCCATTTTTAATATTTTCAACCTGTTATCGAATTATTTCACATTGGCGAAAAGTCAAGATTTCATTATCTATAACCTATGATTTTTAGCCTTTTTTATTCATCTTAATCTCTTAGCAAGTAATTCTGCAGATACTAAACTTTACTATTTTGTGAGTTGTAACCCATGATTTAGGGCCATTTTGAGTCGTTTCAACCCGTTGTCAAATAATTTGATGGTGGCCAAAATTCACAATTTCTTCCGCAAATTGCCATTTCTAGTCATTTTGACTACATAGCAAACAATTTCGTGGGGTCAAAATTCCTGATTTCATGAGATAACCCATGATTATGGGCCATTTTTTTTATTTCCACCCAATGGCAAATAATTTTATGGAGGCTAAAATTCACGATTTCATTAGCTCTAAGCCATGATTTTTTGTCCATTTTTATTCAATTCATCCTTTTGCAAAATAATTTTGAGAAAGCCAAAATTCACAATTTCATGAGCTATAATCCATGATGTTTTTTGTTTATTATGTTTTTTATTTATTGGCATTTTGATCCATTGGCAAATAATTTCGCATTCCCCAAGATTCATGATTTTGTGAGCTATAACCCAAGATTTTTTTTGCCACTTTCATTCATTTCGATCCAATGGCAAATTATTTCCCTGTGGCCAAAATTCATAATTTTGTGAGTTATAACAGCCAAAATTCATGATTTCCTAAGCTAAAACCCATGATTGTTTACCATTTTTTATGGTTTCGACCCCTTGGAAAATAATTTTGTGAAGGGCAAATTTCTCAATTTCATGAGTTATAACTCATGATTTTTGTCTATTTATAGTCGTTTTGATACAATTGTAAATAATTTTGCAGAGTGTGAACTTCACGATTTCATGAGTTATAACTAATGATTTTTGGTCATTTTCATTCGTTTCGACCCCATTGGCAAATAATTTTGCAAAGTCTAAAGTTCACTATTTTATATGCAATAAACCATAATTTTTTGCCATATCTTGTTGTTTCGATCCATTGGAAAATACTTTCGCAGAGTTCAAAATTCATGATTACATGAGCTAAGATTAACGATTTTTTGGCATTTTCAATAGTTTCAGACTGTAGGCAAATAAGCTAGCTAAGGCTAAAATTTACAGTTTCATGAGCTATAAAACATGATTAATTACCATTTTTAGTCATTTCGACCCATTGGGTAATAAAATTTGTGGTAGCCAAAGGTCATAATTTCAGGAGCTATTACCCACGATTATTGGCCATTTTTAGTTATTTCAATCAATTGCCAAATAATTTCGTGGGCCAATATTTATGACTTCATAAGCTATAACCCATGATTATTGGCTATTTTTAACCGTTTCAATAGATTGGCAAGTAATTTCACGGATGTCAAATTTCACAATTTCATGGGCTATGATCCCTGATTTTCGCCATTTTTACTCATTTCAACCCATATGCAAATAATTTCGTGGAGTCCAAAATTTGCAATTTCAAGAGCTATAACCCTGAATCATAAGACATTTTCAGTAGTTTTGATCCATTGGTAAATTAATTTTTGGTTTCCAAATTACACGATTTCATGAGCTATAACTCATGATTTTTGACCATTTTCATTTATTTCAACCCATTGGCAACTAATTCATATAGACCAAACTTCACTATTTCCAAATTACACGATTTCCAGCCATTTTTAGTTGTTTTGACCTATTGTCAAAAAATTTCGAGGTTATAAAAATTCACAATTATCTGGGCTAAAACCTTAGATTTTTGACCATTTTTATTCATTTTGTACCCTTGGCATACAATTTCGCGGAGGGCAAAATTCACAATGTCATAAATTATAACCCATGGTTACTGGCCATTTTTAATAGTTTCGAACCAATGGCAAATAATTTTGTGGAGGCTAAAATTCATGATTTCGTGAGCTATAGCCCACGACTTTTGGCCATTTTAATAGTTTGAACCAATGGCAAATAATTTTGTGGAGGCTAAAATTCATGATTTTATGAGCTATAACCCATGATTTTTTTCATATTCAGTCGTTTTGACATGTTGGCAAATAATTTCGAGGCAGCCAAAATTCATGATTTCATGAGCTATGAGCTATAATTTTTATCCATTTTTAGACATTTCGACCCGTTGATAAATAATTTTGTGGAGGCTAAAATTCATGATTTTATGAGCTATGACCCATGATTTTTTTTATTTTAAGTCACTTACACCCAATGCCAAACAATATTGCGGAGTCTAAAATTCATGATGTCATGAGGTATAAACCATAAAATTTCCCCATTTATAGTCATTTCAACCTATTGGCAAATAATTTTACGGTGGCCAAAATTCAAGATTTCATGAGCAATACCCATGATTATTCTACCATTTTTAGTCATTTCAATCGATTGGTAAATTATTTTGTGGTGACCAAAATTCATGATTTCGTGAGCTATAACCCATGTTTTTTTGCGATATTTAGTCATTTGGATCCATTTGCAAATTATTTCACGGTGGCCAAAAGTCATGATTTCGTGAGCAGTAATCCATGATTTTTGGTTTTTTTTAATTGTTTCGACCTGTTGTCAAATTATTTCGCGTTGGCCAAAATTCATGATTTCGTGAGCTATAGCCCACGACTTTTGGCCATTTTTATCCATTTTAACCCATTGGCAAGTAATTTTGCGGAGACCAAGCATCACTATTTCGTGAGTTGAGACCTGTAATTTGCGGCCATTTTTACTCATTTCTATCCGTTGTCAAAGGTTTTCACGGTGGCCAAAGTTCACAATTTCCTGAGCCATAACCAGGATTTTTGGTTATTTTCAATCGTTTGATGCTATGGCAAATAATTTCACGGAGGGAAAAATTCATGATTTTATAAGTTATAACCCATGATTATCTAGCATTTTTAGTTGTCTCGAATCAATAACAAATAATTTTGTGCCGGCCAAATTCTCGATTTCATCAGGTATATGCCATGATTTCTTTTTTCCATTTTTCATCATTTTGTCCATTTTTCATCATTTTGTCCCATTGGTAAATTATTTGACGGAGATCAAAATACATGATTTAATGAGATGTAACTCATGGTTTTTTTCCATTTATAGTCATGTATAACGACTGGCAAATAATTTCATAAAGGCAAAAATTCACGATTTCATGAGCTATACTCCATGATTTTTTTCGATTTATGGTCTTTTTGAGCCATTGGCAAATAATTTCATGTTCGCCAAAATTCGTGATTTTGTAAGCTATAACCCATGATTTTTTACCACTTTAAATCGCTTTGGCCCAGTGGCAAATTATTTCATAATGGCATAAGTTCATGAGTTCGTGAGCTATAATGGCCAAAATTCATGATTTTCTGAGCTATAACTCACAATTTTTGGCCATTTTTAGCCATTTCGACCCCTTGACAAATAATTTTACGAAGGGTAAACTTTACAATTTCATGAGTTATAACCCACGATTACTGCCTATTTGGATTCATTTCAATCCAATAGTAAATAATTTTGTAGAGTGTGAACTTCACGATTTCATGAGTTGTAACTCACGGTTTTTGGTCATTTTCACCTGTTTCGACCCATTGGCAAATAATTTGGCAAAATCCAAACTTCTCTATTTCATGAGCTATAACCCATAATTTTTTTGCTATATCTTGTTGTTTTTGACTCATCGGAAAATAATTTATAAGGTACAAAATTCATGATTGTTTGGTGTAAAAATCTCCTCTCGGATTTGTATTGGTTGAACTGCTTGTTTACAAATCAAGAATTGCTCTTTACAACAGAAGCAAAGGGAAGGCCCTTCTTGTTTAACATGGGTTCGTCGGTAGCGATAGGATGCCTCCCTCGATGCTCGAGTTGAGTTTGCTTCCCTTGGATGATCCGATCGACGTTACGGTCGAGCTTCAGTACGCAGTAGAAGCTCGAAGGTGATGGAGTTCAGTTCTACCCGAGCTTGCTTGGATAGGGCTACAATGCAAGAGTTTGCAAGGAGCTCAAGAGCCTCTAAATCTGAGGGTTCAGGTGGAGACTTCTTCAAATTTGCCGAGCCTCTTGAAAGGTCAAGTCCTAAAGATGGCCAAGACCAGGCGTTCAGCTTGAGAGTGTTCGAAACATAGCAAGCCTCTCAAAAATCCCGACCCCCTTCTCATGTGGAGATGGTGGCTTATAAATAGGCAAGGAGAGGCATGGCCACTTTCTTGATTTGTGGGATATGGCCATGCCCAGTTGAGGAGAGCCATACTCCCTGTGGGATGTGACCACTGTGAGGGGAACCATGCTCTCTATGGGATGTGACCACTATGGGATGTGACATCTCCCATGCTTCAAGTGGGCGGTCTTGAAAGCTCATGGGCGAAGCTTGCCTTATGCAGCGAAGCTCAAGCATGCGTGAGTCGGCGACTCTACGGGCGAAGCTTGGTCTTTGGCTGCTCGCATGCAAAGCAACCAAGGGTCTATAGGCGAGCTTCAGGGATTCAGGCGAACTTCTAAGTAGGCGAGCTAGGTATGGATGGCGAGCTCGAGCTATAGTGTAGGCAAGCTCAAGCACAAGTTCGGGCGAGCTCAAGCTACAACGCGAGTTCTAGGTCTTCAGGTGAGACTGGATCATACAGGCGAGGTTGGGGCTATTAGGCAAGCATGGTTCAGGCAAGCTTGGCCTTTAGGTGAGCTCATGCCTTCAGGCGAGCTCCAGCCTACAGGTGAGCTTGAGCTTCAAGCCTTCAGGCGAGCTTGCGGGTGAGCTTGTCTTGTGCAGGCAAGGCTATGCAGGCAAGCTTGGTGCAGTGCGCTTCAAGCATGCAGGCGAACTTGGTTTAGGCAAGCTTCAACCCTTCAGGCGAGCTTGCGGGTGAGCTTGCCCTGTGCAGATGAGCTTCAAGCACGCAGGCGAGCTCCAAGTTTTCATGCGAGCTTGCTCTTGAGGCGAGCTAAGCTCCTTTGCAGGCGAGCTTCCTCTACAGGCGAGCTCCAGAACATGCTACGAAGAACAGGTCGTAACTTTCAAACCGTAAGTCGGAATTGGACGAATTATATATGAAAATCGACTATCTCGACGAGACGGAGCCAACCAAACCCACCCAAAGAGTTCAGTTTGCTCCAATCATTTTGCCAAATTCCTTCCGATTTGAGAGATATCAGCACTTTTGTCTATGTTGTAAAGTCAAGCATTCAGGTGAACTTAACCTTTAGGCGGGCCTGACTTTCCTCAGGTGGGCCTGACTTCACTCAGATGGAACCTTAAGCTCTTTTGCTTGTTCCGAATTGCTGTGCAGGGATTAAGGCAATTTTTATTGCCTAGAATGATTACATGAGCTCTAACCCATGATTTTTTGCTATTTTTAGTAGTTTCAGCCTATAGGAAAATAACTTTGATGAAGTCAAAATTTACACTTTCCGGACCTATAAACCAGGATTATTAGCCATTTTTAGTCGTTTCGACCATTGGCTAATAAAATTTGTGGTAGCCAAAATTCACAATTTCAGGTGCTATAACCCATAATTATTAGTCATTTTTAGTTTTTTCAATCCATTACCAAATAATTTCGTGATGGAAAAATTTATGATTTTGTGAGCTATAAACCACGATTTTTACCACTTTTAGTTAATTTGACCCATTAACAAATAATTTCATGGTAGCCAATATTCACGATTTCATTAGATATAATCCACGATTATTGGTGATTTTTAGCCGTTTCGGCCGATTGGTAAATAATTTTACAGAGGTCAAAATTCACGATTTCATGTGCTATAATACGCGATTTTTAACCATTTTCAGTCATTTCAGCCCATAGGTAAAGGTGGCCAAAAGTCATGATTTCATGAGTTATAACCCACGATACTCAAGCTTTTTAATTGTTTCAACCTGTTGTCAAATTATTTCGTGTTAGCCAAAAGTCATAATTTCATGAGCTATAACCCACGATTTTATTCTTTCTTTTATGTCTTCTAGCCTATATTCTATTTTCTAGTTTTTATTTTCCAAAATGCATAACTAAATCTTGTAGGAATTCTAGAATTGCATGAAACTAGTTTGATTTCTTTTATGACTTGTGTTTTGCTCTCTTGTACTCAAAATGACCATGCTTAGGATAATCAACTAAAACTAATTGGTAGAAGAAGAATTTGATAATCTATGCTTATCTTGAGTGGTTTAGTAGGTTATGCTTATGATATCTAGAATTACTATCTAGTTGCTTATTCGTTTCATGAATAATAATTTTACTTAGATGATAATTTGATAGGTTATAATTTCCTTAAGTGGTTTGATAGTCTATGCTTAATAAATCTAAAGTAATATGTGATAAAAAAGTATAGTTTGTAAATCCTAAATGAAATCAACTAGTGGATTTAATTCTAGATTCCTATCTTTTCCTTAATTTCCTCCATATTTCACTTATTTTGATTTTTCCTCTTTGTGGTTAGTTTTTCTAGTCTTGATTTTGCTCTTTCTAATTTTCTTTATTTCTCCTCCTTGTTATTCTTTATTTCCTTTTATTTGTCCACTCACTTTCTCTCCTCTTGTTCTAGTTTTCTTTTATTTATAAATAATCACCCACTCTCTTTATCTCTCCACATTTTCTCTTCTAATTGTCTGCACAAAACTCTAGGATCGAACTTAGAATATTTCCTACACACCTTCCTCGTTTGATCGATGTTGTAACTATAATATAACTTGATTGTGCACTTGCCATCTCGACACTATTTCCACAACACATCAGCTATTACCTATGATTTTTGGTCAGGTTAAGTCATTTTGACCTATTGTCAAATAATTTTGGCCAAAATTCACGGTTTTGTGAGCTATAACCCAGGACTTTTGGCCGTTTTTGGTGTTTTTGACACGTTGTCAAATGATTCGGCTATGGCCGAAAATCACGATCACTTGAGCTACTGCCCATGATCTTCGGCTATTTCTAGTCGTTTTGAGCCGTTGGTAGAAAATTTTACGGAGGCCAAAATTCACAATTTCATGCGTTTTTACCCACAATTTTAGCCATTTGTAGTTGTTTTGACCTGTTGGCAAATAATTTCACTGAGGCCAAAATTCACGATTTCATGAGCTATAACCCATAATTTTGGCCATTTTTAGTCATTTTGACCCATTAGTAAATAATTTTGTGGTGCCCAAATTCACGATTTCATGAGCTATAACCCATGATTTTTGGCCATTTTTAGTTATTTCAACCCCATGAAAACAAAATTCATTTTCTATGAACCAAGATATTTTTACATTTTTAGTTGTTTTGTCCCATTGGCCAATAATTTTGTGGAGGCTAAAATTCACAGATTCATGAGTTATAACCCATAATTTTAGCCATTTTAGTTGCTTCTACTCATTGAAAAATAATTTTGCAGAGACTACAATTAACGATTGCATGAGACGATTTTTTGCCATTTTTATTAGTTTTAGCCCATATGCAAATAATTTCACTGAGGCCAAAATTTATGATTTCATCAGTGATAACCCATGATTTTAAGCATTTTTAGTCATTTTGACCCATTGGCTAATATATTCGCAGAAACCAAAATTCTTGATTTTATGAGTTATAACATTTTCAGTTGTTTTGACCCACTGGTTTCATGGTAGCTAAAATTCATGATTTCATGAACTATAATAAATTCGCGATTTTGTGAGCTATAACCTGTGATTTTTGGCCATTTTTTATCATTTTGACCCATTAGTAAATAATTTTGTGGTGCCCAAATTCACGATTTCATGAGCTATAACCCACAATTACTGGATATTTTTAGTCATTTCGAACCATTAGCAAATAATTTCACTGAGGTCAAAATTCATGATTTCTTGAGCTATAACCTACAATTTTAGTCGTTTCGGCCCATAGGCAAATAACTTCATGGAGGCCAAAATTTATGATTTCATAAACTATAATCCATGATGATTAGACGTTTTTAGCCATTTCGAGCCATTTGTAAATAAAACTGCGGAGGATAAACTTCATGATTTTATGAGCAATAACCCATGTTTTTTGGTCATTTTTATTCATTTCGACCCTTCGACAAGTAATTTCGTCGAGACCAAACTTCACTATTTCGTGAGCTATAACCCATAATTTTTGGCCATTTTCAGTCATTTCAACCATTAGCAAATAATTTCACTGAGGCCAAAATTCATGATTTCATGAGCTATAAACCATGATTTTTGGCCATTTTTAGTCATTTCAACCATTAGCAAATAATTTCACTGAGGCCAAAATTTATGATTTCATGAGCTATAACCCATGATTTTTGGCCATTTTTAGTCATTTTGACCCATTGGCAAATAATTTCACTGAGGCCAAAATTTATGATTTCATGAGCTATAACCCATAATTTTGGCCATTTTTAGTCATTTTGACCCATTGGCAAATAATTTTGTGGTGCCCAAATTCACGATTTCATGAGTTATAACCCATAATTTTGGCCATTTTTAGTCATTTCAACCATTAGCAAATAATTTCACTGAGGCCAAAATTCATGATTTCATGAGCTATAACCCATAATTTTGGCCATTTTTATCATTTTGACCCATTGGCAAATAATTTCACTGAGGCCAAAATTCATGATTTTGTGAGCTATAACCCATGATTTTTGGCCATTTTTAGTCATTTCAACCATTAGCAAATAATTTCACTGAGGCCAAAATTCATGATTTCTTGAGCTATAACCCATGATTTTTGGCCATTTTTAGTCATTTTGACCCATTGGCAAATAATTTCACTGAGGCCAAAATTTATGATTTTGTGAGCTATAACCCATGATTTTAAGCATTTTTAGTCATTTTAATCCATAAAATTCATGGATGCCAAAATTTATGATTTCATGAGCTATAACCCATAATTTTGGCCATTTTTAGTCATTTTGACCCATTGGCAAATAATTTCGAGGTCAAAATTCACGATTTCAAGAGCTATAACCCACGATTATTTTTTGCCATAATTAGTCGTTTCGACCTATTGGCAAATAATTTCACTGAGGCCAAAATTCACGATTACATGACCCGTAACCCACGATTTTTGGCCATTTTTTGTCATTTTGACCCATTAGTAAATAATTTTGTGGAGGCTAAAATTTATGATTTTGTGAGCTATAACCCATAATTTTGGCCATTTTTAGTCATTTCAACCATTAGCAAATAATTTTGTGGTGCCCAAATTCACGATTTCATGAGCTATAAACCATAATTTTGGCCAAAATTCATGATTTCATGAACTATAACCCATAATTTTGGCCATTTTTAGTCATTTTGACCCATTAACAAATAATTTCACTGAGGCCAAAATTCACGATTTCATGAGCTATAACCCATGATTTTTGGCCATTTTTAGTCATTTTGACCCATTAGTAAATAATTTTGTGGAGGCTAAAATTCATGATTTTGTGAGCTATAACCCATAATTTTGGCCATTTTTAGTCATTTTGACCCATTGGCAAATAATTTCACTGAGGCCAAAATTCACGATTTCATGAGCTATAACCCATAATTTTGGCCATTTTTAGTCATTTCGACCCATTGAAAAATAATTTTATAGAGTCCAAAGTTCACAATTACATGAGCTATAACCCACGATTTTTCGCCATTATTAATAGTTTCAGGCAATAGGCAAATATTTTAACTGAGGCTATAATTTACGGTTTCATGAGCTATAAACCATGATTTTTTGGCCATTTTTAGTCATTTTAATCCATAAAATTCATGGATGCCAAAATTTATGATTTCCTAAACTATAACCCATTATTTTAAACCATTTTTAGTAGTTTCGACGCCTTGCCAAACAATTTCGTAAAGGGCAAAATGCACGATTTCATGAGTTATAATCCATGATTATCTGATATTTTTTGTCATTTCAAACCAATGGTAAACAATTCAGCGGAGTCCAAACATCACAATTTAATAAGCTATAACTCATAATTTTCGGCCATTTCTAGCCATTTCGATCCATTGGTAAATGATTTCACGAAGTCTAAACTTCATGATTTCATGAGCGATTACCCATGATTTTTAGTTATTTCAAGTTATTTTAACCCACTGGCAAATAATATCACAGAGGCCAAAATTCACGATTACATAAGCTATAACCCATGATTTTTTACCATTTTAGTTCTGTTCAACCTATTTGCCCATAACTCTAGGGAAATTAAAATTCACAATATCATGAGCTATAACCGAATATTTTTGGATATTTTTTGTTATTTTTGCCCATTAAAAAATAAAATTTTGGAGGCATAAATTCACTATTTCATTAGCTGTAACCCAAGATTTCTTTTGTATTTTTATTCGTTTATATCCATTGTCAAATAATTTAACGGAGGCTAAAATTTGCGATTTCATGAGGAACAATCCATGATTTTTCCGTTTATTGTCATTTTGACCCATTGGCAATACTTTCATTGTGACCAAAATTCACGATTTCATGAGCTACAACCCATATTTTTGTCTTTTTAGTCATTTCGATTCCATAGCAAATTATTTTGTGGTGGTTAAAATTTATGATTTTATGAGCTATAACCCATGATTATCTGATATTTTTGTCATTTCAAACCAATGGTAAACAATTCAATGAGTCCAAACATCACAATTTAATAAGCTATAACTCATAATTTTGGCCATTTCTAGCCATTTCGATCCATTGGTAAATGATTTCACGAAGTCTAAACTTCATGATTTCATGAGCGATTACCCATGATGTTTAGTTATTTCAAGTTATTTTAACCCATTGGCAAATAATTTCACAGAGGCCAAAATTCATGATTTCATGAGCTATAACCCATGATTTTTACCATTTTAGTTGTTTCAACCTATTTGCCCATAACTCTAGGGAAATTAAAATTCACAATATCATGAGCTATAACCTAATATTTTGGATATTTTTGTTATTTTTGCCCATTAAAAATAAAATTTTGGAGGCATAAATTCACTATTTCATGAGCTATAACCCAAGATTTCTTTTGTATTTTTATTCGCTTATATCCATTGTCAAATAATTTAACGGAGGCTAAAATTTGCGATTTCATGAGGAACAATCCATGATTTTTCCGTTTATTGTCATTTTGACCCATTGGCAATACTTTCATTGTGACCAAAATTCACGATTTCATGAGCTACAACCCATATTTTTTTGTCTTTTTTAGTCATTTCGATTCCATAGCAAATTATTTTGTGGTGGTTAAAATTTATGATTTTATGAGCTATAACCCATGATTTTTTGCCATCTTTAGCCATTTCAATCCATTGGCAAATTATTTTGTGGTGGCCAATACACAAGATTTCATGAGCTATAACTCTCAATTTTTTACCATTTTTAATATTCTCCACCAGTTGTGAAATAATTTCATGATGGTGAAAATTCACGATTTTCTGAGCTATAACCCATGTTTTTTTGGCTATTTTTACTCATTTTAACCCATTGGCAAATAATTTTGCACAGACCAAACCTCACTATTTCTGTGAGCTATATAATTCACGATTTTTTTCCATTTTTAGTCATTTCGATCCATTGTTGAATAATTTCACTGTGGCCAAAATTTACAATTTTCTGAGCTATAACCCATAATTTTTAGCCATTTTTATTCGTTTCGACCCCCATGGTAAATAATTTTGCGGAGGGTAAAATTCATAATTTCATGAGTTATAACCCACGATTATGGGTCAATTTTAGTTATTTGAAACAATGGTAAATAATTTTGCGGAGGCCAAAATTCACGATTTAATGAGCAAAAAGCCCTGATTTTTTTTCTATTTTTAGTCATTTTGTCACATTGGAAACTAATTTTGCGGAGGCCAAAATTTCTAATTTTATGATGTATAACCCATAATGTTTGGCCATTTGTTTTATTTTGACCCATTGGTAAATAATTTTGCAAAGGCCCAAATTCTTGATTTTATGAGTTATAACGCATGTTTTTTTTCCCATTTTTAGCCGTTTATACCCATTGGCAAATATCTTTGCAGTGGTCAAATTTTATGATTTATGAGTTATGACCCTTGATTTTTTTTATTTATAGTCAGTTTGGCCCATTGGGAAATAATTTTACGGAGGCTAAAATTCACAAGTTAATGAGCTATAATGCATGATTTTTTTTACCATTTTAATTAATTTCGATCCATTGGCAAATTAATTAGCTGTGGAAAAAATTCATGATTTTGTGAGCTAACCCATGATTTTTTATCATTTTGAATCATTTCAATCCAATAGCAAATTATATCGCGTTGGCCAAAAGTCATTGGTTCAGGAGCTATAACCCATGATTTTTTTTACCATTTTAGTTGTTTCAACCTATTATCAAATAATTTCGTGATGGTCAAAATTCACTATTTCCTTAGCTATATGATTATTAGCCATTTTTTTGTGATTTCGGCCCCTTGGCAAACAATTTGACGGAGTACAAAATTCACGATTACATGGGTTATAACCCAGGCTTTTTTTTAGCATTTTTAGTAGTTTTAGGCATAGGAAATTAATTTCACGGAGACCAAAATTGAACTTTCATGAGCTATCCATGATTTTTGGGCTTTTTTAGTCATTTTGACCTATTGGCTAACAAATTCATAGAGGCCAAAATTCATGGTTTCTTGAGCTATAACCCATGATTTTTGGCCATTTTAGTCTTTTCGACCGATTTGTAAATTATTTTACTGAGGTCAAAATTCACGATTTCATGAGCTATAACCCATGATTTTTGGCCATTTTGTCATTTTAACCCATTGGCAAATAATTTCATTTGAGGCCAAAATTTACGATTTCATGAGCTATAACCCATGATTTTTGGCCATTTTGTCATTTTAACCCATTGGCAAACAATTTAGCGTAGTGCAAAATGCATGGTTTCATGAGTTATAACTCACAATTATTATCCATTTTAGTCATTTCGATCCATTGGCAAATAATTTCGTGATGGTCAAAATTCACGATTTCATGAGCTATAACCATGATTTTTGGCCATTTTGTCATTTTAACCCATTGGCAAATAATTTCATTTGAGGCCAAAATTCATGATTTCATGAGTTATAACCCACGATTATGGGTCAATTTTAGTTATTTGAAACAATGGTAAATAATTTTATGAGGCCAAAATTCACGATTTAATGAGCAAAAAGCCCTGATTTTTTTTCTATTTTTAGTCATTTTGTCACATTGGAAACTAATTTTGAGGAGGCCAAAATTTCTAATTTTATGATGTATAACCCATAATGTTTGGCCATTTGTTTTATTTTGACCCATTGGTAAATAATTTTGCAAAGGCCCAAATTCTTGATTTTATGAGTTATAGCATGTTTTTCCCATTTTTAGCCGTTTATACCCATTGGCAAATATCTTTGCAGTGGTCAAATTTTATGATTTATGAGTTATGACCCTTGATTTTTTTTATTTATAGTCAGTTTGGCCCATTGGGAAATAATTTTACGGAGGCTAAAATTCACAAGTTAATGAGCTATAATGCATGATTTTTTACCATTTTAATTAATTTGATCCATTGGCAAATTAATTAGCTGTGGAAAAATTCATGATTTTGTGAGCTAACCCATGATTTTTATCATTTTGAATCATTTCAATCCAATAGCAAATTATATCGCGTTGGCCAAAAGTCATTGGTTCAGGAGCTATAACCCATGATTTTTTTTTACCATTTTAGTTGTTTCAACCTATTATCAAATAATTTCGTGATGGTCAAAATTCACTATTTCCTTAGCTATATGATTATTAGCCATTTTTTTGTGATTTCGGCCCCTTGGCAAACAATTTGACGGAGTACAAAATTCACGATTACATGGGTTATAACCCAGGCTTTTTTTTAGCATTTTTAGTAGTTTTAGGCATAGGAAATTAATTTCACGGAGACCAAAATTTAACTTTCATGAGCTATCCATGATTTTTGGGCTTTTTTAGTCATTTTGACCTATTGGCTAACAAATTCATAGAGGCCAAAATTCATGATTTCTTGAGCTATAACCCACGATTGTCGGCTGTTTTTCGTCATTTCGACCCGTTGGTTTCACGGAATGTAAAAATCACCATTTTATAAGCTAAACCTATGGTTATTAGCCATTTTTAGCTATTTTGACCCATTAGCAAATAATTTCATTTGAGGCCAAAATTTACGATTTCAGGAGCTATAACCCGCGATTTTTGGCCATTTTTGTCATTTTAACCCATTGGCAAATAATTTCATGGTAGCATAAATTCATAAGTTTGTTGAGCTATAACCCACTATTATCGGATATTTTTAAATATATTAATCCATTGGCAAATAAGTTCGCGGAGGTGAAAGTTCATGACTTAATGACCTATAACCCATAATTTCTGACCATTTTTAGTTATTTCAGTAAAAGGTAAATAATTTCAATTAGGCAAAAATTCATGACTTTCATGAGCTATAACGCATGATGATTAGACATTTTTAGTCATTTCGAACCACTGGTAAATAAAATTTTGGAGTTTAGATTTCCCGATTTCATGAGCTATAACCAACGATTTTCGGCCATTTTTATTCATTTTAACCCGTTGGAAGCAATTCTGTAGGGACCAAACATGACTATTTTGAGCTATAACCTATGATTTTTGTCATGTTTGGTTGTTTCAACTTATTGTCAAATAATTTTGTATGGCCAAAGTTCACGATTTCCTCAGCTATAACACACAATTTTTAGCTATTTTTAGTCAATTCGAGCCAATGACAAATAATTTTGCGGAGGCCTTAATTCACAATTTCATGAGCTACAAGCCATGATTTTTTTTTCATTTTCAGTTGTCTCGTCCCGTTGGCTACTAATTTCGAGGAGGCCTTAATTTACGATTTCATGAGCTATAACCCATGATTTTTGGCCATTTTTAGTCTTTTCGACTGATTTGTAAATTATTTTACGGAGGTCAAAATTCACGATTTTATTAGCTATAACTCATGATTTTTTTTCCATTTCTAATTATTTATACCCAATGGCTCACAAAGGCAAAATTCACGATTTCATGAGCTATAACCCTTTTTTTCATTAATTGTCATTTCAACTAGTTGGCAAATAATTTTGCGGTGGCTAAAATTCATGATTTCATTTGATATAACCCATATTTTTTTGCCCTTTTTAGTCCTTTAGATCATTAGAAATTATTTTGTGGTGGCCAAAATTCATGATTTTGTGAGTTATAACCCATGATTTTTGGCCATTTATTGTTATTTTAATCCATTATCAAATAATTTCGTAATGGCCAAAACTCATGATTTTTTGAGCTATAACCCATAAAATTTTGCCATTTTTTGTCATTTTAACCCATTGGCAAACAATTTAGCGTAGTGCAAAATGCATGGTTTCATGAGTTATAACTCACAATTATTATCCATTTTTAGTCATTTTGAACGAATAGTAAATAATATTTTAGAGTGCAAGCTTCACGATTTTGTGAGCCATAACTCACCGTTTTTGGCAATTTTTAGTCATCCTGGCCCATTGGCAAATAAATTCATAGGGTCTAAACTTCACGATAACCCATAATGTTTTGTCATTTCTGGTAGTTTTGATCCATTGGAAAATAAGTTTGCAGAGTACAAAGTTTACCATTATATGAGCTATAACCCATGATTTTATGTTATTTATAATAGTTTTAGCCCATAGATAAATATTTTCACTCAAGCCAAAATTTATGATTTCATGAGCTATAACCCATGATTTTTAGCCATTTTTAGTCGTTTCAACCCATTGACTAATAAAATATATGGAGGCCAAAATTCATGATTTTTGAGCTATAACCCATGATTTTTGGCCATTTTTAATATTTTTGACTCCTTGGCAAACAATTTCATGGATAGCAAAATGCATGATTTAATGAGTTACAACCCATGATTATTGAACATTTTAGTCATTTTGAACCAATGATAAGTAATTTTGTGGAGTCCAAACATCACAACTTCATAAGTTACAACTCACAGTTTTTAGCCATTTTTAGTCATTTCAATCCATTGACAAGTAATTTTACGGTGTCCAAACATTAAGATTTTATGAGCTATAACCAACGATTTTTAGTCATTTCTAGTCGATTTAACCTATTGGCGAATAATATTGCAGAGGCCAAAATTCACGATTTCATGAGCTATAACCCATGGCTTTTTGCCCTTGTTGTTTGATTCGACCCATTAGCACATAACATGGTGGGAATTAAAATTTACAATCTCATGCGCTATAACCCATGATTTTGCCATTTTTAGTCCTTTTAACCCATTAAAAAATAATTTTGGGAAGGCCAAAATTCACGATTTTATGAGCTATAACCCGTGATTTTTTATTTTTATGTTTATACCGACTGACAAATAATTTCACAAAGTCCAAAATTAACGATTTCAAGAGCTATAAGCCATGATTTCTTTCCATTTGTAGTCATTTCGACACATTAGTAAATAATTTTGCGACGGACAAACTTCATGATTTCCTAAGCTATAACCTATAATTTTTGGCCATTTTTATTCATTTTGACCCATTAGCAAGTAATTCTGCGAAGTTCAAAATTCACTATTTCATGAGTAATAACCCATGATTTTAGGCCATTTTTATTTGTTTCAACCCGTTGTCAAATAATTTTAGAGTGGCCAAAATTCACAATTTCCTAAGCAATAACCCATATTTTTTTGCCCTTTTTAGTCATTTCGACCCCATGACAAACAGTTTTGCGGAGGACAAAATTCATGACTTTGAGTTATGACCCACGATTACTGGTCATTTTAAGTTGTTTTGAGCTAATGACAAATAATTTTGGAGAGGCCAAAATTCATGATTTCATGAGCTATAAGCCATGATTTTTTTAACATTTTAAGTCATTTCATCAAGTTAGAAAATAATTTTGCGGAGGCTAAAATTCACGATTTCATGAGCTTATATAACCAATGATTTTTTTCCATTTATAGTCATTTCAATCCATTAGCAAATAATTTTGCGTAGGCCAAAATTCATGATTTTTTGGGCTATAACCCAAGATTTCTCTTTCCAATTTTAGTCATTTTGATCCATTGGTAAATTATTTCGCGGTGGCCAAAATTCGTAATTTTGGGAGTTATAACAGCCAAAATTTCAGATTTTCTGAGCTAAAATCCTTGATTTTTGACCATTTTTAGTCGTTTCGACCCCTTGGCAAACAATTTTATGAAATAAAAAATTAAGGATTTTTATTTGTACCCTTAATTATTGGCCATTTTTAGTCTTTTCAAACCAATAGTAAATAATTTTGTAGCGTGCAAATTTCATGATTTTTTGAGTTATAACTCATGATTTTTGGTCATTTTCACTCGGTTTGACCCATTGGCAAATAATTTTGCAAAGTCCAAATTTCACTATTCATGAGCTATAACCCATAAATTTTGGTCATATCTTGTTGTTTGACCCATGGAAAATAATTTGTGAGTCTAAAATTCATGATTACATGAACTCTGACCCATGATGTTTTGCCATTTTTAGTAATTTGAGCCCATAGGCAAATAATTTTGTTGAGGTCAAAGTTTTCGATTTAATGAGTATAACCCATGATGATTAGCCATTTTAGTCATTTCGATCTATTGGCTAATAAAACTTGTGGTAGCTAAAATTCACTATTTTAGGAGCTATAAGCATGATTATTAGACATTTTTAGTTGTTTTGATCAATTGCCAAATAATTTGTGATCGAAAAATTCTCTATTTCATGAGCTATAACCCATATTTTTTGCCCTTTTTAGTCATTTCGACCCATTGGCAAATAATTTTATGGAGGCTAAAATTCATGATTTTTGAGTTATAACTCATGATTTTTGGTCATTTTAAGTTGTTTTGAGCTAATGACAAATAATTTTGAGAGGCCAAAATTCATGATTTCATGAGCTATAAGCCATGATTTTTTAACATTTTAAGTCATTTCATCAAGTTAGAAAATAATTTTATGGAGGCTAAAATTCACGATTTCATGAGCTTATATAACCAATGATTTTTTCCATTTATAGTCATTTCAATCCATTAGCAAATAATTTTATGGAGGCTAAAATTCATGATTTTTGGGCTATAACCCAAGATTTCTCTTTCCAATTTTAGTCATTTTGATCCATTGGTAAATTATTTCATGGCCAAAATTGTAATTTTGGGAGTTATAATGACCAAAATTTCAGATTTTCTCGAGCTAAAATCCTTGATTTTTGACCATTTTAGTCGTTTCGACACATTGGCAAATAATTTTATGGAGGTAAAATTAATGATTTCATGAGTTATAACCCATGATTTTTGGCCATTTTAGTCTTTTCAAACCAATAGTAAATAATTTTGTAGCGTGCAAATTTCATGATTTTTGAGTTATAACTCATGATTTTTGGTCATTTTCACTCGGTTTGACCCATTGGCAAATAATTTTGCAAAGTCCAAATTTCACTATTCATGAGCTATAACCCATAAATTTTGGTCATATCTTGTTGTTTCGACCCATGGAAAATAATTTCGCAGAGTCTAAAATTCATGATTACATGAACTACAGCCCATGATGTTTTGCCATTTTTAGTAATTTGAGCCCATAGGCAAATAATTTTGTTGAGGTCAAAGTTTTCGATTTAATGAGTATAACCCATGATGATTAGCCATTTTTAGTCATTTCGATCTATTGGCTAATAAAACTTGTGGTAGCTAAAATTCACTATTTTAGGAGCTATAAGCATGATTATTAGACATTTTTAGTTGTTTTGATCAATTGCCAAATAATTTCGCGATCGAAAAAATTCTCTATTTCATGAGCTATAACCCGATATTTTTTACTATTTTAGTCATTTCAAACCCTTGGCAAATAACTTTGTGGTAGTAAATCTTCATGATTTCATGAGCTATAACTCATGATTATTGGTGAATTTTAGTCGTTTCGACACATTGGCAAATAATTCACGGAGGTTAAAATTCACGATTTCATGAGCTATATCACTTGATTTTTGACCATTTTTAGTCGTTTCAGCCCATAGAAAAATAATTTCGTGGAGTCCAAAATTCGCAATTTCAAAAGCTATAACTCACGATCTAAAGATATTTTTAGCCGTTTCTAGCCGTTGGTAAATAAATTTACTGTGTCAAAATTACATGATTTCATGAGTTATAACCCATGATTTTTAGACCAAGTTTCTCTATTTCTTTAGCTATATAACCCTTGAGTTTTTGCCATTTTAGTCATTTTGGCCTATTGTCAATTATTTTAGCGGTTGAAAAAGTTTACGATTTTCTGAGCTGTAAGCCGAGATTTTTTTGCCATTTTTAGTTGTTTTGACCCTTTGGTAAACAATTTCGTGCAGGGTAAAATTCACACTTTTATGAATTATAACCCATGGTTATTGGTCATTTTTAATTATTTCAAACTATTGGCAAATAATTTTGCGGAGGTAAAAATTAATGATTTCATGAGCTAAGCTCCATTAGTTTTCATTTTTAGTCTTTTCAACCTGTTGGAAAATTTTTTTACTGAGGCCAAAATACGTGAGTTAATGAGATATAAACCAAAGGTTTTTTTTATTTTAGTTGTTTGTCTCGTTGGAAAATAGATTCGCGAAGCCCAAAATTCATGATTTCATGTGGTATAACCTGTGATTGTTTTCCCATTTTAGATATTAACGCATTGGTAGATAATTTCATAGAGGCTAAAATTCATGATTTCTAAGCCATGATTTTTTTCCATTTATGGTCATTTCGACCCATTGGCAAATAATTTCAAGGTGGCCAAAATTCATGATTCCATGAGCTATACCCATGAATGTTTTGCCATTTTTATTCATTTCTACCCATTAGCAAATAATTTCGTGAAGGTAAAAATTCACGATTTCATGAGTTATAACCCATGATTTTGGTCATTTTAATTATTTCAAACTATTGGCAAATAATTTTATGGAGGTAAAATTAATGATTTCATGAGCTAAGCTCCATTAGTTTTCATTTTTAGTCTTTTCAACCTGTTGGAAAATTTTTTTACTGAGGCCAAAATACGTGAGTTAATGAGATATAAACCAAAGGTTTTTTTTATTTTAGTTGTTTGTCTCGTTGGAAAATAGATTCGCGAAGCCCAAAATTCATGATTTCATGTGGTATAACCTGTGATTGTTTTCCCATTTTAGATATTAACGCATTGGTAGATAATTTCATAGAGGCTAAAATTCATGATTTCTAAGCCATGATTTTTTTCCATTTATGGTCATTTCGACCCATTGGCAAATAATTTCAAGGTGGCCAAAATTCATGATTCCATGAGCTATACCCATGAATGTTTTGCCATTTTTATTCATTTCTACCCATTAGCAAATAATTTTCTGGTGGGAAAAATTTATAATTTCATGTGCTATACCCATGATTTTTTGTCATTTTTAGTCATTTGAATCCATTAGCAAATTATTTGGTGGTGGCCAAATAGTGAATTTTCTGTGGCGATAAAACTTTACTATTTCGTGAGCTATAACCCACGATATTGGGTCTTTTTTAGTCATTTTGACCTGTTTTTAAAAAAAATTTCCAAGTCCAAATTTCACTATTCATGAGCTGTAACCCATAATTTTGGCCAAATCTTGTTGTTTTGACTTGTTAAATAATTTTGCAGAGTCAAAATTTCATGATTACATGAGCTATAACCCACGAATTTTTGCTATTTGTAGTAGTTTCAACTAATAGGAAAATAATTTTTCTGAGGTTAAAAGTTTTGATTTGATGAGCTATAACCTATGATTAGCCATTTTTAGTCATTTCGACCCATAGGCTAATAAAACTTGTGGTAGCCAAAATTCCCTATTTCAGGAGCTCTACTATGATTATTGCATATTTTTAGTTGTTTCGATCAATTGCTATGTAATTTTGCGGTGGAAAAATTTTCGATTTCATGAACTATAACCCACAAGTTTTTATTATTTTTAGTCATGTCGATCCTTTGGCAAATAACTTCATTATAGCCAATATTCACGATTTCATGAGCTATAACTCAAGATTATTGATGATTTTTAGTTATTTCAATTCATTGGCAAATAATTTCGTGAAGGTAAAAATTCACGATTTGATGAGCTATAATACTTAATTTTTAGCCATTTTTAGTCATTTAAGTTAATAGAAAAATAATTTCTTGGATTCTAAAATTTACTATTTCAAGAGCTATAACCCACGATCATAAGACATTTAAAGTTAATTTGAGCCATTGGTAAATAAATTTGTTGTTTCTAAATATACAATTTATGAGCTATAACACATGATTTTTAGCAATTTTCATTTGTTTCGACTCATGGGCAAGTAATTCGCAGGGACAAAACTTCTCTATTTCTTTGGCTATATAACTCTTGATTTTTGGCAATTTTTAGTCATTTGGACCTGTTCTCAAATATTTTAGCGGTTGAAAAAATTTACATTTTTTTTAACTATAACCCAAGATTACTTTTGCCTTTTTTTAGTCATTTCGACCCCTTGGCAAACAATTTCACGGAGGGCAAAATTCACAATTTCATGGATTATAAGCCATGGTTATTGGCCACGTTTAGTTGTTTTGAACCAATGACAAATAATTTTGTGGAGGCAAAAATTCATGATTTCATGAGCTAAACCCCATGATTTTTTTATTTTTAGTCTTGGCCCGTAGGCAAATAATTTTGCTAAAACCAAAATTTACGATTTCATGAGCTATAAACCATGCTTTTTTTCTATTTTTAGTCGTTTCATTCCATTCAAAAATAATTTCCCGGTGAGGCCAAAATTTACAATTTTATGAGGTATAACCCTTGGTTATTTTCTATTTTTAGTCATTTATACGCATTTATTAATAATGTTTTAGAGGCTAAAATTCACAATTTCATGAGCTATAACCCGTGATTTTTTTTCCATTTATAGTATTTTCAATCTATTGGAAAATAATTTCGTGATGACCAAAATTCATGGTTTCATGAGCTATACCCATGATTTTTTACCATTTTTTGTCGTTTCAATCCATTGGATAATAATTTCACGGTGGCCAAAATTCATGATTTCTTGAGTTATAACTCATTTTTAGTAGTTTTTAGTTAATTTTATCCCTTGGCAAATTATTACATGGTGGCCAAAAGTCATGATTTCGTGAGTTATATATAACCCATGATTTTTGGTCATTTTTATTCATTTTGACCCATGGTAGAGTAATTCTGTGGAGACAAAATTTCACTATTTCGTGAGCTATAACCCATGATTTTGGGTTATTTTTTATCGTTTTGACCTATTGCCAAATAATTTCACCGGAATCAATATCCAAAATTTCCTATGATATAACTCATGATTTTTGGCCATTTTAATCGCTTCGACGCTATGGCAAACAACTACACTGAGGGCAAAATTCGCGATTTCATGAGTTATAATCATGATTATTAGTCATTTTTAGTTGTATCAAAAAAGTGGCAAATAATTTTGTGGAGGTTGAAATTCACAATTTCATGAGCTATAAGCTATGGTTTTTTTTTCTATTTTAAGTCATTTTGTCTCCTTGGAAAATAATATTGCGGAGGCCAAAATTCATGATTTCATGAGGTATATAACCCATGATTTTTAGTCTTTTTAGTTGTTTTGTCCTGTTGAAAAATAATTTCACGGAGGCCAAAATTCACGATTTTATGAGCTATAACCCATAATAATTTTTCCATTTTTATTCATTTATACCCATTAGAAAATAATTTTGTAGAGTCTAAAATTCACAATTTTGATGAGCTATAACTCATGATTCTTTTCTATTTCTAGTCATTTTGACCAAGTGGCAAATAATTGTATGGTGGGAAAATTCATGAGTTTGTGAGTTAGAACCCGTGATTTTCTACCAATTTTAGTCATTTCGATCTAATTGCAAATTATTTTGTGATGGCTAAAATTCACGATTTTGTAACTTATAACAGCTAAAATTCGTGACTTGCTAAGTTAAAACCCTTGATTTTTGGCCACTTCGAGTCGTTTCGACCTCTTTGCAAATAATTTTGCGAAATGCAAAATTAAGGATTTCATGAGTTATAACCCACGATTATTGGCCATTTTTAGTCATTTTGAACCAACAGTAAATATATTTGTAGGGTGCTAACTTAAAGATTTCATGAGATAAAACTCATGATTTTTGGTTATTTCACTCATTTCGACCCATTGGCAAGTAATTTAGCAAAGTCCAAATTTCACTATTCATGAGCTAAAACCCATGATTTTTGGCCATTTCTTGTTATTTAGACCAATCAAAAAATAATTTCGCGGAGTTCAAAATTCACAATTACATGAGTTATAACCCATGATTTTTTATCATTTTTAGTAGTTTCTGCCCATATGCAAATAATTTTGCTGAGGTCAAAATTTATGATTTTATAGGCTATAACCCATGATGATTAGCCTTTTTTTAGTCGTTTCGACCTGTTGGCTAATAAAACTTGTGGTAGCTAAAATTTACTATTTCAGAAGCTATAACCCATTATTGATAGATATTTTTAGTTGATGTGATCAATTGCCAAATATTTCGCAATGGAAAAAATACTTGATTTCATGAGCTATGACCCATGATTATTGGTGATTTTTAGTCATTTCAACCCATTGGCAAATAATTTCGTGGAGTCCAAAATTCACAATTTCAAGAGCTATAATCCACGATCATAAGACATTTTTAGTCATTTCAAGCCATTGATAAATAAATTTGTGGTGTTGAAATTACATGATTTCATGAACTATAACGCATAATATTTGGTATCATTTGTTTTGACCCATTGCAACAAATTTTCATGGACTAAATTTCACAATTTCTTGAGCTATATAATGCATGATTTTCAGTCATTTTTATTTATTTTGACCAGTGGCAAATAATTTCACGGTTGTAAAAATTCATAATTTCCTGAGCTATAACAATATGTTTTGCCATTGTCATTCATTTCGACCCCTTGGCAAAAAATTTTGCGGAGGGTATATTTCACAATTTCATGATTTATAACCCATGGTTATTGACTATTTTCAGTCATTCCAAACCAATGGCAAATAATTTTGTGGAGGCAAAAATTCATGATTTCATGAGCTAAAACACATGATTTTTTTATTATTTTTAGTCGTTTGAACCCGCTACTAAATAATTTTATGGAGGCCAAAATTCATGATTTCGTGACCTATAACCTATAATTTTTCTATTTTTGGTTGTTTTTATACCTTTTGGCAAATAATTACGCAGAGGCCAAAATTCATGATTTCAAGAGCTATGTCCCATGATTTTGACCCATTGGCAAATAATTTCGCGGTAGCCAACATTCAAGATTTCATGAGCTACACCCATGATTTTTGCCATTTCTAGTCATTTCGATCCGTTGGAAAATTATTTTTTGGTGGCCAAAATTCATGATTTCATAAGCTGTAACCCAAGATTTTTTGCCATTTTTATCCATCGGTAATTAATTCACGATGGCCAAAAGTCATTTTATGAGCTTTAACCCATGAATTTTGGCCATTTTTAATTATTTTAACCCGTTATCAAATTATTTCGCGGTGGCCAAAAGTCATAATTTCATGAGTTATAACACACGATCATTGACCATTTTCATTCATTTTGCCCCATTGGCAAGTAATTTTGCGGACACCAAACTTCACTATTTTGTGAGCTATAACCCATGGTTTAGGGCTATTTTAGTCGGTTTTGACCTATTGTCAAATAATTTTACGGTGGCCAAAATTCATAATTTCCTGAGCTACAACCCATATTTTTTAGCCATTTTTAGTCGTCTTGACTCCATGTCAAACAATTTCGCGGAGGGCAAGATTCACTATTTTATTAGTTATAACCCGTGATTATTTTCCATTTTGAGTTTTTTTGAACCAATGATAAATAATTTTGTGGAGGCCAAAATTCATGATTTCATGAGCTGTATGCCATAATTTTTTTCATTTTTATTTGTTTCATACCATTGAAAATAATTTGGCGAAGCCAAAATTAATGATTTCATGAGGTATAACCAATGATTTTTTCATTTTAGTCATTTATACGCATTGGCAAATAATTTCGTAGAGGCCAAAATTCATGATTTCATGAGCTATAATCCCATGATTTTTTCCATTTATAGTCATTTGGACCCATTAACAAATAATTTCACATTGGCTAAAGTTCATGATTTTGTGGGCTATAACCCACAATTTTGGCTATTTTAGTCATTTCAACCCATTGGCAAATAATTTTGTGGAGGCAAAATTCATGATTTCATGAGCTAAAACACATGATTTTTTATTATTTTTAGTCGTTTGAACCCGCTACTAAATAATTTTATGGAGGCCAAAATTCATGATTTCGTGACCTATAACCTATAATTTTTCTATTTTTGGTTGTTTTATACCTTTTGGCAAATAATTTCGTAGAGGCCAAAATTCATGATTTCAAGAGCTATGTCCCATGATTTTGACCCATTGGCAAATAATTTCGTGGAGTCCAAAATTCATGATTTCATGAGCTACACCCATGATTTTTGCCATTTCTAGTCATTTCGATCCGTTGGAAAATTATTTTTGGTGGCCAAAATTCATGATTTCATGAGTTATAACCCATGATTTTTTGCCATTTTTATCCATCGGTAATTAATTCACGATGGCCAAAAGTCATTTTATGAGCTTTAACCCATGAATTTTGGCCATTTTAATTATTTTAACCCGTTATCAAATTATTTCATGGTGGTCAAAATTTAAGATTTCGTGAGCTATAACCCATGATTATTAGCCATTTTTAGTCATTTTGACCCATTGGCAAATAATTTTATGGACACCAAACTTCACTATTTTGTGAGCTATAACCCATGGTTTAGGGCTATTTTAGTCGGTTTTGACCTATTGTCAAATAATTTCACGGTGGCCAAAATTCATAATTTCCTGAGCTACAACCCATATTTTTTAGCCATTTTTAGTCGTCTTGACTCCATGTCAAACAATTTCGCGGAGGGCAAGATTCACTATTTTATTAGTTATAACCCGTGATTATTTTCCATTTTGAGTTTTTTTGAACCAATGATAAATAATTTTGTGGAGGCCAAAATTCATGATTTCATGAGCTGTATGCCATAATTTTTTTCATTTTTATTTGTTTCATACCGCTGGAAAATAATTTGGCAGAAGCCAAAATTAATGATTTCATGAGGTATAACCAATGATTTTTTTTCATTTTTAGTCATTTATACGCATTGGCAAATAATTTCGTAGAGGCCAAAATTCATGATTTCATGAGCTATAATCCCATGATTTTTTCCATTTATAGTCATTTGGACCCATTAACAAATAATTTCACATTGGCTAAAGTTCATGATTTTGTGAGCTGTAACCCATATTTTTTTGCCACTTTATTCATTTCGATCCATTGGCAAATTATTTCATGGTGGTCAAAATTTAAGATTTCGTGAGCTATAACGGGAAAAATTCATGATTGAGTTATAACCCATAATTTTTTGGCTGTTTTTAATCGTTTTGACCCCTAGGCAAATAATTTTGTGAAGGCCCAATTTAACGATTTCGTGAGCCAAAACCCACGGTTATTGGTCATTTTTAGTCATTTCGATCCAATAGAAAATAATTTTGTACAGTGTAAACTTCATAATTTCATGAGTTATAACTCACAATTTTTTGTCATTTTCACTCATTTCGGCCTATTGGCAAATAATTGTATAAAGTCTAAACTTCATTATTTTATGAGCTATAACCCATCATTTTTGGCCATATCGCGTTTTGACCCAGCGGAAAATAATTTTGCGTAGTCCAAAATTCATGATTACATAAGCTATAACCCGTGATGTTTTTCCCATTTTTAGTGGTTTCAGCCCATGGGCAAATAATTTTGTTAAGACTAAAATTTACGATTTCATGAGCGATAACCCATGATTATTAGCCATTTTTATTTGTTGCAATACTTCGGTTAATAAAAGTTGTGGTTGCTAAAATTCGTGATTTTAGAAGCAATAAGCCATGATTTTTTTTTCGTTTATAGTCATTTCGACCTAGTGGTTGCTAAAAATTCACGATTTTGTGTGAGCTATAACCCATGATTTTTGTTATTTCAATCCATTGGCATATTATTTTGCGATAGCTAAAATTTATTATTTCTTGAGCTATAGCGGTGAAAATTCATGATTTTGTGGGCTATAACCCACAATTTTTGGCTATTTTAGTCATTTCGATGGCAAACAATTTCTTGGAAGGGCAAGTTCACGATTTCATGAGTTATAACCCATGATTATTAGCCATTTTTAGTCATTTTGAACCATTGGCTAATAAAATTTGTGGTAGGCAAAATTCATGATTTCATGAGTTATAACTCACAATTTTTGTCATTTTCACTCATTTCGCCTATTGGCAAATAATTGTATAAAGTCTAAACTTCATTATTTTATGAGCTATAACCCATCATTTTTGGCCATATCGCGTTTTGACCCAGCGGAAAATAATTTTGCGTAGTCCAAAATTCATGATTACATAAGCTATAACCCGTGATGTTTTTCCCATTTTTAGTGGTTTCAGCCCATGGGCAAATAATTTTGTTAAGACTAAAATTTACGATTTCATGAGCGATAACCCATGATTATTAGCCATTTTTATTTGTTGCAATACTTCGGTTAATAAAAGTTGTGGTTGCTAAAATTCGTGATTTTAGAAGCAATAAGCCATGATTTTTTTTTCGTTTATAGTCATTTCGACCTAGTGGTTGCTAAAAATTCACGATTTTGTGTGAGCTATAACCCATGATTTTTTGTTATTTCAATCCATTGGCATATTATTTTGCGATAGCTAAAATTTATTATTTCTTGAGCTATAACGGTGAAAATTCATGATTTTGTGGGCTATAACCCACAATTTTTGGCTATTTTTAGTCATTTCGATGGCAAACAATTTCTTGGAAGGGCAAGTTCACGATTTCATGAGTTATAAACCACTATTATTCACCATTTTAATCAATTCAAACCAATAGTAAAAATTTTGCGAGTGCGAACTTCACGATTTCATGAGTTATCACTCATTATTTTATCATTTTCACTTATTTTGACCCATTGGCAAATAATTTTGCAGAGACCAAAATTCATGATTTCATGAGCTATAACCCATAATTTTTGGCCATATATAGTTGTTTCGACACATTAGGAAATAACTATACCAGTCCAAAATTCACCATTGCATGAGTTATAACCCATTATTTTTCTTCTAATTTTAGTAGTTTTAAACCATGGGCAAATAATTTTGTTAAGACTAAAATTTACGATTTCATGAGCTATAACCCATGATTATTAGCCATTTTAGTCATTTTGAACCATTGGCTAATAAAATTTGTGGTAGGCAAAATTCATGATTTTAGGAACTATAGCCCATGATTATCGGCTATTTATATTTGTTTGGATCCATTGCCACATAATTTCATGATGAAAAAATTTCTGACTTCGCCTATAACCCATGATTTTTCCTCATTTTTAGTTACTTTGACCCATTGGCAAATAATTTTGCAGAGACCAAAATTCATGATTTCATGAGCTATAACCCATGATTATTAGCCATTTTAGTCATTTATACCCATTGGCAAATAATTTCGCAAAGTCCAAACTTCACTATTTCTTGAGCTATAACGGTGAAAATTCATGATTTTGTGGGCTATAACCCACAATTTTTGGCTATTTTAGTCATTTCGATGGCAAACAATTTCTTGGAAGGGCAAGTTCACGATTTCATGAGTTATAAACCACTATTATTCACCATTTTTAATCAATTCAAACCAATAGTAAAAAATTTTGCAGAGTGCGAACTTCACGATTTCATGAGTTATCACTCATTATTTTTATCATTTTCACTTATTTTGACCCATTGGCAAATAATTTCGCAAAGTCCAAACTTCACTATTTCATGAACCATAACCCATAATTTTTGGCCATATATAGTTGTTTCGACACATTAGGAAATAACTATACCCAGTCCAAAATTCACCATTGCATGAGTTATAACCCATTATTTTTCTTCTAATTTTAGTAGTTTTAAACCATGGGCAAATAATTTTGCTAAGGCTAAAATATACAATTTCATAAGCTATAACCCAAGGTTATTAGCCATGTTTAGTCATTTTGAACCATTGGCTAATAAAATTTGTGGTAGGCAAAATTCATGATTTTAGGAACTATAGCCCATGATTATCGGCTATTTATATTTGTTTGGATCCATTGCCACATAATTTCATGATGAAAAAAATTTCTGACTTCGTCAGCTATAACCCATGATTTTTTCCTCATTTTTAGTTACTTTGACCCATTGGCAAATAACTTTGTGGTAGCCAATATTCATGACCTATAGACCATGAACATTGGCTATTTTTAGTCGTTCCGACCAACTAGCAAATAATTTTGCAGAGGTCAAGACTCACAAATTCATGAGCTATAATCCATGATTTTTAGTTATTTTTAGATCTATGGGCAAATAATTTCAGGGAGATCAATATTCAAGATTTCAAGAGCTATAACCCACGATCATAAGACATTTTTAGTCGTTTTGAGCCATTGGTAATAAATTTGCGGTGTCAAAGTTACACAATTTCATGTGCTATAAGCCATGATTTTTGGCCATTTTCATTTATTTCGACCCATTGGCAACTAATTCGCACAAACCAAACTTCACTATTTCTTGAGCTATATAACCCAAGATTTTTAGCCATTTTTTATAGTTTTGACCTATTATCAAGTAATTTTGCGGTTGCAAAAATTCACAATTTCCTAAGCTATAACCCTATTTGCCATTTTGTGGAGAGCAAAATTCACGATTTCATGAATTATAATCCATGGTTATTTGCCATTTTTAGTTGTTTCGAATCAATGGCAAATAGTTTTACATAGGCAAAAATTTATGATTTCATGGGCTAAAATCCATGATTTTTTTTTATTTTTAGTCATTTTGACCGGTTGGCAAATAATTTTGCAGAGGCAAAAATTCCCAATTTTATGAGTTATGACCTAAGATTTTTGGCCTAATTTAGTCGTTTCGACCATTGATAAATAATTTTGCAGAGACCAAAATTCATGATTTCAAGAGCTATAACCTATGATTTGTTTTTCATATTTTTAGTCATTTAAACCCATTGGCAAATAATTTCGTAAAGGCCAAAATTTACGATTTCATAAGCTATGACCATGATTTTTTCCCATATATAGTCATTCAACCCATTGGCAAATAATTTCAGGAGATCAATATTCAAGATTTCAAGAGCTATAACCCATGATTTTTCCTCATTTTTAGTTACTTTGACCCATTGGCAAATAATTTCACGATGGACAAAATTCATAATTTCATGAGTTATAACCCATGATTATTAGCCATTTTAATTGTTTTGAACCAATGGCAAGTAATTTTGCGGAGGTCAAAATTCTATTTTTAGTTGTTTTGAACTAGTGGCAAGTAATTTTGTGGATGTCAAAATTCACGATTCATGCGCTACAAGCCATGATTTTTTTCCACTTTTATTTGTTTTGTCTCGTTGGAAAATTTTTGTGGAAACCAAAGTTCTTGATTTCTTGAGGTTTAACTCATAATTGTTTTTCCATTTCAACGCATTTATACCCATTGGCAGATAATTTTGCGGAGGCAAAATTCCCAATTTTATGAGTTATAACCCATGATTTTTTCCATTTATTGTCATTTTGACCCATTGGAAAAAAATTCGTATGAGGTATAACTTGTGATTTTTTTCCATTTTTAGTCATTTATACCCATTGGCAAGTAATTTTGCAGAGACCAAAATTCACGATTTCATGAGCTATAACCCTATTTGCCATTTTGTGGAGAGCAAAATTCACGATTTTATGAGATATAAGCCATGATTTTTGGCCATTTTAGTCATTTTGACGGTTGGCAAATAATTTTGTGAAAGCCAAAATTCACGATTTCATGAGCTATAATCCATGATTTTTCACCATTTTTAGTCATTTAAACCCATTGGCAAATAATTTTGCGAGACCAAAATTCACGATTTCATGAGTTATAACCCATGATTTTTTCCATTTTTAGTTATTTTGATCCATTGGCAAATAATTTTGCAGAGACCAAAATTCACGATTTCATGAGCTATAACCCATGATTTTTGGTCATTTTTAGTCATTTTGACCCATTGGCAAATAATTTTATGGAGTCTAAAATTCACGATTTCATGAGTTATAACCCATTATTTTTCTTCTAATTTTAGTAGTTTTAAACCATGGGCAAATAATTTTGCTAAGGCTAAAATATACAATTTCATAAGCTATAACCCAAGGTTATTAGCCATGTTTAGTCATTTTGAACCATTGGCTAATAAAATTTGTGGTAGGCAAAATTCATGATTTTAGGAGCTATAGCCCATGATTATCGGCTATTTATATTTGTTTGATCCATTGGCAAATAATTTCACGATGGACAAAATTCATAATTTTCTAAGCTATAACCCATGATTTTTGGTCATTTTTAGTCATTTTGACCCATTGGCAAATAATTTTGTGAAAGCCAAAATTCACGATTTCATGAGCTATAACCCATGATTATTGGCTATTTTAATTGTTTTGAACCAATGGCAAGTAATTTTGCGGATGTCGAATTCACAATTTCATGAGCTATAACCCATGATTTTTGGTCATTTTAGTCTTTTGACCTCATGACAAATAATTTCACGATGGACAAAATTCATAATTTCATGAGTTATAACCCATGATTATTGGCCATTTTAGTCATTTTGACCCATTGGCAAATAATTTTGTGGATGTCAAAATTCACAATTTCATGAGCTATAACCCATGATTTTTGGCCATTTTATTCATTTTGACCCATTGGCAAATAATTTTGTGAAAGCCAAAATTCACGATTTCATGAGCTATAACCCATGATTTTTTCCATTTTTAGTCATTTTGACCCATTGGCAAATAATTTTGCGGATGTCGAATTCACAATTTCCTAAGCTATAACCCATGATTATTGGCCATTTTATTCATTTTGACCCATTGGAAAGCAATTTTGTGAAAGCCAAAATTCACGATTTCATGAATTATAATCCATGGTTATTTGCCATTTTAGTTGTTTCAATCAATGGCAAATAGTTTTACATAGGCAAAAATTTATGATTTCATGGGCTAAAATCCATGATTTTTTATTTTTAGTCATTTTGACCCATTGGCAAATAATTTTGCAGAGGCAAAAATTCCCAATTTTATGAGTTATGACCTAAGATTTTTGGCCTAATTTAGTCGTTTGATCCATTGGCAAATAATTTTGCAAGTGCAAACTTCACGATTTTATGAGATATAAGCCATGATTTTTTCCATTTTTAGTCATTTAAACCCATTGGCAAATAATTTTGTGAAAGCCAAAATTCACGATTTCATGAGCTATAACCCATGATTTTTTCCCATATATAGTCATTCAACCCATTGGCAAATAATTTTGCAAGTGCAAACTTCACGATTTTATGAGTTATAACTCATGATTTTTGACCATTTTGAGTTGTTTCGACCCATTGGCAAATAATTTCACGATGGACAAAATTCATAATTTCATGAGTTATAACCCACGATTTTTTGATATTTTTAGTCGTTTCGATCCATTGGCTAATTATTTCGTGCTTGCCAAAAGTCATGATTTTATGAGTTATAACTCATGATTTTTGACTATTTTTAGTCATTTAAACCCATTGGCAAATAATTTCATGGTGGCAAAAGTCATGATTTTATGAGTTATAACTCCCAATTATTGGCCATTTTTATTCATTTTGACCCATTTTGTAAGCTATAACTCATAGTTTTGGGCCATTTTTTGTCGACCCGTTGTCAAATAATTTCACGATGGACAAAATTCATAATTTTCTAAGCTATAACCCATGATTTTTGGTCATTTTTAGTCTTTTTGACCTCATGACAAATAATTTCACGGAGGAAAAAATTCATAATTTCATGAGTTATAACCCACGAATATTGGCTATTTTTAATTGTTTTGAACCAATGGCAAGTAATTTTGCGGAGGTCAAAATTCTATTTTTAGTTGTTTTGAACTAGTGGCAAGTAATTTTGTGGATGTCAAAATTCACGATTTCATGAGTTATAACCCATGATTTTTCCACTTTTATTTGTTTTGTCTCGTTGGAAAATTTTTGTGGAAACCAAAGTTCTTGATTTCTTGAGGTTTAACTCATAATTGTTTTTCCATTTCAACGCATTTATACCCATTGGCAGATAATTTTGCGGAGGCCAGAATTCACGATTTCATGAGCTATAATCCAAACTTTTTTTCCATTTATTGTCATTTTGACCCATTGGAAAAAAATTCGTATGAGGTATAACTTGTGATTTTTTTTCCATTTTTAGTCATTTATACCCATTGGCAAGTAATTTTGCAGATGTCAGAATTCACAATTTCCTGAGTTACAATCCATAATTTTTTTCCATTTATTGTCATTTTGATCCATTGGCTAAATATGTTGTGTTGGCCAAAATTCATGATTTTGTGAGCTATAACCAATGATTTTATTCCATTTTTAGTTATTTTGATCCATTGGCAAATTATTTCACGGTGGCCAAATTTCACATTGTCGAATTATTTCACATTGGCGAAAAGTCAAGATTTCGTGAGCTATAATGTATGATTTTTAGCCATATTTATTCATCTTAACCCTTTGGCAAGTAATTCTGCGGAGACCAAACTTTACTATTTTGTAAACTGCAACCCATGATTTAGGGCCATTTTGAGTCATTTCGACTCGTTGTCAAATAATTTCATGGTGGCAAAAAGTCACAATTTCTCGAGCAATTTGCCATTTTTAGTCATTTTGTCTATATAGCAAACAATTTCGTGGAGGTTAAAATTCATGATTTCATGAGTTATTACCCATGATTATTGGCCATTTTTTATTGTTTCAAACCTGTGGACAATAATTTTATGGAGTCTAAAATTCACGATTTTATGAGATATAAGCCATGATTTTTTTCTATTTCTATTCATTTCATCTTATTGCAAAATAATTTTGTGAAAGCCAAAATTCACGATCTAATGAGGTATAACCCTTGATTTTTTTTATTTTTTACCATTTATACCCATTGGCAAATAATTTCGCAGAGACCAAAATTCACGATTTCAAGAGCTATAACCCATGATTTATTTATTTATTATCATTTTGACCCATTGGCAAATAATTTCTCATTGGCTAAGATTCATGATTTTGTGAGCTATAGCCCATGATTTTTTGCCGCTTTTAGTCATTTCGATCCATTGGCATATTGTTTCGCAGTGGCCAAAATTCATAATTTTGTGAGTTATAACAGCCAAAATTCATGATTTCCTAAACTAAAACCCATGATTTTTGACCATTTTGAGTTGTTTCGACCCATTGGAAAGCAATTTTGTGAAAGGCAAAGTTCTCGATTTCTTGAGTTATAACTCATGATTTTTTGACTATTTTTAGTCGTTTCGATACTATAGTAAATAATTTTGCAAGTGCAAACTTCACGATTTTATGAGTTTTAACTAATGATTTTTGGTCATTTTCACTTGTTTCGACCCATTGGCAAATAATTTTGCGAAGTCCAAAATTTTCTAAGCAAAAACCCATAATTTTCTACCATATCTTGTTGTTTCGATCTGTTGGAAAATATTTTTGCGGAGTTCAAAATTCACAATTACATGAGCTAAAATTCACGATTTTTTGGTATTTTCAGTAGTTTCAGCCCGTACGCAAATACGCTTGTTGAGGCTAAAATTTACAGTTTCATGATCTATAAACCATGATTATTAGCCATTTTTAGTCATTTCGACCCATTGGGTAATAAAATTTGTGGTAGCTAAAGGTCATAATTTTAGGAACCGTCACCCACGATTATTAGCCATTTTTAGTTGTTTCAATCCATTGCCAAATAATTTTGAGAGCCAATATTAGCGATTTCATAAGTTGTAACCCATGATTATTGGCTATTTTTAGTCGTTTCAATAGATTGGCAAATAATTTCACGGATGTCAAAATTCACAATTTCATGAGCTATAATTTTGGCCATTTTTAGTCATTTCAACCCATATGTAAATAATTTTGTGGAGTTCAAAATTTATAATTTCAAGAGCAATAACCAAGAATCATAAGTAAGAGCAATAACCCAAAATCATAAGACATTTTTAGTAGTTTTGACCCATTGGTAAATTAATTTTTGGTTTCCAAATTACACGATTTCATGAGTTATAACCCATGATTTTTTACCGTTTATATAGCCCATGATTTCCAGCCATTTTAAGTTGTTTTGATCTATTGTCAAAACATTTCAAGGTTATAAAAATTCACAATTACCTGAGCTATAACCCTAGATTTTTTACCATTTTTATTCATTTTGTCCCCTTGGCATAAAATTTTATGAGGCAAAATTCATGATTTCATGAGTTATAACCCATGATTATTCTACCATTTTTAGTCATTTTGACCCATTGGCAAATAATTTTGTGGTGGCCAATATTCATGATTTCTAATCTATAACCCACAATGTTTGGCTATTTTATACATTTTAACCCATTGGCAAGTAATTTTGCGGAGGCAAAATTCATGATTACATGAGCTAAAATTCACGATTTTATGTGTTAAAACCCATAATTTTGTTTTTCATATTTAGTCGTTTCGACCCATTGGCAAATAAATTCGAGGTAATCAAAATTCACGATTTCATGAGCTATGACCCATTATTTTTGTCCATTTTTAGACAATTCGACCTGTTGATAAATAATTTTGCGGAGGCAAAAATTCATGATTTTATGAGCTATAACCCATGATTTTTTTTACTTTTAGTCACATATACCCATTGCCAAATAATAATGCAGAGGCTAAAATTCATGATTTTAAGAGGTATAAACCATAATTTCTTTCCAATTTATAGTCGTTTCAACCCATTGGCAAATAATTTTATGGTGGCCAAAATTTTAGATTTCATTAGCAATACCCTTGATTATTCTACCATTTTTAGTCATTTTAATCGATTGGAAAATTATTTTGTGGTGACTAAAATTCACGATTTTGTGAGCTATAACCCATGATTTTTTACGATATTTAGTCATTTGGATCCATTGGCAAACTATTTCACGGTGGTCAAAAGTCATGATTTCGTGAGCTGTAACCCATAATTTTTGGCCTTTTTAATTGTTTTGACCTGTGTCAAATTATTTCGCGTTGGCCAAAAGTTATGATTTCGGGAGCTATAGCCCACGATTTTTGGCTATTTTTATACATTTTAACCCATTGGCAAGTAATTTTGCGGAGGCTAAACTTCACTATTTTGTGAGCTGTGACCTACGATTTAGGGCCATTTTCAGTCATTTCTATCTGTTGTCAAATAATTTTCACGGTGGCTAAAGTTCACAATTTCCTGAGCTATAACCCAGAATTTTTGGCTATTTTCAATCTTTTTGACGCTATGGCAAACAATTTCACGGAGGGCAAAATTCTTGATTTCATAAGTTATAATTCATGATTATTTGGCATTTTTATTTGTCTCAAATCAATAGCGATTAATTTTGTGCAGGCCAAAATCTCGATATCATCAGGTATAAGCAATGATTTCTTTTTCCATTTTTCATAATTTTGTCCCTTTGGTAAATTATTTCACTGAGGTCAAAATACATAATTTCATGCGATGTAACTTATGATTTTTTTCCATTTATATTCATGTATAACGACTGGTAAATAATTTCACAAAGGTGAAAATTCACGATTTCATGAGCTATATACCCCATGATTTTGTTCCATTTATGGTCTTTTTGAGCCAATGGCAAATAATTTCACTTCCACCAAAATTCATGATTTTGTAAGCTATAACCCATGATTTTTTCCACTTTTAATCACTTTGGCCCAGTGGCAAATTATTTCATTGTGGTAAAATTTCATGAGTTCGTGAGCTATAATGGCCAATATTCATGATTTCCTAATCTATAACCCACAATGTTTGGCTATTTTTAGCCATTTCGACCCCTTGGCAAATAATTTTACAAAGGGTAGACATTACGATTTCTTGAGTTATAACCCACGATTATTACCTATTTGGAGTCATTTCAATCCAAAAGTAAATAATTTTATAGAGTGCAAACTTCACGATTTCATGAGTTATGACTCACGATTTTTGGTCATTTTCACCCGTTTTGACCCATTGGTAAATAATTTCCCAAAGTCCAAACTTCCCTATTTCATGTGCTATAACCCATTGGTAAAATAATTCGCGAGGTACAAAATTCATGATTACATGAGCTATAACCCATGATTTTTTGCTATTTAAGGTTGTTTCAACCTATAGGCAAAAAGTTTTGCTAAGGTCAAATTTTATAATTTTCGGACCTATAAACCATGATTACTAGATATTTTTAGTCGTTTCAACCCATTGGCTAATAAAATTTGTGGTAGTCAAAATTCACGATTTCAGGAGCTATAACCCGTAATTATTGATCATTTTTAGTTGTGTCAATTCATTGTCAAATAATTTCGCGATAGAAAAAATTTACGATTTTATAAGCTATAATCCATGATTTTTACCATTTTTAGTCATTTTGACCCATTGACAAATAATTTTGTGGTGGCCAATATTCACGTTTTCATGACCTATAATACGCGATTATTGGTGATTTTTTTGCCTCTTCACCCAATTGGCAAATAATTTTATACAGGTCAAAATTCACGATTTCATGAGCTATAATACGCGATTTTTGATCATTTTCAGTCATTTCAGCCCATAGGCAAAGATGGCCAAAAGTCATAATTTCGTGAGCTATAACCCATGATTTTCGATCTTTTTTAATTGTTTCAACCCGTTATCAAATTATTTTGTGTTGGCAAAAGTCATGATTTCATGAGCTATAACCCACGATTTTATTCCCGTCGTTTTATGCTTTCTAGCCTGGATTTTATTTTCTAGTTTTTATTTTCCAAAATGCATAACTAAATATTGTAGGAATTCTAGAATTGAATGAAGCAAGTTTGATTTCTTTTATGATTTGTTGATTGCTCTCTTGTACTTAAAATGATCATGCTTAGGATAATCAACTAGAAAACTAATTGGTGGATGAAGAATTTGATAATCTATGCTTATCTTGAGTGATTTGATAGGTTATGCTTATGAACTCTAGAATTACTATCTAGTTGCTTGTTCTTTTCATGAATGATGATTTTACTTGGATGATAATTTGATAGGTTATACTTTCCTTAAGTGGTTTGATAGTCTATGTTTAATAAATCTAAAGTAAAATGTGATAAAAAGACAGTAGTTCATAAATCCTAAATTAATACAACTTTTGGATTTAATTCTAGATTCCTATCTTTTCTCTTGATTTTCTCCATATTTTACTTGTTTTGATTTTTCCTCTTTACGGTTAGTTTTTCTAGTCTTGATTTTGTTCTTTTCTAGTTTTCTTTATTTCTCCTACTTGCTATTCTTTATTTCCTTTTATTTGTCCACTCTCTTTTTCCCCTCTTGTTCTAGTTTTCTATTATTTATAAATAATCGCCCACTCTCTTTATCTCTCCACATTTTCACTCCTAATTGTCTATACACAACTCTAGGATCCAACTTAGAATATTTCCTACACACCTTTCTTGTGGGATCAACGTTGTAACTATAATATAACTTGATTGTGCACTTGCAAGCTCGATACTATTTCCACAACACATCAGCTATAAACTATGATTTTTGGTCTGTTTTGGTCATTTCGACCCATTGTCAAATAATTTTGCGGTAGCCAAAATTCACGATTTTGTGAGCTATAACCCAAGACTTTTGGCCATTTTTGGTGTTTTTGACAAGTTGTCAAATGATTTGGCTATGGTCGAAAATCATGATCTCTTGAGCTACAGCCCATGACCTTCGGCTATTTCTAGTCATTTCAAGCCGTTGGCAAAAAATTTTGCGGAGGTCAAAATTCACAATTTCATGTGCGTTAACCCATAATTTTAGCCATTGGTAGTTGTTTCGACCTATTGCCAAATAATTCCTTGGAGGCCAAAATCAAAGAATTCATGAGCTCTTACCCATAATTTTTAGCTATTTTTAGTTGTTTTGACCCATTGGAAAATAATTTTGTGGTAGCCCAAATTCATGATTTCCTAAGCTATAACCCATGATTTTTGGCCATTTTTAGTCATTTCAACCCCATGAAAAAAATTTAATTTTCTATAACCCATGAAATTTTTACATTTTTAGTTATTTTGGCCCATTGGCCGATTATTTTGTGAAGGCTAAAATTCACAAATTCGTATACTATAACCCATGATTTTTGACGATTTTAGTTGCTTCTACCCATTAGAAAATAATTTTGCAGAGTCCAAAATTCATGATTACATGAGATGATTTTTTATCATTTTTATTAGTTTTAGCCCATATGCAATTAATTTCACTAAGGCCAAAATTTATGATTTCGTGAGCAATAACCCATGATTTTTAGCATTTTTAGTCACTTTGACCCATTGCCTAATAAATTCGCAGACACCAAAATTCTTGATTTTATGAGTTATAACATTTTCAGTTGTTTTGACCCGCTGGTTTCACGGTAGCCAAAATCCTTGATTTCTTGAGCTATAATTTGTTGCCCTTTTTTTAGTCATTTTGACCCATTGGCAAATAATTTTGCGTTGGCCAAAATTGGCGATTTTGTGAGCTATAACCCGTGATTTTTTACCATTTTTTTTTTATCATTTCTACCAATTGGTAAATAATTTTGTGGTAGCCCAAATTCATGATTACATGAGCTATAACCCTTAATTATTTGACATTTTTAGTCATTTTGAACCATTGGCAAATAATTTCGTTGAGGTCAAAATTCATGATTTCTTGAGCAATAACCTACGATTTTAATCGTTTCGGCCCATAGGCAAATAATTTCATGGAGGCCAAAATTCATGATCTCATGAGTTATCATCCATGGTGATTAGACATTTTTAGTCATTTCGAGCCAGTGATAAATAAATTTGCGGAGTATAAACTTCATAATTTTATGAGCTATAACCCATAGTTTTTTGTCATGGTCATTCGTTTCGACCCTTTGACAAGTAATTTTATAGAGACCAAACTTCACTATTTTGTGAGTTATATAACTCATGATTTTTGCCATTTTTAGGCATTTTGACCCATTGTCAAATAATTTTGCGATGACCAAAATTCATGATTTCCTAAGCTATAACCCATGATATTTGGCTATTTTTATTTATTTCAACAACTTAGCAAAAAAAAAATTCGAAGGGCAAAATTCATGATTTGATCAATTATAACTCACAATTATTAGCCATTTATAGTTGTATCTAACCATGGCAAATAATTTTGCAGAGGCCAAACTTCATAATTTCATGAGCAATAACCCATGATTTTGGCCATTTTAGTTGCTTCTACCCATTAGAAAATAATTTTGCGAGACCAAAATTCATGATTACATGAGATGATTTTTATCATTTTTATTAGTTTTAGCCCATATGCAATTAATTTCACTAAGGCCAAAATTTATGATTTCATGAGCAATAACCCATGATTTTTGCCATTTTAGTCATTTTGACCCATTGGCAAATAATTTCATGATGATCAAAATTCATGATTTCATGAGTTATAACCCATGATTTTTAGTCATTTTAGTCATTTTGACCCACTGGTTTCACGGTAGCCAAAATCCTTGATTTCTTGAGCTATAATTTGTTGCCCTTTTTTTAGTCATTTTGACCCATTGGCAAATAATTTTGCGTTGGCCAAAATTCATGATTTTGTGAGCTATAACCCGTGATTTTTACCATTTTTTTATCATTTCTACCAATTGGTAAATAATTTTGTGGTAGCCCAAATTCATGATTACATGAGCTATAACCCTTAATTATTTGACATTTTAGTCATTTTGAACCATTGGCAAATAATTTCGTTGAGGTCAAAATTCATGATTTCTTGAGCAATAACCCATGATTTTTAGTCATTTTAGTCATTTCGATACATTGGCAAATAATTTCATGGAGGCCAAAATTCATGATCTCATGAGTTATCATCCATGGTGATTAGACATTTTAGTCATTTTGACCCATTGGCAAATAATTTTGCGATGACCAAAATTCATGATTTTCAGAGCTATAACCAATGTTTTTGGCCAAATTTAGTCATTTTAGTCATTTTAGTCATTTCAACCCATTGGTAATTAATTTTATGGAGGCCAAAATTCATGATTTTGTGAGCTATAACTCATAATTTTTGCCATTTTAGGCATTTTGACCCATTGTCAAATAATTTCATGATGATCAAAATTCATGATTTCCTAAGCTATAACCCATGATTTTTAGCATTTTTAGTCATTTCGATCCATTGGCAAATAATTTTTGCAGAGGCCAAACTTCATAATTTCATGAGCAATAACCCAAAATTTATGGTCATTTTTAATCATTTCAACCCATTGGTAATTAATTTTATGGAGGCCGTAAATTAACGATATCATAACCTATAACCCATGATTTGTTTTCCATTTATAGTCATTTATACCCATTGGTAAATAATTCCCGGTGGCCAAAATTAACGATTTCATGAGCTATTACCCATGATTTTGTTTCTATTATTAGTCATTTCGATACATTGGCAAATTAGTTTGCTGTTGTCAAAATTCATAATTTCGTGATCTATAACACATTATTTTCGGCCATTTTTAGGTTTTTCAAGCCGTTGTCAAATAATTTCATAGTGGCTATAATTCACTAATTTTTGAGTTATAAGTCATGATTTTTTTCCCATTTTTAGTCATTTTGACTCTTGGTAAACAATTTTGTACAGTCAAAATTTCACGTTACTAAAGCTATAACTCATAATTTTGACCCCTCGGCAAAAAGTTTGCATAGGAAAACATTTCGCATTTTAGGAGTTAATGACCCACTATTATCAGCCACTTTTAGTTTTTTAAAACCAATGGGTAATAATTTTGCAGAGACCAAAATTCACAATTTCCTAAGCTATAAGCCATGATGTTTTCTTTTTTTAGTCATTTTGTCCCGTTGGCAACTAATTTCATAGAGGTAAAATTTCAGAATTTCATGGGCAATAACCCATGAATTTTGGCCATTTTAGTCATTCTCACCATAAAAAAATAATTTTGCTGAAGTCAAAGTTAATGATTTCATGAGTTATAACCCATGATTATTTTTTCTATTTTTAGTCATTTATATGGATTGACAAATAATTTTGCAAATTCACAATTTCATGAGCTGTAACCCATGATTTTTTCCATTTATAGTCATTTTGACCTATTGGCAAATAACTTCATAGTGGCCAAAATTTATGATTTCATGAGCTGTAACCCATGAGTTTTTTTATAACTATTAGTCATTTCGATTTATTGCAAATTATTTCTTGGTGGCCAAAATTCATGATTTTGTGAGCTATAACTCATAATTTTTTGCCATTTTCAGTCATTTCGATCCATTGGCAAATTATTTTGTGGTGCCTAAAATCCACGATTTTGTGAGCTATGTCCCATGCTTTTTAGCCATTTTTAATTGTTTCAACCGTTGTTAAATAATTTCATGATGATCAAAATTCATGATTTTCCGAGCTATAACCAATGTTTTTTGGCCAAATTTAGTCATTTCGGCCCCATTGCAAATAATTTTATGGAGTCTAAAATTCACGATTACAAGGGCTATTGGCCATGATTTTTTTTCCATTTTTAGTAGTCTCAGCCTATAAGCAAATAATTTCACTAAGGCCAAAATTTAAGATTTTATAAGCTACCCATGATTTTTAGTCATTTTTAGTCATTTCGACCCATTGGCTAATAAATTTGTAAAAGCCAAAATTCATGATTTCATGAGCTATAACCCACGATTTTTGGCCATTTATAGTCATTTTGACCCATTGGTTTCATGGTAGCCAAAATTCATAATTTCATGAGCTATAACCTGTGACTATTTGCTATATTTAGTCGTTTTGTCCCAATGGCAAATAATTTCATGGGCTATGTCCCATGCTATATTGGGCTATTTTCGTCATTTCGGCCCATTGGAAAATAATTTATTGGTAGTGAAAGTTGACAATTTCCTGAGCAATAACCCACTATTATTGACCATTTTTAGTCATTTCGACCTATTGGTAAATTATTTTACGGAGGTCAAATATCACAATTTGATGAGCTATAATCTATAATTTTTGGCCATTTTTAGTCATTTCAGCCAATATGGGTATAATTTCAAGTAAACCATAATTCACAATTTTCATGCACTTTAAACAATGAGCATTAGACATATTTAGTCAATGAGCTATAATCCATAATTTGTGGCCATTTTTATTCATTTCAACCCATTGGTAAGTAATTCCGTGGAGACCAAACATCACTATTTCGTGAGGTATAACACATGATTTTTTATCATTTTTAGTCATTTCAACCCATTGTCTAATAATTTTACAGTGGCCAAAGTTCACAACTTACTGAGCTATAAACCATAATTTTTGGCCATTTTTAGTTGTTTTGATCCCTTGGAAAAAAATTTACGAAGGGAAAAATTCCTGATTTCATGACTTATAACCCATGATTATTAGCTCTTTTCAGTTGTTTCAAACCAATGGCAAATAATTTTGCGGAGGCCAAAATTCAAGATTTCATGAGCTATAAGCCATGATTTTTTTTTTATTTTAGTCGATTCATCCCGTTGGCAAATAATTTTGTGGAGGCCAAAATTCTTGATTTTACGAGCTATAACCCATGATTTTGGCCATTTTAATCAATTTGACCCATTTGTAAATAATTTTATGGAGGCCAAAATATATAATTTCATGACTAGTTGATTATACCCATTGGCTCACAGAGGCAAAAATTCACAATTTTGTGAGCTATAACCCTTTTTTCAATTTATTGTCATTTCGACCCATTGGCAAATAATTTTATAGTGGCTAAAATTCAGGATTTTATTAGCTATAACCCATGATTTTTTACTATTTTTAGCCATTTGGATTATTCACAAAATATTTTCTGGAGTTCAAAATTCACGTTTCATGAGCTATAACTCATAATATTTGGCCATTGTTTTTTATTGTTTTGACCCATTATCAAATTATTTCCTGATGGTCAAAATTCATGATTTTTTAAGCTATAACCCATGATTTTTGGTCATTTTTAGTCATTCGACCCCTTGGCAAACAATTACGTGGAGGGTAAAATTCATGATATCATGAGTTATAGACCACAATTATTGTCCATTTTTACTCATTTCGAACCAGTAATAAATAATTTTGTAGATGCAAATTTCACGATTTCGTAATCTATAACTCACCATTTTTTATCGTCTCGACTCATTGGTAAATAATTTCGTAGAGTCCAAACTTCACGATTTCATGAGCTATAACCCATAATTTTTAGCCATTTTCAGTCATTTCGACCCATTGGAAAATAATTTTGCAGAGTCTAAAGTTCACAATTACATGAGGTATAACCCATGATTTTTTGCCATTATTAATAGTTTCAGCCAATTGGCAAATATTTTAACTAAAGCTAAAATTTACGGTATCATGAGCTATGAACCATGATTTTTGGCTATTTTTAGCCGTTTTGATCCATAAAATTCATGGAGGCCAAAATTTATGATTTCCTAAACTATAACCCATTATTTTAAACCATTTTTAGTAGTTTCGACTCCTTACCAAACAATTTCGTAAAAGGCAAAATGCACGATTTCATGAGTTATAATCCATGATTATTGGATATTTTTAGTCTTTTCAAACCAATGGTAAACAATTTTGCGGAGTCGAAACATCACAATTTCATAAGCTATAACTCATAATTTTTGGCTATTTCTAGCCATTTCGATCCATTGGCAAATAATTTCACGAAGTCCAAACTTCATGATTTCATGAGCTATAACCAACGATTTTTAGTTATTTCTAGTTATTTTAACCCACTGGCAAATAATAACGCAGAGGCTAAAATTCACGATTGCATGAGCAATAACACATGATTTTTTTACCATTTTAGTTCGTTTCGACCCATTTGCATATAACTCTAGGGAAATTAAAATTCACGATATCATGAGCCATAACCCAAATTTTTTGGATATTTTTAGTCATTTTCACCCATTAAAAAATAATTTGTGGAGGCCTAAATTCACTATTTCATTAGCTATAACTAATGATTTTTTTTTCTATTTTTAGTCGTTGATACCCACTGTCAAATAATTTCACGGAGGCTAAAATTTATGATTTAATGAGGAATAATCCATGATTTTTTTCCATTTATTGTCATGTCGACCCATTAGCAAATACTTTCATGGTGACCAAAATTCATGATTTCATGAGCAATAACCCATGATTTTTTGTCTTTTTTAGTCATTTCGATTCCTTAGCAAATTATTTTGTGGTAGTTAAAATTCATGATTTCATGAGCTATAACCCATGATTTTTTGCCATCTTTAGCCGTCTCAATCTATTTTGCAAATTATTTTGTGGTGGCCAATACTCATGATTTCTTGAGCTGTAACTCACGATTTTTGGCCATTTTTAATTATTTCCACCAATTGTGGAATAATTACATGATGGTTAAAATTCCAAATTTTTGAGCTATAACACATGTTGTTTGAGCATTTTTACCCATTTTGACCCGTCGGCAAATAAATTTGTAGAGGTGAAACTTCACTATTTCTATGAGCTATATAATCCATGATTTTTTTACCATTTTTAGTCGTTTCGACCGGTTATCAAATAATTTCACTGTGGCCTAATTTCACAATTTTCTAAGATATAACCCATGATTTTTAGCCATTTTTAGTCTTTTTGACCCCATGACAAACAATTATGCGAAGGGTAAAATTCACAATTTCATGAGTTATAATCCACAATTAATGGCCAATTTCAGTTATTTGACCCAATGGCAAATAATTTTGCGGAGTCCAAAATTCACGATTTGACGAGCTATAAGCCATGATTTTTGTTTCCATTTTTAGTCATTTTGTCATATTGGAAATTAATATGCGGAGGCCAAAATTCCTAAATTCGTGAGGTATAACCCATAATTTTTGGCCATTTTTTGTTTACTTTAACCCATTGGTAAATAATTTTGTAGAGTCCCAAATTCATGATTTTATGAGATATAACCCATGATTTTTTCTATTTTTAGCCGTTTATATCCATTAGCAAATATCTTTGCAGTGGTGAAAATTCACGATTTTATGAATTATGACCCATGCTTTTTTGTCGTTTATAGCCATTTTGACCCATTGGGAAATAATTTTGTAGTGGCTAAAATTCACAATTTCATGAGCTATTATGCATGTTTTTTTTACCATTTTAAGTCATTTCGATCCATTGGCAAATTATTTAGCAGTGGTAAAAATTCATAATTTTGTAAGCTATAACCCATAATTTTTTGACATTTTTAATCTTTTTCAATCTATTAGCAAATTATATTGCATTGGCCAAAATTCATTGGTTCATGAGCTATAACCCACGATTTTTTGCCATTTTAGTTGTTTCAACCTATTGTCAAATAATTTCATGATGGTCAAAATTCACTATTTCCTTAGTTATAACTGACGAATAATGGCCATTTTTTGTAATTTCAGCTGCTTGGCAAACAATTTTATAGAGTCCAAAATTCACAATTACATGGGCTATGACCCACGATTTTTTTTCATTTTTAGTAGTTTCAGGTATAGGAAAATAATTTTACGGGGACCAAAATTTAACTTTCATGAGCTATCCATGATTTTTGGCCTTTTAAGTCATTTCAATCCATTGGCTAACATTTTGACCACGATTGTCGAAATTCATGGTTTCTTGAGCTATAACCCATGATTGTCGACCATTTTTAGTCATTTCGACCTGTTGGTTTCACATTATCTAAAAATCACCATTTCATAACCTAAACCTGTGATTATTTCCCCTTTTTTATTGTCTTGATCCATTAGCAAATAATTTGATTTGTGGCCAAAATTCACGATTTCAGGAGCTATAACTCGTGATTTTTGGCCATTTTTGTCATTTTAACCCATTAGCAAATAATTTCATGGTAGCATTATTTCACAATTTTCTAAGCTATAACCCCCTACTATCGGTCATTTTTAAATATTTTAATCCATTGGTAAATAATTTCGCGAAGGTCAAAATTCACGACTTCATGACCTATAACCCATAATTTTTGGCCATTTTTAATTGTTTCAGCAAAAGGGAAATAATTTCAAGTAGGCAAAAATTCATGACTTTCATGAGCTATAACCCATGATGATTAGACATTTTTAGTCATTTCAAGCTACTGGTAATAAAAATTTTGGAGTCCAAATTACACGATTTCATGAGCTATAACCAATGATTTTCGGCCATTTTTATTCATTTCAACCTATTGTCAAATAATTTCACGATTGAAAAAATTCCTATTTCATGAGCTATAACCCATAATTTTGGCCATTTTAGTTATTTCAACCTATTGTCAAATAATTTTGTATGACCAAAGTTCATGATTTTCTGAGCTATAACCCATGATTTTTAGCTATTTTTAGTCATTTCAAACCAATGATAAATAATTTTGTGGTGGCCTTAATTCACGATTTCATGAGCTACAAGTCATGATTTTTTTTTCTATTTTTAGTTGTTTCGTCCCGTTGGCAAATAATTTTGAGGAGGCCTTAATTCACGATTTCATGAGTTATAACCCATGATTTTTGACCATTTTTAGTCATTTCGATCCATTTGTAAAATTATTTTACGGAGGTCAAAATTCACAATTTTATTAGCTATAACTCATGATTTTTTCCATTACTAATCATTTATACCCAATGGCTCACTGAGGCCAAAATTCACGATTTCATGAGCTATAACCCTTTTTTTCATTAATCGTCATTTTAACTAGTTGGCAAATAAAAATTCATGATTTCATTTAATATAACCCATAATTTTTTGCCATTTTAGTCCTTTAGATCATTAGGAAATTATTTTGTGCTGGCAAAAATTAATGATTTCGTGAGTTATAACCGAGGAGTTTTGGCCATTTATTGTTATTTCAATCCATTATCAAATAATTTCACAATGGCCAAAGCTCATGATTTTTTGAGCTATAACCTACAAAATTTGGCCATTTTTAGTCATTTCGACCCATTGGCAAACAATTTAGCGTGGGGCAAAATGCATGGTTTCATGAGTTATATCTCATAATTACTGTCCATTTTTAGTCATTTCGATCCAATAGTAAATACTATTATAGAGTGTAAATTTCACAATTTCGTGAGCTATAACTCACCGTTTTTGGCAATTTTTAGTCATCCCGACCCATTGGCAAATAAATTCATAGGGTCTAAACATCACGATAACCCATAATGTTTTGTCATTTCTAATAGTTTTGACCCATTAGAATATAAGTTTGCAGAGTCTAAAGTTCACCATTATATGGAAAATAATTTCACAGAGTCCAAAATTTTTGATTATATGGAAAATAGTTTTGACCCATTTTTAGTAGTTTGAGCCCATAGGCAAATAATCTTGCTGAGGTCAAAGTTTACGATTTACTGAGTTATAACCCATGATGATTAGCCATTTTTAGTCATTTCGATCCATTGACTAATAAAACTTGTGGTAGCCAAAATTCACTATTTTAAGAGCTATAAGCATGATTATTAGACATTTTTAGTTGTTTTGATCAATTGCCAAATAATTTCACGATTGAAAAAATTCCCTATTTCATGAGCTATAACCCGATATTTTTTTACCATATTAGTCATTTTGAACTCGTGGCAAATAATTTTGTGTTAATAAATATTCACGATTTTGTGAGCTATAACTCATGATTATTCGTGATTTTTAGTCATTTCACCCATTGGCAAATAATTTTATCGAGGTCAAGATTCACAAATTCTTGAGGTATAATCCGAGATTTTCGGCCATGTTTTGTAATTTCACCCCATGGGCAAATAATTTTGTGGAGTCCAAAATTCACAATTTTAAGAGCTGTAACCCACGATCTAAAGATATTTTTAGTCGTTTCGAGCCATTGGTAAATTAATTTACTGTGTCCAAATTACACGATTTCATGAGTTATAACCCATGAATTTTAGACCAAGTTTCTCTATTTCTTTAGCTATATAACCCAAGAGTTTTGGCCATTTTAGGCATTTTGACCCATTGTCAATTATTTTAGCGGATAAAAAAGTTTACGATTTTCTGAGCTATAAGCCAAGATTTGTTTTGCCATTTTTAATTGTTTTGACCCTTTGGCAAACAATTTCGTGCTAGGTAAAATTCACAATTTCATGAATTATAACCCATGATTATTGGCCATTTTTAATTGTTTCAAACTAATGACATTTTTAATCGTTTAGACCCATTGGCAAATAATTTTATGGAGGCCAAAATTCACAATTTCATGAGCTATAACCCATAATTTTTGATCATTTTTAGTCATTTTGACCCATTGATAAATAATTTTGTGGAGTCCAAAATTCACAATTTCATGAGCTATAACCCATGATTTTTTCATTTTTATCATTTATACCCATTGGCAAATAATTTCATGGTGGCCAAAATTCACAATTTCCTACGCTATAACAAATGATTTTTGACTATTTTTATTCTTTTTGCCCCAAGGCAAACAATTTCGTGGAGGGAAAAATTTACAATTTCATGAATTATAACCAATGGTTATTGGCCATTTTTGGTTGTTTCGAACCAATGGCAAATAATTTTATGGAGAAAAAATTAATGATTTCATAAGCTAAAATCCATGTTTCTTTCATTTTGAGTCATTTCGACCTGTTGGCAAATAATTTCGTAGAGGCTGAAATTCACGATTTTATGCGTTATGACCCATAATTTTTGATCATTTTTAGTCATTTTGACCCATTGATAAATAATTTTACAGAGGCTAAAATTCATGATTTAATGAGCTATGACCCATGATTATGTTTTTCAATTTTTAGTCACCTATACACATTGGCAAATAATTTTGTGGTGATCAAAATTCATGATTTCATGAGCTATACCCATGTATTTTGGAAAATATTTTTAGTTGTTTCAATCCATTTTCAGTCATGTATTTCGTGAGCTATAACCTATGATTTTCAGCCATTTTTATTCATCTTAACCCCTTGGCAAGTAATTTTGCGGAGACCAAACTTTACTATGTTGTGAGCTGTAACCCATGATTTAGGGCCATTTTGAGTCAATTTGACCCGTTCTCAAATAATTTCATGGTGGCCAAAATTCATAATTCTTGAGCAATTTGCCATTTTTATGGAAGTCAAAATTCATTATTTCATGAGTTAACCCATGATTATTGGCCATTTTTTGTTATTTTGAATGAATGATAAATAATTTTATGGAGGCTAAACTTCACGATTTCATGAGCTATAAGCCATGATTTTTTTCCGTTTTTATTCGTTTAATCCTATTACAAAATTATTTTGCAGAAGCCAAAACTCACAATTTCATGAGGTATAGCCCATGATTTTTTTTCATTTTTTATCATTTATACCCATTGGCAAATAATTTCCCAGAGGCCAAAATTCACAATTTCATGAGCTATAACCCATAATTATTTTCATTTATTGTCATTTTGACCCATCGGCAAATAATTTTACATTGGCCAAGATTCATGATTTCATGAGCTATAACCCATGATTTTTTCATTTATTGTCATTTTGACCCATTGGCAAATAATTTCGCATTGGCCAAGATTCATGATTTTGTGAGCTATAACCCATGATTTTTTTGCCACTTTTAGTCATTTCGATCCATTGGATAATTATTTCACAATGGGCAAAATTCATAATTTTGCAAGTTATAACAGCCAAAATTCATGATTTCCTGAGCTAAAACGCATGATTGTCTTACCATTTTGAGTTGTTTCGACGCCTTGGAAAATAATTTTGTGAAGGGCAAATTTCTCGATTTCGTGAGTTATAACTCATGATTTTTGGCTATTTTTAGTCATTTTGATATAATAGTAAATAATTTTACAGAGTGCAAACTTCAAGATTTCATGAGTTATAAGTAATGATTTTTGGTCATTTTCACTCGTTTCGACCCATTGGCAAATAATTTTGCAAAGTCCAAACTTCACTAATTTATGAGCAATAGCCCATAATTTTTTTTCCATATCTTGTTGTTTCGATCCATTGGAAAATATTTTCGAGGAGTTCAAAATTCACAATTACCAGAGTTAAAATTCATGATTGTTTTGGAATTTTCAGTAGTTTCAGCCCGTAGGCAAATAAGCTTGCTGAGGCTAAAATTTATTGTTTCATGAGCTATAAACCATGATTATTAGCCATTTTTTATCATTTCGACCCATGGGGTAGTAAAATTTGTGGTAGCCAAAGGCCATAATTTGAGGAGCTATTACCCACGATTATTGGCCATTTTTTAGTTGTTTCAATCCATTGCCAAATAATTTCGAGAGCCATTTTTCACATAAGCTATAACCTATGATTATTGGCTATTTTTAGTCATTTTAACAAATTGATAAATAATTTCACGGAGGTTAAAATTCACAATTTCATGAGCTATAATCCCTGATTTTGGCCATTTTTAGTCATTTCAACCCATAGGCAAATAATTTCGTGGAGTCCAAAATTCATAATTTCAAGAGCTATAACCCAGAATCATAAGACATTTTCAGTAGCTTTGACCCATTGGTAAATAAATTTTTGGTTTCTAAATTACATAATTTCCTGAGTTATAACCCATGATTTTTGACCATTTAATTTATTTCAACCCATTGGCAACTAATTCGCATGGACCAAACTTCACTATTTCTTGAGCTATATAACCCATGATTTCCAGCCATTTTTAGTTGTTTTGACCTATTGTCAAAATATTTCGAGGTTATAAAAATTCATGATTACCTAAGCTATAACCCTCGATTTTTGACCATTTTTATTCAATTTGTACCCTTGGAATTCAATTTCACGGAGGTTAAAATTCACAATTTCATGAGCTATAACCCATGATTTTTGCCATTTTAGTCATTTCAACCCATTGGCAAATAATTTTGTGGAGGCTAAAATTCATGATTTCATGAGCTATAATGACCAAAATTCATGATTTCGTGAGCTATAACCCGGATTTTTGGCCATTTTAGTCATTTCAACTCATTGGCAAATAATTTCACGGAGGTTAAAATTCACAATTTCATGAGCTATAATGACCAAAATTCATGATTTTATGAGCTATAACCCATGATTTTTTCCATTTATAGTCATTTCAACTCATTGGCAAATAATTTTACGGTGGCCAAAATTCACGATTTCATAGGCTATGACCCATAATTTTTGTCCATTTTCAGACATTTCGAACCGTTGATAAATAATTTTGCGGAGGCCAAAAGTCATGATTTTATGAGCAATAACCCATGATTTTTTTAAATTTTTAGTCACTTATACCCATTGCCAAATAATATTGCGGAGGCTAAAATTTATGATTTCAAGAGGTATAATTTTCCCATTTATAGTCATTTCAACTCATTGGCAAATAATTTTACGGTGGCCAAAATTCAAGATTTCCGGAGCAATATCCATGATTATTCTATCATTTGTAGTCATTTCAATCGATTGGCAAATTATTTCATGGTGGCTAAAATTCATGATTTCGTGAGCTATAACCCATGATTTTTTGCGATATTTAGTCATTTGGATCCATTGGCAAATTATTTCGCGGTGGCCAAAACTCAAGATTTTGTAAGCTATAACCCATGATTTTTGGCCTTTTTTAATTATTTCGGCCTGTTGTCAAATTATTTTGCATTGGCCAAAAGTCATGATTCCGTGAGCTATATAGCTCACGAATTTTAACCCATTGGCAAATAATTTTGCGGAGACCAAACTTCACTCTTTTATGACCTGTGACCTACAATTTAGGGTCATTTTTAGACATTTCTATCCATTGTCATATAATTTCATGGTGGCCAAAGTTCACAATTTGCTGAGCTATAACCCAGGATTTTTGGCCATTTTCAATTATTTTGATGCTATGGCAAACAATTTCACGGAGGCAAAATTTCATGATTTCATAACTTATAGCCCATGATTATTTGGCATTTTTAGTTGTCTCAAATCAATAGCGAATAATTTTGTGCAGGCCAAAATTCTTGATTTCATTAGGTATAAGCAATGAGTTCTTTTTCCATTTTTCATCATTTTATCCCGTTGGTAGATTATTTCACGGAGGTCAAAATACATCATTTCATGAGATGTAACTCATGATTTTTTTTTGCATTTATAGTCATGTATAACGATTGGTAAATAATTTCACAAAGGCAAAAATTCACGATTTCATGAGCTATACCCCATGATTTTTTTTCCATTTATGGTCTTTTTGGGCCATTGGCAAATAATTTCACTTTCGCCAAAATTCATGATTTTGTAAGCTATAACCCATGATTTTTTGCCACTTTTAATCACTTTGGCCCAGTGGCAAATTATTTTATAGTGGCAAAAGTTCATAAGTTCATGAGCTATAATGACCAAAATTCATGATTTTCTGAGTTATAACCCACAATTTTTGGCCTTTTTAGTCATTTCGACCACTTGGCAAACAATTTTACAAAGGGTAAACATTGCAATTTCTTAAGGTATAACCCACGATTATTGCCTATTTGGAGTCATTTCAATCCAGAAGCAAATAATTTTGTAGAGTGCAAACTTCACGATTTCGTGTGTTATAACTCACGATTTTTGGTCATTTTCACCAGTTTCAACCCATTGGCAAATAATTTCGCAAAGTCCAAACTTCTCTATTTCATGTGCTATAACCCATAATTTTTTGCCATATCTTATTGTTTTGACTCATCAAAAAATAATTCACGAGATACAAAATTCATGATTACATGAGCTATAACCCATAATTTTTTTTGCTATTTTTAGTAGTTTCAACCCATAGGCAAATAATTTTGCTGAGGTCAAAATTTACAATTTTCGCACTTATAAACCACGATTACCAGCCGTTTTAAGTTGTTTCGACCCATTGGCTAATAAAATTTTTTGTAGCCAAAATTCACGATTTCAGAAGCTATAACCCATAATTATTGGTCATTTTTAGTTATTTCAATCCATTGCCAAATAATTTTATGGTAGCCAATATTCATGTTTTTATGAGCTATAACCCACGATTATTGGTAATTTTAGCCGTTTCAGCCAATTGGTAAATAATTTTATAGAAGTCAAAATTCACGATTTCATGAGCTATTGTATGCGATTTTTGACCATTCTCGGTCATTTCAGCCCATAGGCAAAGATGGCCAAAAGTCATGATTTCATGAGCTATAACCCACGATACTCGGCCTTTTTTAATTGTTTCAACCGGTTGTCAAATTATTTCGTGTTGGCCAAAAGTCATGATTTCATGAGCTATAACCCACGATTTTATTCCCTTTCTTTTATGCTTTCTAGCCTAGATTCTATTTTCTAGTTTTTATTTTCCAAAATGCAAAACTAAATCTTGTAGGAATTCTAAAATTATATGAAGCTAGTTTGATTTCGCTTATGATTTGTGGATTGCTCTCTTGTATTTAAAATGATCATTCTTAGGATAATCAACTAGAAAACTAATTGGTAGAAGAAGAATTTGATAATCTATGTTTTCTTGAGTGGTGTGATAAGTTATGCTTATGAAGTCTAGAATTACTATCTAGTTGCTTGTTCTTTCATGAATGATTATTTTACTTGAATGATAATTTGATAGGTTATGTTTTCCTTAAGTAGTTTGATAGTCTATGCTTAATAAATTTAAAGTAAAATGTGATAAAAAAGAGAGTAGTTCATAAATCCTAAATGAAATTAACTAGTGGATTCAATTCTTGATTCTTATCTTTTCTCGTGATTTCCTCCATATTTTACTTGTTTTGATTTTTTCTCTTCTTTGGTTAGTTTTTCTAGTCTTGATTTTGTTCTTTTCTAATTTTCTTTATTTCTCCTCCTTGTCGTTCTTTATTTCCTTTTATTTATCCACTCTCTTTCTTCCCTCTTGTTCTAGTTTTCTTTTGTTTGTAAATAATTACCCACTCTCTTTATCTCTCCACATTTTCACTCCTAATTGTCTACGCACAACTCTAGGTTCCAACTTGAATACTTCCTACACACCTTTCTTGTGGGATCGACGTTGTAACTATAATATAACTTGATTGTGCACTTGCAATCTCGATACTATTTCCACAACACATCAGCTATAAACTATGATTTTTGGTTAGTTTTAGATGTTTCGACCCATTGTCAAATAGTTTTGCGGTGGCAAAAATTAATGATTTTTTGACCTATAACCCATGATTTTTGGCCATTTTAGTTGTTTTGACCCATTGTCAAATAATTTTGCGGTGACCAAAATTCATGATTTCATGAGCTATAACCCATGATTTTTGCCATTTTAGTCATTTCAATCCATTAGCAAATAATTTTGTAGAAGCCAAAATTCACAATTTCATGCGCTTTAACCCACAATTTTAGCCATTTGTAGTTATTTCGACCTGTTGGTAAATAATTCCCTGGAGGCCAAAATCAAAGAATTCATGAGCTATTACTGATAACTTTTTACTATTTTTAGTCGTCTCGGCCCACGATTTTCGTGGTAGCCACAATTCACGTTTTCCTAGGCTTTAACCCAAGTCTTTTGGGAATTTTTAGTTGTTTCAACCCCAAGAAAAAAATTTCATTTTCTGTAACCCATGATATTTTTATATTTTTAGTTATTTTGTCCCATTGGCCAATAATTTTGTGGAGGCTAAAATTCACAAATTCGTGAGCTATAACCCATGATTTTTGGCTATTTTAGTTGCTTCTAACCATTGGAAAATAATTTACTAGAGTCTAAAATTCACGATTACATGAGATGATTTTTTGCCATTTTTATTAGTTTCAGCCCAAAATTTATGATTTCATGAGTGATGACCCATGATTTTTAGCATTTTTAGTCATTTTGATCCATTGGCTAATAAACTCGGAGACACCAAAATTCTTGATTTTTTGAGTTATAACATTTTTAGTTGTTTTAACCCACTGGTTTCGCGTTAGCAAAAATTCATAGTTTCATGAGCTATAATTTATTGGCCTTTGTTAGTCATTTTGACCCATTGGCAAATAATTTTGCATTGGCCGAAATTCGCGATTTTGTGAGCTATAACCCGTGATTTTTGGCCTTTTTTTTCATTTCGACCCATTGGCAAATAATTTTGTAGTACTCAAATTCACGATTTCATGAGCTATAACCCATAATTATTTGATATTTTTAGTCATTTCAAACCATTAGCAAATAAATTCGCTAAGGTTAAAATTCATGATTTCGTGAGCTGTAACCTACGATTTTAATCATTTCGGCCCATAGGCAAATTATTTTGTGGAGGCTAAAATACATAATTTTATGAGCTATAATCCATGTTGATTAGATGTTTTTAGTTATTTCGAGCCATTGATAAATAAAATTGCGGAGTATAAACTTCAAGATTTTATGAGCTGTAACCCATAATTTTTGGTCATTTTTATTCATTTCGACCCTTTGGAAAGTAATTTCATAGAGACCAAACTTCACTACTTCCTAAGCTATAACCCATGATTTTTCATTATTTTTAGGCATTTTGACCCATTGTCAAATAATTTTGCGGTGACCAAAATTCATGATTTCCTAAGCTATAAGCCACGATATTTGGCTATTTTTATTCATTTCAACCACATAGAAAAAAATTTTGCGAAGGGCAACATTCTTGATTTGATCAATTATAACTCACAATTATTGGCCATTTTTAGTTGTATCTAACCATGACAAATAATTTCATGGAGAATGAAATTCACAGTTTCAGGAGCTAGAAGCCATGATTTTTTTCATTTTTAGTCATTTCATCCCATGGGCAAATAATTTTGCAGAGGCCAAAATTCAAAATTTTATGAGCTACAACCCATAATTTATGGATATTTTTAATCATTTCAACCCATTGGTAATAAACTTTGCGGAGGCCATAAATTGATGATATCATGACCTATAACCCATGATTTTTTCCACTTATAGTCGTTTATATCCATTGGCAAATAATTTCCTGGTGGCCAAAATTCACCATTTCATGAGCTATAACACATAATTGTTTTCTGTTATTAGTCATTTCGATCCATTGGCAAATTAGTTTGCGGTTGTCAAAGCTTATAATTTCATGTTCTATAACACATTATTTTCGGCTATTTTTAGTTGTTTCAACCCGTTGCCAAATAATTTCATAGTGGCCATCATTCACAAATTTCTAAGCTAAAAGTGATTTTAGCCATTTTTAGTCATTTTGACCACTTGGTAAACAATTTTGCGCAGTCAAAAATTCACGTCACAAGAGCTATAACTCACAAATTTGAACATTTTTTATTATCATTTTGACCCCTTGGCAAACAATTTTGTACAGGAAAACATTCCTCGTTTTAGGAGTTAAATAACCCACTATTATCAGCCATTTTTAGTTTTTTAAAACTAATGGGAAATAATTTCGCGGAGACCAAAATTCACAATTTCCTAAGCTATAAGCTATGATGTTTTTCTATTTTTAGTCATTTTGTCCTGTTGGCGATTTCATTGGGGCAAAATTTCACAATTTCATGAGCTTTAACCCATGAATTTTGGCCATTTTAGTCATTCTCATCATAAAAAAATAATTTTACGGAGGTCAAAGTTAACGATTTCATGAGTTATAACCCATGATTTTTTTCTATTTTCAGTCATTCATACCGATTGACGAATAATTTTGCAGATTCACAATTTCATGAGCTATAACCCATGATTTTTTCCATTTATAGTCATTTTAACCCATTGGCAAATAACTTCATGGTGCTAAAATTCACGATTTCATGAGCGGTAACCCATGAGTTTTTTGTAATTATTAGTCATTTCGATTTATTGGCAAATTATTTCTCGGTGGTAAAAATTCATGCTTTTGTGAGCTATAACCCATGAATTTTTTGTCATTTTTAGTCATTTCCATCTTTTGGCAAATTATTTTGCGGTGCCTAAAATTCATGATTTTGTGAGCTACGTCCCATGCTTTTTAGCCATTTTTAATTGTTTCAAGCGTTGTTAAATAGTTTCACGATGGCCAAAATTCATGATTTTCTGAGCTATAACCCACGTTTTTTGAACAAATTTAGTCATTTCTGCCCCATGACAAATAATTTCATGTAGTCTAAAATTCACGATTACAATGGCTATTACCCATGATTTTTTTTCATTTTTAGTAGTCTCAGCCTATAGGCAAATAATTTCATGAAGGCCAAAATTTAAGATTTTTATGAGCTACCCATGATTTTTAGTCATTTTTAGTCATATGTAGAGACCAAAATTCATGATTTCATGAGCTATAACCCACGAATTTTGGCCATATATAGTCATTTTGACCATTGCTTTCATAATTTTATGAGCTATAACCTGTAACTATTTGCTATGTTTAGTCATTTTGTCCCATTGACAAATAATTTCATGAGCTATGTCCCATGCTAGTTTTGGCCATTTTCGTCATTTCGGCCCATTGGAAAATAATTTCTTGGTAGCAAAAGTTTACAATTTCCTCAGCTATAACCCACTATTATTGACTATTTTTAGTTATTTTGACCTATTGGTAAATTATTTTACGGAGGTCAAAATTCACAATTTGATGAGCTACAACCTATAATTTTTGGCCATTTTTATTCATTTCGACCCATTGGCAAGTAATTTTGTAGAGACCAAACATCACTATTTCATGAGCTATAACACACGATATTTTTTTGATTTTTAGTCATTTCAACTCATTGTCTAATAATTTTGTGGTGACCAAAGTTCACGACTTACTAAGCTATAACCCACAATTTTTGGCCATTTTTAGTCGTTTTGACCCCTTGGCAAAAAATTTTACGAAGGGAAAAATTCATGATTTCATGACTTAACCCAAGATTATTAGCTATTTTTAGTTATTTCGAACCATTGGCAAATAATTTTATGGAGACCAAGATTCATAATTTCATGAACTATATAAGCCATGATTTTTTTTCCATTTTAGTCATTTCGTCTCGTTAGCAAATAATTTTGTGGAGGCCAAAATTCTCGATTTTACGAGCTATAACCCATGATTTTTGACCATTTTAATTGTTTTAACCTATTTGTAAATAATTTTATGGAGGCCAAAATATATAATTTAATGTCTAGTTTTTTATATCCATTGGCTCACAAAGGCCAAAATTCACAATTTTGTGAGCTATAACCATGCTTTAAACTTATTGTCATTTTGACCCCTTGGCAAATAATTTTGTAGTGGCTAAAATTTAGGATTTTATTAGCTATAGCCCATGATTTTTTGCCATTTTTAGTCATTTGGATTCTTCACAAAATATTTTCTGGTGTCCAAAAATCACGTTTCATGAGCTATAACCCATAATTTTTGGTCATTTTTTGTTGTTTTGACCCATTGTCAAATTATTTCCTGATGGCCAAAATTCATGATTTTCTAAGTTATAACCCATAATTTTTAATCGTTTTTAGTCATTCAACCCCTTGGCAAACAATTACACGGAGGGTAAAATTCATGATTTCATGAGTTATGGACCACAATTGTTGTCCATTTTTACTCATTTCAAACTAGCAGTAAATAATTTTGAAGATGCAAATTTCACGATTTCGTGATCTATAACTCACTATTTTTTGTCGTCTCGACTCATTAGTAAATAATTTTGCTGAGTCCAAACTTCACGATTTTATGAGCTATAACCCATAATTTTTAGTCATTTTCAGTCATTTTGACCCATTGGAAAATAATTTTACAGAGTCCAAAGTTCACAATTACATGAGCTATAACCCATGATTTTTGACCATTTTAATTGTTTTAACCTATTTGTAAATAATTTTGTGGAGGCCTAAATTCACTATTTTATGAGCTATAACTCATGATTTTGGCTATTTTTAGTCATTTTGATCCATAATTCATGGAGGCCAAAATTTTTGATTTCCTTAATTATAACCCATTATTTTTAACCATTTTAAGTAGTTTCAACTCCTTGCCAAACAATTTCATAAAGGGAAAAATGCTCGATTTCATGAGTTATAATCCATGATTATCAGATATTTTTAGTCATTTAAAACCAATGGTAAACAATTTTGAGTCTAAACATTACAATTTCAGAATTTCATAAGCTATAACTCTAGGGAAATTAAAATTCATGATATCATGAGCTATAACCCAATATTTTTGGAAATGTTTAGTGATTTTCACCCATTAAAAAATAATTTTGTGGAGGCCTAAATTCACTATTTTATTAGCGTTAACCAAAGATTTTTTCTATTTTAAGTCGTTCTTACCATTGGCAAATAATTTCATAATGGTCAAAATTTATGATTTAATGAGGAATAATCCATAATTTTTTCCATTTATTGTCATTTCGACCCATTGGCAAATACTTTCATGGTGACCAAAATTCATGATTTTATGAGCTCTAACCCATGATTTTTTTATCTTTTTTAGTCATTTATATTCATTAGCAAATTATTTTGTGGTGGTAAAAATTCAAGATTTCATGAGCTATAACCCATAATTTTTTGCCATCTTTAACCGTTTCAATCCATTTGGCAAATTATTTTGTGGTGGCCAATACTCATGATTTCAGGAGCTATAACTCACGATTTTTAGCCATTTATAATTATTTTCACAAGTTGTGAAATAATTTCATAATGGTCAAAATTCATGATTTTCTGAGCTATAACCCACGTTTTTTGGTCATTTTTACTCATTTTGACCCATTGGCAAATAATTTTGCTGAGATTAAACTTCACTATTTCTATGAGCTATATAATCCATGATTTTTTTTTTCTATTTTTAGTCATTTTGACCGGTTGACAAATAATTTCAATGTGGCCAAAATTCACAAATTTTTGAGCTATAACCCATGATTTTAGCCATTTTTAGTCATTTCGACCCCATGGCAAATAATTTTTTGAAGGGTAAAATTTGCAATTTCATGAGTTATAACCCATGATTATTGGCTAATTTTAGTTGTTTGAACCAATGACAAATAATTTTATGGAGGCCAAAATTCACGATTTGATGAGCTATTTGCCATGATTTTTTGTTCCCATTTTTAATCATTTTGTCACATTAGAAATTAATTTCGCGGAGGCCAAAATTCCTAATTTCATGAGGTATAACCCATAATTTTTGGCTATTTTTTGTTATTTTGACCCATTGGTAAATAATTTTGTAGAGGCCTAAATTCATGATATATGAGCTATAACCCATGATTATTCCCATTTTTAGCCGTTTATACCCATTGGCAAATATCTTTATAGTGGTGAAAATTCATGATTTTATGAATTATGACCCATGATTTTTTTTTGTTTATAGCCACTTTGACCCATTGGGAAATAATTTTGTGGTGGTTAAAATTTAAAATTTTATGAGCTATAATACATGATTATTTATCATTTTAAGTCATTTCGATTCATTGACAAATTATTTAGCCGTGGCAAAAACTCATGATTTTCTGAGCTATAACCCATGATTTTTTTGTTATTTTTAATCATTTTGATCCATTAGCAAATTATATCGCGTTGGCCAAAATTCACAAGTTCATGAGCTATAACCCATGATTTTTTGCCATTTTAGTTATTTCAATCTATTGGCAAATAATTTTTTGATGGTTAAAATTCACTATTTCCTTAGCTATAACCCATGATTTTAGCCATTTTATCATTTTAACCCATTGGCAAATAATTTTGTAGAGGCCTAAATTCATGATTTCATGAGCTATATAATCCATGATTTTTTTTTCTATTTTTAGTCATTTTGACGGTTGACAAATAATTTCAATGTGGCCAAAATTCACAAATTTTGAGCTATAACCCATGATTTTAGCCATTTTAGTCATTTTGACCCCATGGCAAATAATTTTTGATGGTTAAAATTCACTATTTCATGAGCTATAACCCATGATTATTGGCTAATTTTAGTTGTTTGAACCAATGACAAATAATTTTATGGAGGCCAAAATTCACGATTTGATGAGCTATTTGCCATGATTTTTTGTTCCCATTTTAATCATTTTGTCACATTAGAAATTAATTTGTGAGGCCAAAATTCCTAATTTCATGAGGTATAACCCATAATTTTTGGCTATTTTTGTTATTTTGACCCATTGGTAAATAATTTTGTAGAGGCCTAAATTCATGATATATGAGCTATAACCCATGATTATTCCCATTTTAGCCGTTTATACCCATTGGCAAATATCTTTATAGTGGTGAAAATTCATGATTTTATGAATTATGACCCATGATTTTTTGTTTATAGCCACTTTGACCCATTGGGAAATAATTTTGTGGTGGTTAAAATTTAAAATTTTATGAGCTATAATACATGATTATTTATCATTTTAAGTCATTTCGATTCATTGACAAATTATTTAGCCGTGGCAAAACTCATGATTTTCGAGCTATAACTCATGATTTTTTGTTATTTTTAATCATTTTGATCCATTAGCAAATTATATCGCGTTGGCCAAAATTCACAAGTTCATGAGCTATAACCCATGATTTTTTGCCATTTTAGTTATTTCAATCTATTGGCAAATAATTTTTTGATGGTTAAAATTCACTATTTCCTTAGCTATAACCCATAATTTTTGGCTATTTTTGTTATTTTTAATCATTTCAACCCATTGGCAAATAATTTTATGGAGGCCAAAATTCACAATTTCATGAGCTATAACCCATGATTTTTTTCTATTTTTAGTCATTTTGATCCATTAGCAAATAATTTCACGGAGACCAAAATTTAACTTGCTTGAGCTATCCATGACTTTTGGCCTTTTTTAGTCATTTCGACCCATTGGCTAACAAATTCATAGAGGCCAAAATTCATGATTTCTTGAGCTATAACTCATGATTTTTTGAGCTATAACCCATGATTTTTGGCCATTTTAGTCATTTCGACCCGTTGGTTTCACGGCATGTAAAAATCACCATTTCATAAGCTAAACCTGTTATTATTTGCCATTTTTAGTTGTTTTGACCCATGGACAAACAATTTCATTTGTGGCCAAAATTCACGATTTCAGGAGCTATAACCCGTGATTTTTAGCCATTTTTATCATTTTAACCCATTGGCAAATAAGTTTATGGTAGCATAAATTAACAATTTTTTGAGCTATAACACACTATTATCGGTTATTTTTACATATTTTTATCTATTGGCAAATAATTTCGCGGAGGTCAAAATTCATGACTTCATGACCTATAGCCCATAATTTCTGGCCATTTTTAGTTGTTTCAACCCATTGGCAAATAATTTGGTGGCTAAAATTCATGATTTCATGACCTATAGCCCATAATTTCTGGCCATTTTTAGTTGTTTCAGCAAAAGGGAAATAATTTCAAGTAGGTAAAATTTCATGACTTTCATGAGCTATAACTCATGATGATTAGACATTTTTAGTCATTTCAACCCATTGGCTAATAAAATATCACGGAAGCCAAAATTCAAGATTTCATGAGCTATAACCTATGATTTTTGGCCATTTTTATTCATTTTCTGCAGAGTTCAAAATTCGCTATTTTGTGAGTAATAACTCACGATTTTAGGCCATTTTTAGTCATTTCAATCCGTTGTCAAATAATTTTATAGTGGCCAAAATTCACAATTTCCTAAGCTATAACCCATGTTTTTTTGCCTTTTTTAGTCATTTCGACCCCATGACAAACAGTTTTGTGGAGGGAAAAATTCATGATTTTATTAGTTATGACCCACGATTACTGGTCATTTTAAGTTGTTTCGAGCCAATGACAAATAATTTTAGAGAGGCCAAAATTCGGTTTTATGAGCTATAAGCCATAATTTTTTACCATTTTTAGTTGTTTGAACCTATTGTCAAATAATTTTGTATGGCCAAAGTTCATGATTTTCTGAGCTATAACCCATGATTTTTAGCTATTTTTAGTCATTAACCAATGACAAATAATTTTACAGAGGCCTTAATTCACGATTTCATGAGCTACATGCCATGACTTTTTCCATTTTTAGTTGTTTCAATGCGTTGGCAAATAATTTTGTGGAGGCTAAAATTCACGATTTCATGAGCTACATGCCATGACTTTTTTCCATTTTTTAGTTGTTTCGTCTGTTGGCAAATAATTTCGAGGTGGCCTTAATTCACGATTTTATGAGCTATAACCCATAATTTTTGGCCATTTTTAGTCATTTCAACCCATTTATAAATTATTTTACGGAGGTCAAAATTCACGATTTTATTAGCTATAACTCATGAGTTTTTTTCATTTCTAGTCATTTATACCAAATGGCTCACGGAGGCTAAAATTCATGATTTCATGAGCTATAACCCTTTTTTCATTAATCATCATTTCAACAAGTTGGCAAATAATTTCGGGTGGCTAAAATTCATGATTTCAATTTATATAACCCATGGTTTTTTGCCATTTTTAGTCCTTTGGATCATTAGCAAGTTATTTTGTGGTGGCCAAAATTCATGATTTCGTGAGTTATAACCCATAATATTTGGCCATATTGTTATTTCAATCCATTATCAAATAATTTTATAGTGGCCAAAATTCATGATTTTATGAGCTATAACCAACGATATTTAGTCATTTCTAGTCATTTTAACCCATTGGCAAATAATTTTGTGGAGGCTAAAATTCATGATTTCATGAGTTATAACTCATGATTTTTGGCCATTTTAGTCATTTCGATACATTGGTAAATAATTTCATGGAGTCTAAAATTCACGATTTCATGAGCTATAACTCATGATTTTTGGCCATTTTAGTCATTTCAACCCATTGGCAAATAATTTCATGGAGTCTAAAATTCACGATCTCATGCACTAACCCATGATTTTTTCATTTTTAGTAGTTTGAGCCCATAGGCAAATAATTTCATGGAGTCTAAAATTCACGATTTTATGAGGAATAACCCATGATTTTTAACTAAATTTCTCTATTTCTTTAGCTATATAACCCATGAGTTTTGGCCATTTTAGTCATTTTAACCCATTGGCAAATAATTTCGTGAGGCCAAAATTTCATGAGCTTATATGACTCATAGTTTTTTTTTCTATTTATAGTCATTTTAATCCATTAGCAAATAATTTTCGTTAGCCAATATTCATGATTTTGTGAGCTATAACGAAGATTTCTTTTTCAATTTTAGACATTTTGATCCATTGGCAAATTACTTGCGGTGGCCAAAATTCATAATTTAAGTAAGTTATAAGTGCCAAAATTCATGATTTTCAGCTAAAACCCTTAATTTTTGACCATTTTTAGTCGTTTCGACCCTCGATAAACAATTTTGCGAAACACAAAATTAAGGATTTTCATGTGTTATAACCCTTGATTATTGGCGTTTTAGTCTTTTCAAACCAATAGTAAATAGTTGTGTATAATGCAAACTTCATGATTTTATGAGTTATAACTCATGATTTTGGTCATTTTCACTTTCGGTTTGGCCCATTGGCAAATAATTTTGCAAAGTTTAAATTTCCTTGTTTATGAGTTATAACCCATAATTTTGGCCATATCTTGTTGATTCGACCCATAAAAATAATTTCACGATGACCAAAATTCAAGATTTCATGAGCTTATATGACTCATAGTTTTCTATTTATAGTCATTTTAACCCATTGGCAAATAATTTCATTGAGGTCAAAGTTTATGATTTAATGAGTTATAGCCCATGATGATTAGACATTTTTAGTCGTTTCGATCCATTAGCTAATAAAACTTGTGGTAGCCAAAATTCACTATTTTAGGTGCTATAAGCATGGTTATTGAACATTTTTAGTTGTCTTGTTCAATTGCCAAATAATTTCACGATTGAAAAAATTCCTATTTCATGAGCTATAACCCGATATTTTTTCCATTTTAGTCATTTTGAACTTCGTGGCAAATAATTTTGTGTTAATAAATATTCACGATTTTGTGAGCTATAACCCATGATTTTTCTATTTTTAGTCATTTCGATACATTGGTAAATAATTTTCACGATGACCAAAATTCAAGATTTCATGAGCTATAATACTTGCTTTGTGACCATTTTTAGTCATTTCAACCCATTGGCAAATAATTTTGTGGAGTCTAAAATTCACGATTTCAAGAGCTATAAGCCATGATTTCTTTCCATTTATAGTCATTTCGATACATTGGTAAATAATTTTCACGATGACCAAAATTCAAGATTTCATGAGCTATAACCTATGATTTTTGGCCATTTTATTCATTTAACGAGTTCAAAATTAAGCTATTTTGTGAGTAATAACTCACGATTTTAGGCCATTTTAGTCATTTCAATCCGTTGTCAAATAATTTTATAGTGGCCAAAATTCACAATTTCTAAGCTATAACCCACTATCTAAAGACATTTTTAGTCGTTTCGAGCCATTGGTAAATAAATTTACTATGTCTAAATTACACGATTTCATGAGTTATAACCCATGATTTTTAACTAAATTTCTCTATTTCTTTAGCTATATAACCCATGAGTTTTGGCCATTTTAGTCATTTTGACCTATTGTCAATTATTTTAGCGGTTGAAAAAGTTATCGATTTTCGAGCTATAACCCATGATTTTTGGCCATTTTTAGTTGTTTTGACCCTTTGGCAAACAATTTCGTGCTAGGTAAAATTCACAATTTCATGAGCTATAACCCATGATTTTTGGCCATTTTAGTCATTTCGATACATTGGTAAATAATTTCATGAGCTATAACTTATGATTATTAGTGATTTTTAGTCGTTTGACCCATTGGCAAATAATTTTAGAGGCCAAAATTCACAATTTCATGAGCTATAACCCATGATTTTTGGCCATTTTAGTCATTTCAACCCATTGGCAAATAATTTTGTGGAGTCTAAAATTTATGATTTCAAGAGCTATAAGCCATGATTTCTTTCCATTTATAGTCATTTCGATACATTGGTAAATAATTTTACGATGACCAAAATTCAAGATTTCATGAGCTATAACCTATGATTTTTGGCCATTTTTATTCATTTTCTGCAGAGTTCAAAATTCGCTATTTTGTGAGTAATAACTCACGATTTTAGGCCATTTTTAGTCATTTCAATCCGTTGTCAAATAATTTTATAGTGGCCAAAATTCACAATTTCTAAGCTATAACCCATGTTTTTGCCTTTTTAGTCATTTGACCCCATGACAAATAATTTTGTGGAGGAAAAATTCATGATTTTATTAGTTATGACCCACGATTCTTGGTCATTTTAAGTTGTTTGAGCCAATGACAAATAATTTTAGAGGCCAAAATTCACGATTTCATGAGCTATAACCCATGATTATTAGACAATTTTAGTCATTTCAACCCATTGGCAAATAATTTTGTGGAGGCTAAAATTCACGATTTTATGAGGAATAACCCATGATTTTTCTATTTTTATTTATTTATACCCATTGGCAAATAATTTTAGAGGCCAAAATTACGATTTCATGAGCTTATATGACTCATAGTTTTCTATTTATAGTCATTTTAATCCATTAGCAAATAATTTTGCGTTAGCCAATATTCATGATTTTGTGAGCTATAACCCATGATTTTTTCATTTTAGTCATTTCGATCCATTGGCAAATTACTTGGCGGTGGCCAAAATTCATAATTTAAATAAGTTATAAGTGCCAAAATTCATGATTTTCTGAGCTAAAACCATAATTTTTGACCATTTTTAGTCGTTTTGACCCTCGATAAACAATTTTGCGAAACACAAAATTAAGGATTTTCATGTGTTATAACCCTTGATTATTGGCGTTTTAGTCTTTTCAAACCAATAGTAAATAGTTGTGTATAATGCAAACTTCATGATTTCATGAGTTATAACTCATGATTTTTGGTCATTTTCACTTTCGGTTTGGCCATTGGCAAATAATTTTGCAAAGTTTAAATTTCCTTGTTTATGAGTTATAACCCATAATTTTGGCCATATCTTGTTGATTCGACCCATAAAAATAATTTCATGGAGTCTAAAATTCACGATTTCATGAGCTATAACCCATGATGTTTTGCCATTTTTAGTAGTTTGAGCCCATAGGCAAATAATTTCATTGAGGTCAAAGTTTATGATTTAATGAGTTATAGCCCATGATGATTAGACATTTTTAGTCGTTTGATCCATTAGCTAATAAAACTTGTGGTAGCCAAAATTCACTATTTTAGGTGCTATAAGCATGGTTATTGAACATTTTTAGTTGTCTTGTTCAATTGCCAAATAATTTCATGTCGAAAAATTCCCTATTTCATAAGCCATAACCCGATATTTTTTCACCGTTTTAGTCATTTCAACTCGGCAAATAGTTTTCTAGTAAATATTCACGATTTCATGAGCTATAACTTATGATTATTAGTGATTTTTAGTCGTTTCGACCCATTGGCAAATAATTCACGGATGTCAAAATTTATGATTTCATGAGCTATAATACTTGCTTTGTGACCATTTTAGTTATTTCAGCCCATATAAAAATAGATTCATGGAGTCTAAAATTCACGATTTCACGAGGTATAACCCACTATCTAAAGACATTTTTAGTCGTTTGAGCCATTGGTAAATAAATTTACTATGTCTAAATTACACGATTTCATGAGCTATAACCCATGATTTTTAACTAAATTTCTCTATTTCTTTAGCTATATAACCCATGAGTTTTGGCCATTTTAGTCATTTTGACCTATTGTCAATTATTTTAGCGGTTGAAAAAGTTATCGATTTTACGAGCTATAAGTCGATATTTTTTCCATTTTTAGTTGTTTTGACCCTTTGGCAAACAATTTCATGTAGGTAAAATTCACAATTTTAAGAATTATAACCCGTGATTATTGGCCATTTTAATTGTTTCAAACTAATGACATTTTTAATCGTTTAGACCCATTGGCAAATAATTTTAGAGGCCAAAATTCACAATTTCATGAGCTATAACCCATGATTTTTGCCATTTTAGTCATTTCGACCCATTGGCAAATAATTTTGTGGAGTCTAAAATTTATGATTTCATGAGCTATAACCCATGATGATTAGACATTTTTAGTCATTTTGACCCATTGGCAAATAATTTTCTTGAGGTTAAAATTCACGATTTCATGAGCTATAACCCATAATTTTTGACCATTTTTAGTCGTTTCGACCCTCGATAAACAATTTTGCGAAACACAAAATTAAGGATTTTCATGTGTTATAACCCTTGATTATTGGCGTTTTAGTCTTTTCAAACCAATAGTAAATAGTTGTGTATAATGCAAACTTCATGATTTTATGAGTTATAACTCATGATTTTTGGTCATTTTCACTTTCGGTTTGGCCCATTGGCAAATAATTTTGCAAAGTTTAAATTTCCTTGTTTATGAGTTATAACCCATAATTTTGGCCATATCTTGTTGATTCGACCCATAAAAATAATTTCACGAGTCTACAATTCACAATTACATAAGCTATAACCCATGATGTTTTGCCATTTTTAGTAGTTTGAGCCCATAGGCAAATAATTTCATTGAGGTCAAAGTTTATGATTTAATGAGTTATAGCCCATGATGATTAGACATTTTTAGTCGTTTCGATCCATTAGCTAATAAAACTTGTGGTAGCCAAAATTCACTATTTTAGGTGCTATAAGCATGGTTATTGAACATTTTTAGTTGTCTTGTTCAATTGCCAAATAATTTCGCAATCGAAAAATTCCCTATTTCATAAGCCATAACCCGATATTTTTTCACCGTTTTAGTCATTTCCAACTCCTGGCAAATAGTTTTACGAAAGTAAATATTCACGATTTCATGAGCTATAACTTATGATTATTAGTGATTTTTAGTCGTTTCGACCCATTGGCAAATAATTCACGGATGTCAAAATTTATGATTTCATGAGCTACAATACTTGCTTTGTGACCATTTTTAGTTATTTCAGCCCATATAAAAATAGATTCATGGAGTCTAAAATTCACGATTTCACGAGGTATAACCCACTATCTAAAGACATTTTTAGTCGTTTGAGCCATTGGTAAATAAATTTACTATGTCTAAATTACACGATTTCATGAGCTATAACCCATGATTTTTAACTAAATTTCTCTATTTCTTTAGCTATATAACCCATAATTTTGGCCATTTTAGTCATTTTGACCCATTGGCAAATAATTTCATGGAGTCTAAAATTCACGATTTCATGAGCTATAACCCATGATTTTTCTATTTTTATTTATTTATACCCATTGGCAAATAATTTCGTAGAGGCCAAAATTCACAATTTCATGAGCTATAACCCATGATTATTGGCCATTTTAATTGTTTCAAACTAATGGCAAATAATCTTGTCAGAATACAAATTCATGATTTCATGAGCTAAGTACCTTTTTCATGTTTAGTCTTGTCAACTTTGTAGGCAAATAATTTTCTTGAGGCCAAAATACCTATTGTCAATTATTTTTTCATTTTTATGGTAATTTTGACCCATTGGAAAACTATTTCGTGCTGGCCAAAATTCACAATTCCATGAGATATACCCATGATTTTTGTCATTTTATTCATTTCTACCCATTAGCAAATAATTTCTGGTTGCCAAAATTATAATTTCATGTGCTATACCCATGATTTTTTATCATTTTAGTCATTTCAATCCATTAGCAAATTATTTAGTGGTGGCCAAAAGTCATGATTTTGTGATCTATAACCGATCATTTTTGGGCCTTTACATTGGAAAGTAATTATTAGCACAAAACTTCACTATTTCGTGAGCTATAACCCACAATTTTGAATCTTTTTAGTTATTTTGCCATGTCGTTAAATAATTTTGCATTATCAAAATTCATGATTACATGAGCTATAACCCATGAATTTTACCATTTGTAGTAGTTTTAGCTAATAGGCAAATAATTTTCTTGAGGTTAAAATTCTGATTTCATGAGCTATAACCTATGATTAGACATTTTTAGTCATTTAGACCCATTGGCAAATAATTTTATGGAGGGTAAAATTTACAATTTCATGAGCTATAACCCATGATTATTGGCCATTTTAGTCATTTTGACCCATTGGCAAATAATTTCATGGTGGCCAAAATTCATAATTTCATGAGCTATACCAATGATTTTTGCCATTTTAGTCATTTCAATCCATTAGCAAATAATTTCATGAGCTATACCCATGATTTTTGCCATTTTAGTCATTTTGACCCATTGGAAAATAATTTTGTGGAGGTAAAATTCATGATTTCATGAGCTATAAACCATGATTTTTTATCATTTTTAGTCATTTTGACCTATTGTCAATTATTTTTCATTTTATGGTAATTTTGACCCATTGGCAAATAATTTTATGGAGGGTAAAATTTACAATTTCATGAATTATAACCCATGGTTATTGGCCATGTTTAGTTGTTTTGAACCAATGACAAATAATTTTGTGGAGGTAAAATTCATAATTTCATGAGCTAAACACCATGATTTTTTTAGTCATTTTGACCTATTAGCAATTAATTTTGCTAAGACTGAAATTCACGATTTCATGAGCTATAAACCATGATTTTTTCTATTTTTAGTCGTTTCATCCCATTGGAAAATAATATCCGGTGAGGCCAAAATTTACAATTTCATGAGGTATAGCACATGATTATTTTCTATGTTTACTCATTTATATGCATTGGTTATTAATTTTATAGTGGCTAAAATTCATGATTTCATGAGCTATAACCCATAATTATTTTTCATTTATTGTCATTTTGACCCATTGGCAAATAATTTTACATTGGCCAAGATTCATGATTTCATGAGCTATAACCGATCATTTTGGGCCTTTACATTGGAAAGTAGTCAAATACGTGACAAAACTTCACTATTTCGTGAGCTATAACCCATGATTTTTGCCATTTTAGTCATTTCGATCCATTGGATAATTATTTCGTGGTTGCCAAAATTCATGATTTCATGAGCTATAACCCATTTTTTTTAATTTTTAGTTGTTTCGATCCGTTGGTAAATTATTAGCGTGGTGGCCAAAGTCATAATTTCATGAGCTAAAACCACAAATTTTGGTCATTTTATTCATTTTGACCCATGGGAAAGTAATTTTGTGGAGATAAAATTTCACTATTTTATGAGCTATAACCCATGATTTTGGTCATTTTTTCATTTTGACCGTTATCAAATAATTTCACGGTAATCAATATTTAAAATTTCCTATGCTATAACTCATGATTTTTGGCCATTTTAACCATTTCTACCCAATAGCAAACAACTTCACGGAGGGTAAAATTCATGATTTTATGAGTTATAATCCACGATTGTTGGTTATTTTTAGTTGTATCAAACCGGTGACAAATAATTTAGCGGAGATTGAAATTCACAATTTCATGAGCTATAAGCTACTATTTTTTTTTCTATTTTTAGTTATTTTGTCTCGTTGGAAAATAATTTTGCGGAGGCCAAAATTCACAATTTCATGAGGTATAGCCCATGATTTTTGGCCATTTTTAGTTATTTTGTCCCGTTGAAAATTAATTTCATAGAGGCCAAAATTCACGATTTTATGAGCTATAACCAATAATATTTTTTTCATTTTAATTCATTTATACACATTGGCAAATAATTTCATAGAGGCTAAATTTCACAAGTTCATGAGCTATAACTCATGATTTGTTTTTCTATTTATAGTCATTTCGACATAGTGGCAAATAATTGGGGTTGGGAAAAATTCACGAGTTTGTAAACTAGAACCCATGATTTTTTATCATTTTTAGTCATTTTGATCCATTGGCAAATTATTTTCGTTGACCAAAATTCATGATTTTGTCACTTATAATAGCTAAAATTCATGACTTGTGAGCTAAAACCCTTGATTTTTGGCCATTTTAGTCATTTAGACCCATTGGCAAATAATTTTGTGAAGGTAAAATTCATGATTTTATGAGTTATAACCCATGATTTTTGGCCATTTTAACCATTTCTACCCAATAGCAAACAACTTCACGGAGGGTAAAATTCATGATTTTATGAGTTATAATCCACGATTGTTGGTTATTTTTAGTTGTATCAAACCGGTGACAAATAATTTAGGAGATTGAAATTCACAATTTCATGAGCTATAAGCTACTATTTTTTTTCTATTTTTAGTTATTTTGTCTCGTTGGAAAATAATTTTTGGAGGCCAAAATTCACAATTTCATGAGGTATAGCCCATGATTTTTGGCCATTTTAGTTATTTTGTCCCGTTGAAAATTAATTTCATAGAGGCCAAAATTCACGATTTTATGAGCTATAACCAATAATATTTTTTTCATTTTAATTCATTTATACACATTGGCAAATAATTTCATAGAGGCTAAATTTCACAAGTTCATGAGCTATAACTCATGATTTGTTTTTCTATTTATAGTCATTTCGACATAGTGGCAAATAATTGGGTGGTGGGAAAAATTCACGAGTTTGTAAACTAGAACCCATGATTTTCTGCCAATTTTAGTCATTTCGATCCATTGGCAAATTATTTTGCGTTGACCAAAATTCATGATTTTGTCACTTATAATAGCTAAAATTCATGACTTGCTGAGCTAAAACCCTTGATTTTTGGCCACTTCGAGTCGTTTAGACCTCTTGCAAACAATTTTAAGGATTTCATGAGTTATAACCCATGATTATTGGCCATTTTTAGTCGTTTTGAACCAACAGTAAATAATTATGTAGGGTGCAAACTTCAAGATTTCATGAGCTATAACTCATGATTTTTGGCCATTTTAGTCATTTTGACCCATTGGCAAATAATTTTGTGAAGGTAAAATTCATAATTTCATGAGCTATAACCCATGATTTTTTCTATTTTTAGTTATTTCGAGCCATTGGTAAATAAATTTGCGGTTTCTAAATTACACAATTTCATGAGCTATAACTCATGATTGTTGGCCATTTTAGTTATTTCGAGCCATTGGTAAATAAATTTGCGGTTTCTAAATTACACAATTTCATGAGCTATAACCCACAATCAAAAGACATTTTTAGTCATTTTGACCCATTGGTAAATAAATTTGCGGTTTCTAAATTACACAATTTCATGAGCTATAACCCATGATTATTGGCCATTTTTAGTTGTTTTGAACCAATGACAAATAATTTAGCGGAGATTGAAATTCACAATTTTATGAGCTATAACCTATGATTAGACATTTTTAGTCATTTTGACCATTGGCTAATAAAGCTTGTGGTAGCCAAAGTTCCCTCTTCGGAACCTATAAACCATGATTATTGGATATTTTAGTTATTTGGATCAATTGCTATGTAATTTTGCGGTGGAAAAAGTTTTCGATTTCATGAGCTATTTCCGCTATTTTTTTATCATTTTTAGTCATTTCGACCCATTGGCAAATAACTTCATTAGGTGGTAAATAACTTCATTATAGCCAATATTCACAATTTTATGAGATATAACTCCACGATTATTTGTGATGTTTAGTCATTTCAATCCATTAGCAAATAATTTTGTGAAGGTAAAATTCATGATTTGATGAGCTATAATACTTGATTTTTGGCCATTTTCAGTCATTTAAGTTAGTAGAAAAATAAATTTGTGGCTTCTAACATTCATGATTTCAAGAGCTATAACCCACAATCAAAAGACATTTTTAGTTATTTGAGCCATTGGTAAATAAATTTGCGGTTCTAAATTACACAATTTCATGAGCTATAACACATGATTTTTGGCCATTTTCATTTGTTTTGAATCATGGGCAAGTAATTAGTGGGGACCAAAGTTCTCTATTTCTGTGACTATATAACTCATGATTGTTGGCCATTTTAGTCATTTGGACCTTTCTCAAATATTTTAGCGGTTGAAAAAATTCACAATTTTATGAGCTATAACCCAAAATTATTTTGCCATTTTAGTCATTTTGACCCTTGGTAAACAATTTTATGGAGGTAAAATTTACAATTTCATGAATTATAACCCATGGTTATTGGCCATTTTAGTTGTTTTGAACCAATGACAAATAATTTTGTGGAGGTAAAATTCATAATTTCATGAGCTAAACACCATGATTTTTTTAGTCATTTTGACCTATTAGCAATTAATTTTGCTAAGACTGAAATTCACGATTTCATGAGCTATAAACCATGATTTTTTCTATTTTTAGTCATTTCACCCATTGGAAAATAATATCCGGTGAGGCCAAAATTTACAATTTCATGAGGTATAGCACATGATTATTTTCTATGTTTACTCATTTATATGCATTGGTTATTAATTTTATAGTGGCTAAAATTCATGATTTCATGAGCTATAACCCATGATTTTTTCCATTTATAATCTTTTAAATTCATTGGAAAATGATTTGTGATGACCAAAATTCACGGTTTCATGAGCTATACCAATGATTTTTGCCATTTTTCTTCGTTTTGATCCATTGGATAATTATTTCGTGGTTGCCAAAATTCATGATTTCATGAGCTATAACCCATTTTTTTTAATTTTTAGTTGTTTCGATCCGTTGGTAAATTATTCGTGGTGGCCAAAAGTCATAATTTCATGAGCTAAAACCACAAATTTTGGTCATTTTATTCATTTTGACCCATGGGAAAGTAATTTTGTGGAGATAAAATTTCACTATTTTATGAGCTATAACCCATGATTTTGGTCATTTTTTTTTCATTTTGACCGTTATCAAATAATTTCACGGAGGTTAAAATTCACGATTTCATGAGCTATAACCCATGATTTTTGGCCATTTTAGTCATTTCAATCCATTAGCAAATAATTTTGTGGAGGTAAAATTCATGATTTCATGAGCTATAACCTATGATTAGACATTTTTAGTCATTTCGACCCATTGGCTAATAAAGCTTGTGGTAGCCAAAGTTCCCTCTTTGAACCTATAAACCATGATTATTGGATATTTTAGTTATTTGGATCAATTGCTATGTAATTTTTTGGATGGAAAAGTTTTCGATTTCATGAGCTATTTCCGCTATTTTTTTATCATTTTTAGTCATTTTGACCCATTGGCAAATAACTTCATTAGGTGGTAAATAACTTCATTATAGCCAATATTCACAATTTTATGAGATATAACTCACGATTATTTGTGATGTTTAGTCATTTCAATCCATTAGCAAATAATTTTGTGAAGGTAAAATTCATGATTTGATGAGCTATAATACTTGATTTTTGGCCATTTTCAGTCATTTAAGTTAGTAGAAAAATAAATTTGTGGCTTCTAACATTCATGATTTCAAGAGCTATAACCCACAATCAAAAGACATTTTTAGTTATTTCGAGCCATTGGTAAATAAATTTGCGGTTCTAAATTACACAATTTCATGAGCTATAACACATGATTTTTGGCCATTTTCATTTGTTTTGAATCATGGGCAAGTAATTAGTGGGGACCAAAGTTCTCTATTTCGTGACTATATAACTCATGATTGTTGGCCATTTTAGTCATTTGGACCTTTCTCAAATATTTTAGCGGTTGAAAAAATTCACAATTTCGAGCTATAACCCAAAATTATTTTGCCATTTTCGTCATTTGACCCTTGGTAAACAATTTTATGGAGGGTAAAATTTACAATTTCATGAATTATAACCCATGGTTATTGGCCATGTTTAGTTGTTTTGAACCAATGACAAATAATTTTGTGGAGGTAAAATTCATAATTTCATGAGCTAAACACCATGATTTTTTTTTTAGTCATTTTGACCTATTAGCAATTAATTTTGCTAAGACTGAAATTCACGATTTCATGAGCTATAAACCATGATTTTTTCTATTTTTAGTCGTTTCATCCCATTGGAAAATAATATCCCGGTGAGGCCAAAATTTACAATTTCATGAGGTATAGCACATGATTATTTTCTATGTTTACTCATTTATATGCATTGGTTATTAATTTTATAGTGGCTAAAATTCATGATTTCATGAGCTATAACCCATGATTTTTTTCCATTTATAATCTTTTAAATTCATTGGAAAATGATTTCGCAGTGACCGAAATTCACGGTTTCATGAGCTATACCAATGATTTTTTGCCATTTTTCTTCGTTTTGATCCATTGGATAATTATTTCGTGGTTGCCAAAATTCATGATTTCATGAGCTATAACCCATTTTTTTTTAATTTTTAGTTGTTTCGATCCGTTGGTAAATTATTGCGTGGTGGCCAAAAGTCATAATTTCATGAGCTAAAACCCACAAATTTTGGTCATTTTATTCATTTTGACCCATGGGAAAGTAATTTTGTGGAGATAAAATTTCACTATTTTATGAGCTATAACCCATGATTTTGGTCATTTTTTCATTTTGACCCGTTATCAAATAATTTCACGGTAATCAATATTTAAAATTTCCTATGCTATAACTCATGATTTTTGGCCATTTTAACCATTTCTACCCAATAGCAAACAACTTCACGGAGGGTAAAATTCATGATTTTATGAGTTATAATCCACGATTGTTGGTTATTTTTAGTTGTATCAAACCGGTGACAAATAATTTAGGAGATTGAAATTCACAATTTCATGAGCTATAAGCTACTATTTTTTTTCTATTTTTAGTTATTTTGTCTCGTTGGAAAATAATTTTTGGAGGCCAAAATTCACAATTTCATGAGGTATAGCCCATGATTTTTGGCCATTTTTAGTTATTTTGTCCCGTTGAAAATTAATTTCATAGAGGCCAAAATTCACGATTTTATGAGCTATAACCAATAATATTTTTTCATTTTAATTCATTTATACACATTGGCAAATAATTTCATAGAGGCTAAATTTCACAAGTTCATGAGCTATAACTCATGATTTGTTTTCTATTTATAGTCATTTCGACATAGTGGCAAATAATTGGGTGGTGGGAAAAATTCACGAGTTTGTAAACTAGAACCCATGATTTTCTGCCAATTTTAGTCATTTCGATCCATTGGCAAATTATTTTGCGTTGACCAAAATTCATGATTTTGTCACTTATAATAGCTAAAATTCATGACTTGCTGAGCTAAAACCCTTGATTTTTGGCCACTGAGTCGTTTAGACCTCTTGCAAACAATTTTAAGGATTTCATGAGTTATAACCCATGATTTTTGCCATTTTAGTCATTTCAATCCATTAGCAAATAATTTCATAGAGGCCAAAATTCACAATTTCATGAGCTATAAACCATGATTTTTTCCATTTTTAGTTGTTTTGAACCAATGACAAATAATTTTGTGAAGGTAAAATTCATGATTACATGAGCTATAACCCATGATTTTTGCCATTTTAGTCATTTTGACCCATTGGCAAATAATTTCATAGAGGCTAAATTTCACAAGTTCATGAGCTATAACTCATGATTGTTGGCCATTTTAGTTGTTTTGAACCAATGACAAATAATTTAGCGGAGATTGAAATTCACAATTTCATGAGCTATAACCCATGATTTTTGGCCATTTTAGTTGTTTTGAACCAATGACAAATAATTTTGTGGAGGTAAAATTCATGATTTTATGAGCTATAACCCATGATTTTTGGCCATTTTAGTTGTTTCGATCCGTTGGTAAATTATTAGCGTGGTGGCCAAAGTCATAATTTCATGAGCTAAAACCACAAATTTTGGTCATTTTATTCATTTTGACCCATGGGAAAGTAATAATTTTGTGGAGATAAAATTTCACTATTTTATGAGCTATAACCCATGATTTTGGTCATTTTTTCATTTTGACCGTTATCAAATAATTTCACGGTAATCAATATTTAAAATTTCCTATGCTATAACTCATGATTTTTGGCCATTTTAGTCATTTCAACCCATTGGCAAATAATTTCATGGAGTCCAAAATTCATGATTTTATGAGTTATAATCCACGATTGTTGGTTATTTTTAGTTGTATCAAACCGGTGACAAATAATTTAGCGGAGATTGAAATTCACAATTTCATGAGCTATAAGCTACTATTTTTTTTCTATTTTTAGTTATTTTGTCTCGTTGGAAAATAATTTTGCGGAGGCCAAAATTCACAATTTCATGAGGTATAACCCATGATTTTTGGTCATTTTATTCATTTTGACCCATTGGCAAATAATTTCATAGAGGCCAAAATTCACGATTTTATGAGCTATAACCAATAATATTTTTTCATTTTAATTCATTTATACACATTGGCAAATAATTTCATAGAGGCTAAATTTCACAAGTTCATGAGCTATAACTCATGATTTGTTTTCTATTTATAGTCATTTCGACATAGTGGCAAATAATTGGGTGGTGGGAAAAATTCACGAGTTTGTAAACTAGAACCCATGATTTTCTGTAATTTTAGTCATTTCGATCCATTGGAAAATAATATCCGGTGGCAAAATTTACAATTTCATGAGGTATAGCACATGATTATTTTCTATGTTTACTCATTTATATGCATTGGTTATTAATTTTATAGTGGCTAAAATTCATGATTTCATGAGCTATAACCCATGATTTTTTCCATTTATAATCTTTTAAATTCATTGGAAAATGATTTGTGATGAGAAATTCACGGTTTCATGAGCTATACCAATGATTTTTGCCATTTTTCTTCGTTTTGATCCATTGGATAATTATTTCGTGGTTGCCAAAATTCATGATTTCATGAGCTATAACCCATTTTTTTTAATTTTTAGTTGTTTGATCCGTTGGTAAATTATTCGTGGTGGCCAAAGTCATAATTTCATGAGCTAAAACCACAAATTTTGGTCATTTTATTCATTTTGACCCATGGGAAAGTAATTTTGTGGAGATAAAATTTCACTATTTTATGAGCTATAACCCATGATTTTGGTCATTTTTTCATTTTGACCGTTATCAAATAATTTCACGGTAATCAATATTTAAAATTTCCTATGCTATAACTCATGATTTTTGGCCATTTTAACCATTTCTACCCAATAGCAAACAACTTCACGGAGGGTAAAATTCATGATTTTATGAGTTATAATCCACGATTGTTGGTTATTTTTAGTTGTATCAAACCGGTGACAAATAATTTAGCGGAGATTGAAATTCACAATTTCATGAGCTATAAGCTACTATTTTTTCTATTTTTAGTTATTTTGTCTCGTTGGAAAATAATTTTGCGGAGGCCAAAATTCACAATTTCATGAGCTATAACCCATAATTTTTGGCCATTTTAGTCATTTCGATCCATTGGCAAATTATTTTGCGTTGACCAAAATTCATGATTTTATGAGCTATAACCCACGATCATAAGATATTTTTGTCATTTCAAGCCATTGATAAATAAATTTGTGGTGTTCAAATTACATGATTTTATGAGTTATAACCCATGATTTTTGGCCATTTTAGTCATTTCAACCCATTGGCAAATAATTTCATGGAGTCCAAAATTCACGATTTCATGAGCTATAAACCATGATTTTTGGCCATTTTAGTTGTTTTGAACCAATGACAAATAATTTTGTGGAGGTAAAATTCATGATTGCATAAGCTTTAACCCATGATTTTTGGCCATTTTAGTCATTTTGACCCATTGGCAAATAATTTCATAGAGGCTAAATTTCACAAGTTCATGAGCTATAACTCATGATTTTAGCCATTTTAGTTGTTTTGAACCAATGACAAATAATTTTGTGGAGGTAAAATTCATGATTTCATGAGCTATAAGCTACTATTTTTTTTCTATTTTTAGTCGTTTCAACCCATTGGCAAATAATTTCATAGAGGCCAAAATTCATGATTTTATGAGCTATAACCCATGATTTTTTCTATTTTTAGTCGTTTCAACCCATTGGCAAATAATTTTCTTGAGTTTAAAATTTATGATTTCATGAGCTATACCAATGATTTTTGCCATTTTAGTCATTTCGACATAGTGGCAAATAATTGGGTGGTGGGAAAAATTCACGAGTTTGTAAACTAGAACCCATGATTTTCTGCCAATTTTAGTCATTTCGATCCATTGGCAAATTATTTTGCGTTGACCAAAATTCATGATTTTGTCACTTATAATAGCTAAAATTCATGACTTGCTGAGCTAAAACCCTTGATTTTTGGCCACTTCGAGTCGTTTAGACCTCTTGCAAACAATTTTAAGGATTTCATGAGTTATAACCCATGATTATTGGCCATTTTTAGTCATTTTGAACCAACAGTAAATAATTATGTAGGGTGCAAACTTCAAGATTTCATGAGATAAAACTCATGATTTTTTATTATTTTCACTCGTTTCGACCCATTGGCAAATAATTTAGCAAAGTCCAAATTTTACTATTCATGAGTGAAACCATGATTTTTGGTCATTCTTGTTATTTTGACCAATCAAAAATAATTCATGAGTCCAAAATTCATGATTGCATAAGCTTTAACCCATGATTTTTATCATTTTAGTAGTTTCAACCCATTGGCAAATAATTTCATGGAGGCTAAAATTCATGATTTCATGAGCTATAACCCATGATTTTTGCCATTTCTAGTCATTTCGATCCATTGGCAAATTATTTCATGGTGGCTAAAATTCATGATTTTGTGAGCTTTAACCCATGATTTTTGGCCATTTTAGTCATTTCGATTGGTTGGCAAATTATTTTGCGTTGACCAAAATTCATGATTTCATGAGCTATAACTCATGATTTTTGGCCATTTTAGTCATTTCAACCCATTGGCAAATAATTTCATGGAGTCCAAAATTCACGATTTTATGAGCTATAACCCATGATTTTGGGTCATTTTTTCATTTTGACCCATTGGCAAATAATTTCATGGTAGTTAATATTCACGATTTCTTGAGCTATGACCCATGATTATTGGTGATTTTAGTCGTTTCAACCCATTGGCAAATAATTTCATGGAGTCCAAAATTCACGATTTCAAGAGCTATAACCCGATCATAAGATATTTTTGTCATTTCAAGCCATTGATAAATAAATTTGTGGTGTTCAAATTACATGATTTTATGAACTATAACCCATAATTTTTGGTATCATTTGTTTCGACCCATTGCAACTAAATTTCATGGACCAAACTTTACAATTTCTTGAGCTATATAACTCATGATTTTTGGCCATTTTAGTCATTTTGACCCATTGGCAAATAATTTCACGATTGTAAAAATTCATAATTTCTGTTGTAACACAATATTTTTAGCCATTTTATTCATTTCGACCCTTTGGCGAAATATTTAGCGGAGGGCAAATTTCACAAATTCATGAATTATAACCCATGGTTATTGGCCATTTTAGTTGTTTCAAACTAATGGCCATTTTATTGTTTCAAACCAAAGATAAATAATTTTGTGGAGGCAAAATTTATGATTTCATGAGCTATAACCCATGATTATTGGCCATTTTAGTTGTTTCAAACCAAAGATAAATAATTTTGTGGAGGCAAAATTTATGATTTCATGAGCTATAACCCATGATTTTTGGCCATTTTAGTCATTTTGACCCATTGGTAAATAATTTCATGGAGGCTAAAATTCATGATTTCATGAGCTATAACTCATGATTTTTGCCATTTCTAGTCATTTCGATTGGTTGGCAAATTATTTTTGGGTTGTCAAAATTCATGATTTCATGAGCTATAACCCATGATTATTGGTGATTTTAGTCGTTTCAACCCATTGGCAAATAATTTCATGGAGTCCAAAATTCACGATTTCAAGAGCTATAACCCACGATCATAAGATATTTTTTGTCATTTCAAGCCATTGATAAATAAATTTGTGGTGTTCAAATTACATGATTTTATGAACTATAACCCATAATTTTTGGTATCATTTGTTTCGACCCATTGCAACTAAATTTCATGGACCAAACTTTACAATTTCTTGAGCTATATAACTCATGATTTTTAGCCATTTTTAGTTGTTTTCACTTGTGGTCAAACAATTTCACAGTTGTAAAAATTCATAATTTCCTGAACTGTAACACAATATTTTTCGCCATTTTTATTCATTTCGACCCTTTGGCGAAATATTTAGCGGAGGGCAAATTTCACAAATTCATGAATTATAACCCATGGTTATTGGCCATTTTCAGTTGTTTCAAACTAATGGCCATTTTCAGTTGTTTCAAACCAAAGATAAATAATTTTGTGGAGGCAAAATTTTATGATTTCATGAGCTAAAACCCAATTTTTTTTTGTGTTTAGTCTTTTCAACCCGCTGCCAAATAATTTCATGGAGGCTAAAATTCATGACTTTATGACCTATAACCTATGATTTATTTTTTCTATTTTTAGTTGTTTATACCTATTGGCAAATAATTACGCAGAGACCAAAATTCATGATTTCATGAGCTTTGTCCCATGATTTTTCAATTTATAGTCATTTTGACCCATTGGCAAATAATTTCCACGGCAACCAACATTGAGATTTCATGAGGTATACCCATGATTTTTGCCATTTCTAGTCATTTCGATTGGTTGGCAAATTATTTTTGGGTTGTCAAAATTCATGATTTTATGAGATGTAACCCAAGATTTTTGCCATTTTCATCCATTGGAAATTATTTCACGGTGGCCAAAGTCATGATTTTGTGAGCTTTAACCCATAATTTTGGCCCTCTTTAATTGTTTTAGCCAGTTATCAAATTATTTTCAGGTGGCCAAAGTCATAATTTCATGAGCTATAACCCATGATTATTGGCCATTTTAGTCATTTTGACCCATTGGTAAGTAATTCATTTTGACCCAAAATTCATGATTTTATAAGTTATAACTCATGATTTTTTTGTATTTAATTATTTATACCCATTAGCAAATAATTTCATAAAAGATAAAATTCATGATTTCATGAGCTATAATCTATGATTTTTTCCATGTATTATCATTTCACCAAGTGGCAAATTATTTTTGGGTTGTCAAAATTCATGATTTCATGAGCTATAACTCATGATTTGTTTTCTATTTATAGTCATTTCGACATAGTGGCAAATAATTGGGTGGTGGGAAAAATTCACGAGTTTGTAAACTAGAACCCATGATTTTCTGCCAATTTTAGTCATTTCGATCCATTGGCAAATTATTTTCGTTGACCAAAATTCATGATTTTATGAGTTATAACCCATGATTTTTGCCATTTCTAGTCATTTCGATCCATTGGCAAATTATTTTTGGGTTGTCAAAATTCATGATTTTATGAACTATAACCCATAATTTTTGGCCATTTTAGTCATTTCGATCCATTGGCAAATTATTTTGCGTTGACCAAAATTCATGATTTTGTCACTTATAATAGCTAAAATTCATGACTTGTGGTAAAAACCCTTGATTTTTGGCCACTGAGTCGTTTAGACCTCTTGCAAACAATTTTAAGGATTTCATGAGTTATAACCCATGATTATTGGCCATTTTAGTCATTTTGAACCAACAAGAAATAATTATGTAGGGTGCAAACTTCAAGATTTCATGAGATAAAACTCATGATTTTTATTATTTTCACTGTTTCACCCATTGGCAAATAATTTAGCAAAGTCCAAATTTTACTATTCATGAGCTAAAACCCTTGATTTTTGGCCATTTTAGTCATTTTGACCCATTGGCAAATAATTTCATGGAGTCCAAAATTCATGATTGCATAAGCTTTAACCCATGATTTTTATCATTTTAGTAGTTTCAACCCATAGGCAAATAATTTTCTTGAGTTTAAAATTTATGATTTCATCGGCTATAACACATGATGATTAGCCTTTTTAGTCATTTTGACCCATTGGCTAATAAAACTTGTGGTAGCAAAATTTACTATTTCGGGAGCTATAACTCATGATTCTTGGATATTTTAGTTGATGTGATCATTTGCCAAAACTTCACGATGGAAAAATACTTGATTTCATGAGCTATAATCATATATATTTTTTACCATTTTAGTCATTTCAACCCATTGGTAAATAATTTCATGGTAGTTAATATTCACGATTTCTTGAGCTATGACCCATGATTATTGGTGATTTTAGTCGTTTCAACCCATTGGCAAATAATTTCATGGAGTCCAAAATTCACGATTTCAAGAGCTATAACCCATGATTATTGGCCATTTTAGTCATTTCAACCCATTGGTAAATAATTTCACGATTGTAAAAATTCATAATTTCTGTTGTAACACAATATTTTTAGCCATTTTATTCATTTCGACCCTTTGGCGAAATATTTAGCGGAGGGCAAATTTCACAAATTCATGAATTATAACCCATGGTTATTGGCCATTTTCAGTTGTTTCAAACTAATGGCCATTTTAGTTGTTTCAAACCAAAGATAAATAATTTTGTGGAGGCAAAATTTTATGATTTCATGAGCTATAACCCATGATTTTTGGCCATTTTAGTTGTTTCAAACCAAAGATAAATAATTTTGTGGAGGCAAAATTTTATGATTTCATGAGCTATAATCTATGATTTTTTTCCTATTTTTAGTCATTTTGACCCATTGGTAAATAATTTCATGGAGGCTAAAATTCATGATTTCATGAGCTATAACTCATGATTTTTTTGTATTTAATTATTTATACCCATTGGCAAATAATTTCATAAAAGATAAAATTCATGATTTCATGAGCTATAACCCATGATTTTTGCCATTTCTAGTCATTTTGACCCATTGGCAAATAATTTCATGGAGTCCAAAATTCATGATTTTGTGAGCTATAACCCATGATTTTTGCCATTTCTAGTCATTTCGATTGGTTGGCAAATTATTTTTGGGTTGTCAAAATTCATGATTTTATGAGATGTAACCCAAGATTTTTGCCATTTTCATCCATTGGAAATTATTTCACGGTGGCCAAAGTCATGATTTTGTGAGCTTTAACCCATAATTTTGGCCCTCTTTAATTGTTTTAGCCAGTTATCAAATTATTTTCAAATGGCCCAAAGTCATAATTTCGTGAGCTATAACACATGATCATTGACCATTTTATTCATTTTGACCCATTGGTAAGTAATTCATTTTGACCCAAAATTCATGATTTTATAAGTTATAACTCATGATTTTTTTGTATTTAATTATTTATACCCATTAGCAAATAATTTCATAAAAGATAAAATTCATGATTTCATGAGCTATAATCTATGATTTTTTCCATGTATTATCATTTCGACCAAGTGGCAAATTATTTAGCGATGGCCAAAATTCATAATTTCATGAGCTATAATGACCAAAATTCATGATTTTATGAGTTATAACCCATAATTTTTGGCCATTTTTAGTCATTTCAACCCATTGGCAAATAATTTCATAAAAGATAAAATTCATGATTTCATAAGCTATAACCCATGATTTTTGCCATTTCTAGTCATTTCGATTGGTTGGCAAATTATTTTTGGGTTGTCAAAATTCATGATTTCATGAGTTATAACCCATGATTTTTGGTCATTCTTGTTATTTTGACCAATCAAAATAATTTGCGGAGTCCAAAATTCATGATTTCATAAGCTTTAACCCATGATTTTTATCATTTTAGTAGTTTCAACCCATAGGCAAATAATTTTCTTGAGTTTAAAATTATGATTTCATCGGCTATAACACATGATGATTAGCCTTTTTAGTCATTTTGACCCATTGGCTAATAAAACTTGACAAAAATTACTATTTAGAGCTTTATAACTCATGATTCTTGGATATTTTTAGTTGATGTGATCATTTATAAAACTTCACGATGGAAATACTTGATTTCATAGCTATAATCATATATATTTTTTACCATTTTAGTCATTTCAACCCATTGGTAAATAATTTCATGGTAGTTAATATTCACGATTTCTTGAGCTATGACCCATGATTATTGGTGATTTTTAGTCATTTCAACCCATTGGCAAATAATTTCATGGAGTCCAAAATTCACGATTTCATGAGCTATAACCCATAATTTTTGGTATCATTTGTTTGACCCATTGGCAAATAATTTCATGGAGTCCAAAATTCATGATTTCATGAGCTATAACCCATAATTTTTGCTATTTTAGTAGTTTCAACCCATAGGCAAATAATTTTGCGAGGCCAAAATTCACGATTTCATGAGCTATAACACATGATGATTAGCCTTTTTAGTCATTTTGACCCATTGGCTAATAAAATTTTTGTAGCCAAAATTCACGATTTCAAGAGCTATAACCCATAATTTTTGGCCATTTTTAGTCATTTCAACCCATTGGCAAATAATTTCATGGAGGCTAAAATTCATGACTTTATGACCTATAACCTATGATTTTTTTTCTATTTTTAGTTGTTTATACCTATTGGCAAATAATTAGAGACCAAAATTCATGATTTCATGAGCTTTGTCCCATGATTTTTCAATTTATAGTCATTTTGACCCATTGGCAAATAATTTCCACGGCAACCAACATTGAGATTTCATGAGGTATACCCATGATTTTTGCCATTTCTAGTCATTTTGATTGGTTGGCAAATTATTTTTGGGTTGTCAAAATTCATGATTTTATGAGATGTAACCCAAGATTTTTGCCATTTTCATCCATTGGAAATTATTTCACGGTGGCCAAAGTCATGATTTTGTGAGCTTTAACCCATAATTTTGGCCCTCTTTAATTGTTTTAGCCAGGTTATCAAATTATTTTGATGGCCCAAAGTCATAATTTCGTGAGCTATAACACATGATCATTGACCATTTTTATTCATTTTGACCCATTGGTAAGTAATTCATTTTGACCCAAAATTCATGATTTTATAAGTTATAACTCATGATTTTTTTGTATTTAATTATTTATACCCATTAGCAAATAATTTCATAAAAGATAAAATTCATGATTTCATGAGCTATAATCTATGATTTTTTTCCATGTATTATCATTTCGACCAAGTGGCAAATTATTTCGCAGTGGCCAAAATTCACGATTTTGGGTGAGCTATAACCTATGATTTTTAATCATTTTTAGTCATTTCGATCCATTGACAAATTATTTCGTAATAGCAAAATTTCATTATTTTATGAGCTATAACCCATGATTATTGGTGATTTTAGTCGTTTCAACCCATTGGTAAATAATTTCATGGAGTCCAAAATTCACGATTTCATGAGCTATAACCCATGATTTTTGCCATTTCTAGTCATTTTGACCCATTGGCAAATAATTTTGCGAGGCCAAAATTCACGATTTCATGAGCTATAACCCATGATTTTTGGCCATTTTTAGTCATTTCAACCCATTGGCAAATAATTTCATGGTGGCCAAAGTCATGATTTCATGAGCTATAACCCATGATTTTTGCCATTTCTAGTCATTTTGACCCATTGGTAAATAATTTTATAGAAGTCAAAATTCATGATTTCATGAGGTTTAACTCATAATTTTTTTCATTTCAAGGCATTTATACCCATTTGCAAATAATTTTGCAAAGGCTAGAATTCACAATTTCATGAGCTATAATCCAAAATATTTTCCATTTATTGTCATTTTGACCCATTGGCAAAAAATTTGCATGAGGTATAACTCTTGATTTTTTCCATTTCAGTCATTTATACCCATTGATAAATAATTTTGCAAAGCTAAATTCACAATTTCATGAGCTATAATCAAAACTTTTTCCATTTATTGTCATTTTGACCATTGGCAAAAATTTAGCATGAGGTATAACTCATGATTATTTTCCATTAGGTCATTTATACCCATTGACAAATAATTTTGCAAAGGCTAGAATTCACAATTTCAAGAGCTATAATCCATCAGTTTTTTCCATTTATTATCATTTTGACCCATTGGCAAAATTGCGATGGCCAAAATTCATGATTTTGTGAGCAATAACCAATTATTTTGTTCCATCTTTAGTTATTTTGATCCATCGATTAAATTATTCCGTGGCGAATTTCATGATTTTGTGAGCCATAATAATCCAAATTTAAGATTTCTTGAGCTACAACCCATGATTTTTGACCATTTGTAGTCATTTCAACCCATTGGCAAATAATTTTTGTTGCTAAAATTCATGATTTCATGAGCTATAACCCATGATTTTTGGCCATTTTAATTGTTTCAACCGGTTGTCAAATTATTTCGTGGTGGCCAAAGTCATGATTTCATGAGCTATAACCCACGATTTTTGTCATTTCTAGTCATTTTGACCCAAAATTCATGATTTCATGAGCTATAATCTATGATTTTTTTCCTATTTTTAGTCATTTTGACCCATTGGCAAATAATTTTGCAAAGGCTAGAATTCACAATTTCATGAGCTATAATCTATGATTTTTTCCATGTATTATCATTTTGACCCAAAATTCATGATTTCATAAGCTATAACCCATGCTTTTTAAAATTTTTAGTTGCTTCCAATCAATGACAAATAATTTTGCAAAGGCTAGAATTCACAATTTCATGAGCTATAATCTATGATTTTTTTCCTATTTTTAGTCATTTCGACCATTGATAAATAATTTTGCAAAGGCTAGAATTCACAATTTCATGAGCTATAATCTATGATTTTTTCCATGTATTATCATTTTGACCCAAAATTCATGATTTTATAAGTTATAACTCATGATTTTTTGTATTTAATTATTTATACCCATTAGCAAATAATTTCATAAAAGATAAAATTCATGATTTTATGAGTTATAAACCACAATTATTGGCCATTTTATTCATTTTGACCCAAAATTCATGATTTTATAAGTTATAACTCATGATTATTTTCCATTTATTGTCATTTTGACCCAAAATTCATGATTTCATGAGCTATAATCTATGATTTTTTTCCTATTTTTAGTCATTTTGACCCAAAATTCATGATTTTATAAGTTATAACTCATGATTATTTTCCATTTATTGTCATTTTGACCCAAAATTCATGATTTTATAAGTTATAACTCATGATTATTTTCCATTTATTATCATTTTGACCCATTGGTAAGTAATTCATTTTGACCCAAAATTCATGATTTTATAAGCTATAACCCACGATTTTTGTCATTTCTAGTCATTTTGACCCAAAATTCATGATTTTATAAGTTATAACTCATGATTATTTTCCATTTATTGTCATTTTGACCCATTGGCAAATAATTTTTGTTGCTAAAATTCATGATTTTATAAGTTATAACTCATGATTATTTTCCATTTATTATCATTTTGACCCAAAATTCATGATTTCATGAGCTATAATCTATGATTTTTTTCCTATTTTTAGTCATTTTGACCCATTGGCAAATAATTTTGCGGAGACCAAAATTCATGATTTTATAAGCTATAACCCACGATTTTTGTCATTTCTAGTCATTTTGACCCATTGGCAAATAATTTTTGTTGCTAAAATTCATGATTTCATGAGCTATAACCCATGATTTTTGCCATTTCTAGTCATTTTGACCCATTGGCAAATAATTTTGCAAAGGCTAGAATTCACAATTTCATGAGCTATAACCCATGATTTTTGTCATTTCTAGTCATTTTGACCCATTGGCAAATAATTTTGCAAAGGCTAGAATTCACAATTTCATGAGCTATAATCCAAAATATTTTCCATTTATTGTCATTTTGACCCATTGGCAAAAAATTTGCATGAGGTATAACTCTTGATTTTTTCCATTTCAGTCATTTATACCCATTGATAAATAATTTTGCAAAGCTAAATTCACAATTTCATGAGCTATAACCCACGATTTTTGTCATTTCTAGTCATTTTGACCCATTGGCAAATAATTTCATGGAGGCTAAAATTCATGATTTCATGAGCTATAACCCATAATTTTTTGCTATTTTTAGTCGTTTCGACCCCTTGGCAGAACTTTTCATGGAAGGGCAAAGTTCACGATTTCATGAGTTATAATCCAAGGTTATTCGCCTTTTTTAGTTGCTTCCAATCAATGACAAATAGTTTTACAGAGGCAAATATTTATGATTTCACGGGCCAAAATCCATAATTTTCTTATTTTTAGCCATTTCGACCGGTTGGCAAATAATTTTGCAGAGGCCAAAATTCACGATTTCATAAGTTATGTCCTAAGGTTTTTGGTTATTTTAGTCATTTCGACCATTGATAAATAATTTGGAGAGACCAAATTCATAATTTCATGACCTATAACCAATGATTTTTTTTCCTATTTTTAGTCATTTACACCCATTAGCAAATAATTTCGCAAAGACCAAAATTCACGATTTCATGAGCTATGACCATGATTGTTTTTCATATATGGTCATTCGACCCATTGGCAAATAATTTTTTTGTTGCTAAAATTCATGATTTCATAAGCTATAACCCATGCTTTTTTAAAATTTTTAGTTGCTTCGATCCATTGGCAAATTATTTCATGGTTGCCAAAAGTCATGATTTTATAAGCTATAACCCACGAATTTTACCATTTTTAATTATTTAAACCCATTATCAAATTATTTCGTGGTGGCCAAAAGTCGTGATTTTATGAGTTATAACCCATGATTATAAGACTTTTTTAGTCATTTCGACCCATTGGCAAATAATTTTGTGGAGGTCAAAATTCACGATTTCATGAGCTATAACCCATGATTTTTGACCATTTGTAGTCATTTCAACCCCTTGACAAATAAACTTGTGAATGGTAAAGTTCACAATTTTATGAGTTATAACTCATGATTATTTTCCATTTATTGTCATTTTGACCCATTGGCAAATAATTTTGTGGAGGCTAAAATTCACAATTTCATGAGCTATAACCCATGATTTTTGGCCATTTTATTCATTTTGACCCATTGGCAAATAATTTTGTGGAGTCTAAAATTCACGATTTCATGAGCTATAACCCATGATTTTTGACCATTTTATTCATTTTGACCCAAAATTCATGATTTCATGAGTTATCACTCATGATTTTTGGTCATTTTATTCATTTTGACCCATTGGCAAATAATTTTGCGGAGACCAAAATTCATGATTTTATGAGTTATAACCCACGAATATAGACTATTTTTAATTATTTTGAACCAATGGCAAGTAATTTTGCGGAGACCAAAATTCATGATTTCATGAGCTATAACCCATGATTTTTGGCCATTTTTAGTAATTTCACCCCATGGGCAAATAATTTTGCAAAGGCTAGAATTCACAATTTCATGAGCTATAACCCATGATTTTTGGCCATTTTATTCATTTTGACCCATTGGCAAATAATTTTGTAGTACTCAAATTCACGATTTCATGAGCTATAACCCATGATTTTTGATCATTTTTAGTCATTTCGACCCATTGGCAAATAATTTTTGTTGCTAAAATTCATGATTTCATGAGCTATAACCCATGATTTTTAAAATTTTTAGTTGTTTTGAACCAATGGCAAATAATTCATGGTTCTAAAATTCATGATTTCATAAGCTATAACCCATGAATTTTACCATTTTTAATTATTTAAACCCATTATCAAATTATTTCGTGGTGGCCAAAATTCATGATTTTATGAGTTATAAACCACAATTATTGGCCATTTTATTCATTTTGACCCATGGTTTAGGACCATTTTTAATCGTTTTGACCCGTTGTCAAATAATTTCACGATAGCCAAATTCACAATTTCCTAAGCTATAACCCATGATTTTTGTCATTTCTAGTCATTTTGACCCATGGAAAACAATTCGGAGAATAAATTCATAATTTCATGAGTTATAACCCACGAATATAGACTATTTTAATTATTTTGAACCAATGGCAAATAATTTTGCGGAGACCAAAATTACGTCTTTAGTTGTTTTGAACCGGTGGTAAGAAATTTTGTGGAGGTCAAAATTCACGATTTATTCGCTATAAGCCATGAATTTTTTCATTTTTATTTCTTTGTGTCCGTTGGAAAAAATTTTGTAGAAGTCAAAATTCATGATTTCATGAGGTTTAACTCATAATTTTTTTCATTTCAAGGCATTTATACCCATTTGCAAATAATTTTGCAAAGGCTAGAATTCACAATTTCATGAGCTATAATCCAAAACTTTTTCCATTTATTGTCATTTTGACCATTGGCAAAAATTTGCATGAGGTATAACTCTTGATTTTTTCCATTTATTATCATTTTGACCCATTGGCAAATAATTTTGCAAAGGCTAGAATTCACAATTTCATGAGCTATAATCCAAAACTTTTTCCATTTATTGTCATTTTGACCCATTGGCAAAAAATTTCGCATGAGGTATAACTCATGATTATTTTCCATTTCAGTCATTTATACCCATTGACAAATAATTTTGCAAAGGCTAGAATTCACAATTTCAAGAGCTATAATCCATCAGTTTTTTTCCATTTATTATCATTTTGACCCATTGGCAAAAAATTTTGCAGTGGCCAAAATTCATGATTTTGTGAGCAATAACCAATTATTTTGTTCCATCTTTAGTTATTTTGATCCATCGGTAAATTATTTGAGGTGGCGAATTTCATGATTTTGTGAGCCATAATAATCCAAATTTAAGATTTCTTGAGCTACAACCATGATTTTTGACCATTTGTAGTCATTTCAACCCCTTGACAAATAAACTTGTGAATGGTAAAGTTCACAATTTTATGAGTTATAACCCACTATTGTTCAACATTTTAGTCATCTCGAAACAACAATAAATAATTTTCTAGAGTGAAAACTTCATGATTTCATGAGTTATCACTCATGATTTTTGGTCTTTATCACTCATTTAAACCCATTAGCAAATAATTTGAAAGGTCAAACCTCACTATTTCATGAGCTATAGCATAATATTTGGCCATATCTAGTTGTTTTAGACCTATCAAAAATAATTTTACAAAGTCCAAAATTCATAAGTATATGAGTTATGACCCATGATTTTTGATCATTTTTAGTCATTTCGACCCATTGGCAAATAATTTCATTTGAGGCCAAAATTTATGATTTTATGAGCTATATTCTATAATTATTAGCTATTTTTAATCATTTCAACCAATTGGCTAATAATTTTGCAAAGGCTAGAATTCACAATTTCATGAGCTATAACCCATGATTTTTGGCCATTTTTAGTAATTTCACCCCATGGGCAAATAATTTTGCAAAGGCTAGAATTCACAATTTCATGAGCTATAACCCATGATTTTTGGCCATTTTTAGTAATTTCACCCCATGGGCAAATAATTTTGTAGAGCCAAAATTTGGGATTTCATAATCTAAAATCCATGTTTTTCACTTTGAGTCATTTCGACCCATTGGCAAATAATTTTGCAAAGGCTAGAATTCACAATTTCATGAGCTATAACCCATGATTTTTGATCATTTTAGTCATTTTGATCCATTGATAAATAATTTTATGAAGGCTAAAATTCACAATTTCATGGCGATAACCCATGAAAATTTTTAATTTTTAGTCATTTTAACATTGGCAAATAATTTTGTGGTGGTCAAAAGTCATGATTTCATGAGCTATACCCATGTATTTTTGAAAATTTTGGTCATTTCAATCCATTGACAAATTATTTCATGATGGCCAAAATTCATGAATTCGTGAGAGCTATACCCATCATTTTATAATTTTTAGTTGTTTTATCCATTGGCAAATTATTTACGGTGGCCAAAAGTCATTATTTAGTGAGCTATGACCCATGATTTTTTCCATTTATTGTCATTTTGACCCATTGGCAAATAATTTTGTGAAGGGCAAATTTCTCAATTTCATGAGTTATAACTCATGATTTTTACTACTTTTAGTCATTTTGATACAATAGTAAATAATTTTTGCAGTCTGAACTTCGATTTTAGGATTTATAACTAATGATTTTTGGTCATTTTCACTTCGACCCATTGGCGAATAATTTTGCAAAGTCCGTACTTCACTATTTTATGGGCTATAACCCATAATTATTTGATATTTTAGTCATTTCAATCCATTAGCAAATAATTTTGCAAAGGCTAGAATTCACAATTTCATGAGCTATAACCCATGATTTTTGATCATTTTAGTCATTTTGACCCATTGGCAAATAATTTTGTGGAGTCTAAAATTTATGATTTTATGAGCTATAACCCATGATTATTGGCTATTTTTAGTCATTTTGATCCATTGATAAATAATTTTATGAAGGCTAAAATTCACGATTTCATGAGCTATAACCCATAATTTTGGTCATTTTATTCATTTTGACCCATTGGCAAATAATTTTGTAGAGCCAAAATTCACAATTTCCTAAGCTATAACCCATGATTTTTGATCATTTTAGTCATTTTGACCCATTGGCAAATAATTTTGCGGAGACCAAAATTCACGATTTCATAAGCTATAACCCATGATTTTTGGCTATTTTTATTCATTTTGACCCATTGGCAAATAATTTTGTGAAGGGCAAATTTCTCAATTTCATGAGTTATAACTCATGATTTTTGCCATTTTAGTTATTTCAATCCATTGCCAAATAATTTTGTGGTGGTCAAAAGTCATGATTTCATGAGCTATAACCCATGATTATTGGCTATTTTTATTCATTTTGACCCATTGGAAAATAATTTTATCGAGGTCAAGATTCACAAATTCAGGAGTTATAATCAGAGATTTTTGGCCATTTTTAGTAATTTCACCCCATGGGCAAATAATTTTGCAAAGGCTAGAATTCACAATTTCATGAGCTATAACCCATGATTTTTGATCATTTTAGTCATTTCGACCCATTGGCAAATAATTTTATGAAGGCTAAAATTCACGATTTCATGAGCTATAACCCATGATTTTTTCCATTTATTGTCATTTTGACCCATTGGCAAATAATTTTGTGGTGGTCAAAAGTCATGATTTCATGAGCTATAACCCATGATTTTTTCCATTTATTATCATTTTGACCCATTGGCAAATAATTTTGTGGTGGTCAAAAGTCATGATTTCATGAGCTATAACCCATGATTTTTGCCATTTTAGTTATTTCGACCCTTAAATAATTTTGTGAAGGGCAAATTTCTCAATTTCATGAGTTATAACTCATGATTTTTCTACTTTTAGTCATTTTGATACAATAGTAAATAATTTTGCAGTGCAAACTTCTGCGATTTTAGGATTTATAACTAATGATTTTTGGTCATTTTCACTTTCGACCCATTGGCGAATAATTTTGCAAAGTCCGTACTTCACTATTTTATGGGCTATAACCCATAATTTTGGTCATATTTTGTTGTTTCGATCCATTGGAAACTATTTTCGAGTTCAAAATTCACAATTACATGAGCTAAAATTCACGATTTTGTTGTATTTTTAGTAGTTTTGACTCATAGGCAAATAAACTTGCGAGGCTAAAACTTACGGTTTCATGAGCTACAAATCATGATTATTAGCCATTTTAGTCATTTGGACCCATTGGGTAATAAAATTTATTGTAGCCAAAGGTCATAATTTGAGCTATTACCCACGATTATTGGCCATTTTAGTTATTTCAATCCATTGCCAAATAATTTTGTAGAGCCAAAATTCACAATTTCATGAGCTATAACCCATGATTTTTGACCATTTGTAGTCATTTCAATCCATTGCCAAATAATTTTGTGGTGGTCAAAAGTCATGATTTCATGAGCTATAACCCATGATTTTTGATCATTTTAGTCATTTTGACCCATTGGCAAATAATTTTGTGAAGGGCAAATTTCTCAATTTCATGAGTTATAACCCACTATTGTTCAACATTTTAGTCATTTTGATACAATAGTAAATAATTTTGCGGAGACCAAAATTCACAATTTCATGAGCTATAACCCATGATTTTTTCCATTTATTATCATTTTGACCCATTGGCAAATAATTTTGTAGAGCCAAAATTCACAATTTCATGAGCTATAACCCATGAATTTTGGCCATTTTAGTCATTTTGATCCATTGATAAATAATTTTATGAAGGCTAAAATTCACGATTTCATGAGTTATCACTCATGATTTTTGGTCTTTATCACTCATTTAAACCCATTAGCAAATAATTTCGAAAAGTCCAAACCTCACTATTTCATGAGCTATAACGCATAATATTTGGCCATATCTAGTTGTTTCGACCTATCAAAAAATAATTTTACAAAGTCCAAAATTCATAAGTATATGAGTTATGACCCATGATTTTTGGTCATTTTCTGTAGTTGCAGCCCATAGGCAAATAATTTCGCTGAGGCCAAAATTTATGATTTTATGAGCTATATTCTATAATTATTAGCTATTTTTAATCATTTCAACCAATTGGCTAATAAAAGTTTTGGTAGCCTAAATAATTCATGGTAGCCAATATTCATGAACTATAAACCACGACAATTGAAGATTTTTTTACCATTTTCAGTCTCTTCGACTAAATGACAAATAATTTCTTGGTAGTCAATAGTCATGAACTATAAACCACGACTATTGGCAATTTTTATTCATTTTGACCCATTGGAAAATAATTTTATCGAGGTCAAGATTCACAAATTCAGGAGTTATAATCCGAGATTTTTGGCCATTTTTAGTAATTTCACCCCATGGGCAAATAATTTTGTGGAGTCTAAAATTTATGATTTTAAGAGCTATAACCCATGATTATAAGACTTTTTTAGTCATTTCTAGCCATTGATAAATAAATTTGCGGTGTCCAAATTACATGATTTCATAAGCTATACCCCTTGATTTTTGGCCATTTTCATTTGTTTCAACTCATTGGCAACTAATTCGCATGGACAAACTTCACTATTTCTTGAGCTATGTAACCCATGATTTTCGTCCATTTTTAGTAGTTTTGACCTGTAGTCAAATAATTACACGTAGCAAAAATTCACGATTATCTGAGCTACAACCCAAGATTTTGGCTATTTTTATTCATTTTGACCCATTGGCAAATAATTTTGTGGTGGTCAAAAGTCATGATTTAGTGAGCTATGACCCATGATTTTTGCCATTTTAGTTATTTCGACCCTTAAATAATTTTGTGAAGGGCAAATTTCTCAATTTCATGAGTTATAACTCATGATTTTTACTACTTTTAGTCATTTTGATACAATAGTAAATAATTTTGCAAAGTCCGTACTTCACTATTTTATGGGCTATAACCCATAATTTTGGTCATTTTCACTTTCGACCCATTGGCGAATAATTTTGCAAAGTCCGTACTTCACTATTTTATGGGCTATAACCCATAATTTTGGTCATATTTTGTTGTTTCGATCCATTGGAAACTATTTTCGGAGTTCAAAATTCACAATTACATGAGCTAAAATTCCGCGATTTTGTGGTATTTTTAGTAGTTTGACTCATAGGCAAATAATTTTATGAAGGCTAAAATTCACGATTTCATGAGCTAAATCATGATTATTAGCCATTTTAGTCATTTGGACCCATTGGGTAATAAAATTTATTGTAGCCAAAGGTCATAATTTGAGCTATTACCCACGATTATTGGCCATTTTAGTTATTTCAATCCATTGCCAAATAATTTTGTGAGCCAATATTCACGATTTCATAAGCTATAACCCATGATTATTGGCTATTTTTAGTTATTTCAATCCATTGCCAAATAATTTCATGAAGGCCAAAATTCACAATTTCATGAGCTATAACCCATGATTTTTGCCATTTTAGTTATTTTGATCCATTGATAAATAATTTTGTGGTGGTCAAAAGTCATGATTTCATGAGCTATAACCCATGATTTTTGATCATTTTAGTCATTTTGACCCATTGGCAAATAATTTTGTGAAGGGCAAATTTCTCAATTTCATGAGTTATAACTCATGATTTTTGCCATTTTAGTTATTTCAATCCATTGCCAAATAATTTCATGAAGGCCAAAATTCACAATTTCATGAGCTATAACCCATGATTTTTTTCTATTTTTAGTCATTTTGACCCATTGGCAAATAATTTCATGAAGGCCAAAATTCACAATTTCATGAGCTATAACCCATGATTTTTGCCATTTTAGTTATTTTGATCCATTGATAAATAATTTTATGAAGGCTAAAATTCACGATTTCATGAGTTATAACCCATGATTTTTGATCATTTTAGTCATTTCTAGCCATTGATAAATAATTTTGCAGATTCACAATTTCATGAGCTATAACCCATGATTTTTTCCATTTATAGTCATTTTAACCCATTGGCAAATAATTTCATGAAGGCCAAAATTCACGATTTCATGAGCTATACCCATGATTTTTGATCATTTTAGTCATTTTGATCCATTGGCAAATAATTTTGTGGAGTCCAAAATTCATGATTTTGTGAGCTATAACCCATGATTTTTGCCATTTTTATTCATTTTGACCCATTGGCAAATAATTTTGTGGAGTCCAAAATTCACGATTTCATGAGCTATAACCCATAATTTTTGGCCATTTTAGTCATTTCAAGCCATTGATAAATAAATTCGTGGTGTTCAAATTACATGATTTCATAAGCTATAACCCATGATTTTTGCCATTTTAGTTATTTCAATCCATTGCCAAATAATTTCATGAAGGCCAAAATTCACAATTTCATGAGCTATGACCCATGATTTTTGCCATTTTAGTCATTTTGACCCTTGGCAAATAATTTCATGAAGGCCAAAATTCACGATTTCATGAGCTATAACCCACGATTATTGGCCATTTTAGTCATTTTGACCCTTGGCAAATAATTTCATGAAGGCCAAAATTCACAATTTCATGAATTATAACCAATGGTTATTAGCTATTTCAAGTTGTTTTGAACCAATGGCAAATAATTTTGTGAGCCAATATTCACGATTTCATAAGCTATAACCCATGATTTTTGCCATTTTAGTCATTTCAACCCATTGGCAAATAATTTCAGAGGCTAAAATTCATGATTTCATGAGCTATGACCCATGATTTTTGATCATTTTAGTCATTTTGATCCATTGATAAATAATTTTATGAAGGCTAAAATTCACAATTTCATGAGCGATAACCCATGAAAATTTTTAATTTTAGTCATTTTAACACATTGGCAAATAATTTTGTGGTGGTCAAAAGTCATGATTTCATGAGCTATACCCATGTATTTTTGAAAATTTTGGTCATTTCAATCCATTGACAAATTATTTCATGGCCAAAATTCATGATTTCATGAGCTATACCCATCATTTTTTATAATTTTAGTTGTTTTATCCATTGGCAAATAATTTTGTGGTGGTCAAAAGTCATGATTTCATGAGCTATAACCCATGATTTTTGCCATTTTAGTTATTTCAATCCATTGCCAAATAATTTTGTGAGCCAATATTCACGATTTCATAAGCTATAACCCATGATTATTGGCTATTTTTAGTCATTGCAACAAATTGGTAAATAATTTTCACGGAGGTCAAAATTCAAAATTTCATGAGCTATACTCCCTAATTTTGGCCATTTTAGTCATTTTAACCCGTAGGCAATAATTTTGTGGAGTCCAAAATTCACGATTTCATAGGCTATAACCCGATGATTAGCCTTTTAGTCATTTTGACCTATTGGCTAATAAAACTTGTGGTAGCCAAAATTCACTATTTCCTGACGATAACCCATGATTATTGGATATTTTTAGTTGATGCAATCATTTGCTAAAATTTTACGCAATGGAAAAATGGTAAAATTTTTTACCATTTTGTCATTCAACCATTAGTAAATAATTTCATGGGAGTTAATATTTCACGATTTCATGAGCTATGACCCATGATTGGTGATTTTAGTCGTTTCAACCCATTGGCAAATAATTTCGTAGAGTCCAAAATTCACGATTTCAAGAGCTATAACCCACGATTATAAGACATTTTTAGTCATTTCAAGCCATTGATAAATAAATTCGTGGTGTTCAAATTACATGATTTCATGAACTATAACCCATAATATTTTGTATTATTTATTTCGACCCATTGCATCTAATTTGCATGGACCAAACTTCACAATTTCTTGAGCTATAACCCATAATTTTTAGCTATTTTTAGTTATTTTGACTTGTGGTCAAATAGTTGCACGTTTGTAAAAATTCATAATTTCTTGAGCTAAAACCAATATTTTTGGCTATTTTTATTCATTTTGACCCCTAGGCAAAACATTTAGTGGAGGCCAAAATTCACAATTTGATGTATTAACCCATGGTTATTGGCCATTTTAGTTATTTCAATCCATTGCCAAATAATTTTGTGGAGGCAAAATTCATGATTTCATGAGGTAAAATCCATGATTTTTATATTTTTAATCATTTTAACCCAATGCCAAATAATTTCATGAAGGCCAAAATTCACAATTTCATGAGCTACAAATCATGATTATTAGCCATTTTAGTCATTTTGACCCTTGGCAAATAATTTTGTGAGCCAATATTCACGATTTCAAGAGCTATAACCCACGATTATAAGACATTTTTAGTCATTTCAAGCCATTGATAAATAAATTCGTGGTGTTCAAATTACATGATTTCATGAACTATAACCCATAATATTTTGTATTATTTATTTCGACCCATTGCATCTAATTTGCATGGACCAAACTTCACAATTTCTTGAGCTATAACCCATAATTTTTGGCCATTTTAGTTATTTTGACTTGTGGTCAAATAGTTGCACGTTGTAAAATTCATAATTTCTTGAGCTAAAACCAATATTTTTGGCTATTTTTATTCATTTTGACCCTTGGCAAATAATTTTGTGGAGGCCAAAATTCACAATTTGATGTATTAACCCATGGTTATTGGCCATTTTCAGTTGTTTCAAGCCAATGGCAATTTTGTGGAGGCAAAATTCATGATTTCATGAGGTAAAATCCATGATTTTTATATTTTTAATCATTTTAACCCAATGCCAAATAATTTCATGAAGGCCAAAATTCAAGATTTTATGACCTATAACCTATGATTTTTTCTATTTTTAGTTATTTATACCCATTGGAAAATAATTACGTAGAGGCAAAATTCATGATTTCATGAGCTATGACCCATGATTTTTGCCATTTTAGTCATTTCAAGCCATTGATAAATAATTTTGTGGAGTCCAAAATTCATGATTTCATGAGCTATACCCATGATTTTTGCCATTTCTAGTAATTTCGATCCGTTGGAAAATTATTTAGAGTGGTGGGTAAATTCATGATTTCATGAGCTATACCCATGATTTTTGCCATTTTTATTCATTTTGACCCTTGGCAAATAATTTCATGAAGGCCAAAATTCACGATTTCATGAGCTATAACCCATGATTTTTGCCATTTTAGTTATTTCAATCCATTGCCAAATAATTTTGTGGAGTCCAAAATTCACGATTTCATAAGCTATAACCCATGATTTTTTCTATTTTTAGTTATTTCAATCCATTGCCAAATAATTTTGTGAGCCAATATTCACGATTTCATGAGCTATACCCATGATTTTTTCTATTTTTAGTCATTTATATGCATTGGCGAATAATTTCAGTGAGGCCAAAATTCACGATTTCACGAGCTATAATCCCATGATTTGTTCCATTTATAGTCATTTGGACCCATTAATAATTAATTTCGGTTGGGAAAAATTCATGGATTTGTGAGATATAACCCATGATTTTTGTCACTTTAGTTATTGGCAAGTTCTTTATGATCGCCAAAATTTATGATTTTGTGAGCTATAACGGAAAATTCATGGATTTGTGAGATATAACCCATAATTTTTGGCCTTTTAGTCATTTTGACCCTTGGCAAATAATTTCATGAAGGCCAAAATTCACGATTTCATGAGTTGTAACCCATGATTTTTGGCCATTTTAGTCATTTTAACCCGTAGGCAATAATTTTGTGGAGTCCAAAATTCACGATTTCATAGGCTATAACCCGATGATTAGCCTTTTAGTCATTTTGACCTATTGGCTAATAAAACTTGTGGTAGCCAAAATTCACAATTTCATGAGCGATAACCCATGATTATTGGATATTTTTAGTTGATGCAATCATTTGCTAAAATTTTACGCAATGGAAAAATGGTAAAATTTTTTACCATTTTGTCATTTCAACCCATTAGTAAATAATTTCATGGGAGTTAATATTTCACGATTTCATGAGCTATAACCCATGATTTTTTCTATTTTTAGTCATTTCAACCTATTGGCAAATAATTTTGTGGAGTCCAAAATTCATGATTTTGTGAGCTATAACCCATGATTTTTGCCATTTTAGTCATTTCAACCTATTGGCAAATAATTTTGTGGAGTCCAAAATTCATGATTTTGTGAGCTATAACCCATGATTTTTGCCATTTTAGTTATTTCAATCCATTGCCAAATAATTTCATGAAGGCCAAAATTCACGATTTCACGAGCTATAATCCCATGATTTGTTCCATTTATAGTCATTTTGACCCATTGGCAAATAATTTCATGGACTCTAAAATTCACGATTTCATGAGCTATAACCCATGATTTTTTCTATTTTTAGTCATTTCAACCTATTGGCAAATAATTTCATGAAGGCCAAAATTCAAGATTTTATGACCTATACCCATGATTTTTGGCCATTTTAGTCATTTTGACCCTTGGCAAATAATTTTGTAGAGACCAAAATTCATGATTTCATGAGCTATAACCCACGATTATTGGCCATTTTAGTCATTTTGACCCATTGGCAAATAATTTCATGAGCTATAACCCATGATTTTTGCCATTTTAGTCATTTTGACCCATTGGCAAATAATTTCACGAGGTCAAAATTCACAACTTCGTTTTGGCCATTATTAGTAGTTTCAACCCATAGATAAATAATTTCATGGACTCTAAAATTCACGATTTCATGAGGTATAACCCTTGATTTTGGCCATTTTTAGTTTTTACCCATTGGTAATAATTTTGCGAGGCCAAAATTCACGATTTTATAAGCTATAACTCATGATTTTTTTGTTTTAGTTATTACCCATTGGCAAGTAATTTCATAGAGGCTAAAATTCACAATTTGAGCTATAATCCATGATTGCTTTCTATTTATAGTCATTTTGACCCATTGGCAAATAATTTCACGAGGTCAAAATTCACAATTTTGTGAGCTATAACCCATGATTTTTGTCATTTTCACTCATTTCGCCTATTGGCAAATAATTTCATGGACTCTAAAATTCACGATTTCATGAGCTATAACCCATGATTTTTGCCATTTTAGTCATTTTGACCCATTGGCAAATAATTTTGTGGAGGCCAAAATTCACGATTTCATGAGCTATAACCCATGATTTTTGGCCATTTTAGTCATTTCAACCTATTGGCAAATAATTTTGTGGAGGCCAAAATTCACAATTTCATGAGTTATAACCCATGATTACTAGCCATTTTAGTCATTTTGACCCATTGGCAAATAATTTCACGAGGTCAAAATTCACAATTTCATGAGCTATAACCCATGATTACTAGCCATTTTAGTCATTTTGACCCTTGGCAAATAATTTTGTGGAGGCCAAAATTTATGATTTTGTGAGCTATAACCCATGATTTTTGGCCATTTTAGTCATTTTGACCCTTGGCAAATAATTTTGTGGAGTCCAAAATTCACGATTTCATGAGCTATAACCCATAATTTTTGGCCATTTTAGTCATTTTGACCCATTGGCAAATAATTTCATGGACTCTAAAATTCACGATTTTATAAGCTATAACTCATGATTTTTGGCCATTTTAGTCATTTCAACCTATTGGCAAATAATTTCATGGACTCTAAAATTCACGATTACATGAGTTACAACCCACTATTATTCACCATTTTAGTCATTTTGAACAAAAGTAAATAATTTTGTAGAGTGCAAACTTCATGATTTCATGAGTTACCACTCATGATTTTTGTCATTTTCACTTGTTTCGACACATTGGCAAATAATTTCACAAAGTCCAAACTTCACTATTTCATGAGACATTTTTAGTTGTTTTGAGCCATTGGTAAATAAATTTGTGGTGTCCAAGTTACACAATTTCATGTGCTATAACCCATGATTTTTGTCATTTTCACTTGTTTCGACACATTGGCAAATAATTTCACAAAGTCCAAACTTCACTATTTCTTGAGCTATAAAACCCAAGATTTTCAGCCATTTTTTTAATAGTTTTGACCTATTCTAAAATAATTTTCGGATGTAAAATTCACGATTTCCTAAGCTATAACCATATTTGCCATTTAGGTGGAGGAAATTCACAATTTCATGAATTATAATCCATGGTTATTCAACATTTTTGTTGTTTCAAATCAATGGCAAGTAGTTTCTGAGAGGCAAAATTTATGATTTCATGGGCTAAAATTCATGATTTTTTTGTCATTTAGATGGTTGGCAAATAATTTTAGAAGGCCATAATACACAATTTCATGAGTTATGACCTAAGGTTTATGGCCATATTTAGTCATTTCAACCATAGATAAATAATGTTACATAGACCAAAATTCACGATTTCATGAGCTATAATCTATGATTTTTCCTATTTTAGTCATTTATACCCATTGGCAAATAATTTTGTGGTGGTAAAATTCAAGATTTCATGAGCTATAACCCATAATTTTTGGCCATTTTAGTCATTTCAACCTATTGGCAAATAATTTTGTAGAGTGCAAACTTCATGATTTCATGAGCTATAACCCATGATTTTTGCCATTTTAGTCATTTTGACCCATTGGCAAATAATTTCATGGACTCTAAAATTCACGATTTCATGAGCTATAACCCATGATTTTGGTCATTTTACTCATTTTGACCCATTGGCAAATAATTTTGCTGAGATTAAACTTCACTATTTCTTGAGCTATAACCCATGATTTTTTTTCTATTTTTAGTCATTTATACCCATTGGCAAATAATTTTATGGAGGCCAAAATTCACGATTTCATGAGCTATAACCCATGATTTTTTCCATTTATAGTCATTTGGACCCATTAATAATTAATTTCATAAAAATTCATGGATTTGTGAGATATAACCCATGATTTTTGTCACTTTAGTTATTAAGTTCTTCGCGACGCCAAAATTTATGATTTTGTGAGCTATAACGGGAAAATTCATGGATTTGTGAGATATAACCCATAATTTTTGGCCTTTTTAGTCATTTTGACCCCTTGGCAAATAATTTTACAAAGTCCAAACTTCACTATTTCATGAGCTATAACCCACGATTTTGGCCATTTTAGTCATTTCGTCCCATAGAAAATAATTTTGTAGAGTGTAAACTTCATAATTTCATGAGTTATGACTCACAATTTTTGGTCATTTTCACTCATTTCGCCTATTGGCAAATAATTTTACAAAGTCCAAACTTCACTATTTTATGAGCTATAACCCATAATTTTGGCCATTTTAGTCATTTTGAACAAAAGTAAATAATTTTGTAGAGTGCAAACTTCATGATTTCATGAGCTATAACCCATGATTTTTGGCCATTTTAGTCATTTCGATCCATTGGTAAATTATTTCGTGATAGCTAAAATTCATGATTTCTTGAGCTATAACCCATGATTACTAGCCATTTTAGTCATTTTGACCCGTTGTCAAATAATTTTATGGAGGCCAAAATTCATGATTTTGTGAGCTATAACCCATGATTTTTGTCATTTTCACTTGTTTCGACACATTGGCAAATAATTTTATGGAGGCCAAAATTCATGATTTCATGAGCTATAACCCATGGTTTAGGGCCATTTTAGTCATTTTGACCCGTTGTCAAATAATTTTATGATGGCCAAAACTCAAAATTTCTTAAGCTATAACCCACGATTTTTGGCCATTTTTAGTCATGTTGACCCTATGGTAAACAATTTCGCGGGGGGAAATTCATAATTTTATGAGTTATAACCCACGAATATTGGCTATTTTTAGTTGTTTTGAACCAATGGCAGTTAAGTTTGCGGAGGCCAAAATTCTATTTTTAGTTGTTTTGAACCAGTAACAAGTAATTTTGTGGAGGTCAAATTTCACGATTCATGCACTACAAGCCATGATTTTTTCCACTTTTATTTGTTTTGTCCCGTTGGAAAAACAATTTTGCGGAAACTAAAATTCAAGATTTCATGAGGTTTAACTCATAAATTTTTTTCTATTTCAAGGCATTTATACCCATTGGCAAATAATTTTATGGAGGCCAAAATTCATGATTTCATGAGTTATAACCCATGATTTTTGGCCATTTTAGTCATTTTGACCCATTGGCAAATAATTTTATGGAGGCCAAAATTCACAATTTCATGAGCTATAACCCATGATTTTTAGCTATTTTAGTCATTTCGATCCATTGGCAAATTATTTTGTGGTGGCCAAAATTCATGATTTTGTGAGCTATAACCCATGATTTTTTTCATTTTTATCATTTTGACCCATTAGCAAATAATTTCGTGGAGGTCAAAATTCATGATTTCATGAGTTATAACCCATGATTTTTTACATTTTAGTCATTTCGATCCATTGGCAAATTATTTTGTGGTGGCCAAAATTCATGATTTTGTGAGCTATAACCCATGATTTTTGGCCATTTTTAATTATTTCAACCCCATTATAAAATTATTTCCACGGTGGCCAAAAGTAATGAATTCATGAGTTATAACCCAATATTATTAGCCATTCTTATTTATTTTGACCCATTGGCAAGTAATTTAGCGGGCCTTATTATTTAAATTGAGCCCATGGTTTAGGGCCATTTTAGTCATTTTGACCCGTTGTCAAATAATTTTATGGAGGCCAAAATTCACAATTTCATGAGCTATAACCCACGATTTTTGGCCATTTTTAGTCATGTTGACCCTATGGTAAACAATTTGGGAAATTCATAATTTTATGAGTTATAACCCACGAATATTGGCTATTTTTAGTTGTTTTGAACCAATGGCGTTAAGTTTATGGAGGCCAAAATTCTATTTTTAGTCATTTTGACCCATTAGCAAATAATTTTGTGGAGGTCAAATTTCACGATTCATGCACTACAAGCCATGATTTTTCCACTTTTATTTGTTTTGTCCGTTGGAAAACAATTTTGTGAAACTAAAATTCAAGATTTCATGAGGTTTAACTCATAAATTTTTTTCTATTTCAAGGCATTTATACCCATTGGCAAATAATTTTGAAGAGGCGGAATTAACAATTTCACTCCATGGGCAAATAATTTTATGGAGTCCAAAATTTATGATTTCAAGAGCTATAACCCACGATCATAAGACTTTTTTAGTCATTTTGAGCCATTGATAAATAAATTTGTGGCGTCCAAATTACACAATTTCATGAGCTATAACCCTTGATTTTTGGCAATTTTCATTTGTTTGACCCATTGACAACTAATTCAAGGACAAACTTCACTATTTCTTGAGCTATATAACACATAATTTTCAACCAGTAATTTTGACTGTAGTCAAATACTTTCACGTTGTAAAATTCATGATTTCTGAGCTATAAACCAATATTTTTGGCTATTTTCATTCTTTTGACCCCTTGGCAAATAATTTTGTGGAGGGCAAAGACACAATTTCATGAATTATAACCAATGGTTATTGGCCATTTTAGTTGTTTTGAACCAATGGCAAATAATTTCGTGGAGGTCAAAATTCATGACTTTCATGAGCTATAACTCATGATGATTAGACATTTTAGTCATTTCAACCATAGATAAATAATGTTACATAGACCAAAATTCACGATTTCATGAGCTATAACCCATGATTTTTGGCCATTTTAGTCATTTCAACCCATTGGCAAATAATTTCATGGAGGTCAAAATTCACGATTTTATGAGCTATAACCCATGATTTTTGCCATTTTAGTTGTTTGATCCATTGGCAAATAATTTTATGGAGGCCAAAATTCATGATTTTGTGAGCTATAACCCATGATTTTTGGCCATTTTAGTCATTTATACCCATTGGCAAATAATTTTATGGAGGCCAAAATTCACGATTTCATGAGCTATAACCCATGATTTTTTTCATTTTTAGTTGTTTCAACCCATTGGCAAATAATTTTATGGAGGCAAAAATTCATGATTTCATGAGCTATAACCCATAATTTTGGCCATTTTAGTCATTTCAACCATAGATAAATAATGTTACATAGACCAAAATTCACGATTTCATGAGCTATAATCTATGATTTTTCCTATTTTAGTCATTTATACCCATTAGCAAATAATTTTACAATTTTTGCCATTTTTTTAGTAATTTTGATCCATTAGCAAATTATTTCATGTAGGCCTAAATTTATGATTTCGTGAGTTATAACCCATGATTTTTTACATTTTAGTCATTTCGATCCATTGGCAAATTATTTTGTGGTGGCCAAAATTCATGATTTCATGAGCTATAACTCATGATTTTTGGCCATTTTTAATTATTTCAACCCCATTATAAAATTATTTCCACGGTGGCCAAAAGTAATGAATTCATGAGTTATAACCCAATATTATTAGCCATTCTTATTTATTTTGACCCATTGGCAAGTAATTTAGCGGGCCTTATTATTTAAATTGAGCCCATGGTTTAGGGCCATTTTAGTCATTTTGACCCGTTGTCAAATAATTTTATGGAGGCCAAAATTCACAATTTCATGAGCTATAACCCACGATTTTTGGCCATTTTTAGTCATGTTGACCCTATGGTAAACAATTTGGGAAATTCATAATTTTATGAGTTATAACCCACGAATATTGGCTATTTTTAGTTGTTTTGAACCAATGGCGTTAAGTTTATGGAGGCCAAAATTCTATTTTTAGTCATTTTGACCCATTAGCAAATAATTTTGTGGAGGTCAAATTTCACGATTCATGCACTACAAGCCATGATTTTTCCACTTTTATTTGTTTTGTCCGTTGGAAAACAATTTTGTGAAACTAAAATTCAAGATTTCATGAGGTTTAACTCATAAATTTTTTTCTATTTCAAGGCATTTATACCCATTGGCAAATAATTTTGAAGAGGCGGAATTAACAATTTCACTCCATGGGCAAATAATTTTATGGAGTCCAAAATTTATGATTTCAAGAGCTATAACCCACGATCATAAGACTTTTTAGTCATTTTGAGCCATTGATAAATAAATTTGTAAGTCCAAATTACACAATTTCATGAGCTATAACCCTTGATTTTTGGTTTTCATTTGTTTTAACCCATTGACAACTAATTCAAGGACAAACTTCACTATTTCTTGAGCTATATAACACATAATTTTCAACCATTTTTAGTAATTTTGACTGTAGTCAAATACTTTCACGTTGTAAAAATTCATGATTTCATGAGCTATAAACCAATATTTTGGCTATTTTCATTCTTTTGACCCCTTGGCAAATAATTTTGTGGAGGGCAAAAGACACAATTTCATGAATTATAACCAATGGTTATTGGCCATTTTAGTTGTTTTGAACCAATGGCAAATAATTTTATGGAGGCAAAAATTCATGATTTCATAAGCTAAAATCTATGTTTCTTTCATTTTGAGTCATGTCGACACGGTGACAAATAATTTCATGGGCTTAAATTCACAATTTCATGAATTATAACCAATGGTTATTGGCCATTTTAGTCATTTTGACCCATTAATAAATAATTTGTCACGGGTTAAAATTCGATTTCATGAGCTATAACCCATGATTTTTGGCCATTTTTAGTCATTTCGATCCATTGGCAAATTATTTCGGTGGCTAAAATTCATGATTTCATGAGTTATAACCCATGATTTTTGGCCATTTTTAGTCATTTTGACCCATTGGCAAATAATTTTATGGAGGCCAAAATTCATGAATTAAGTGAGTAATAACCCATGATTTTTATGATTTTTAGTTGTTTGATCCATTGGCAAATTATTTTGTGGTGGCCAAAATTCATGATTTTGTGAGCTATAATCTATGATTTTTAGCCATTTTATTCATCTTAACCCCTTGGCAAGCAATTTTGCGAAGAAACTTTACCAATTGTGAGTTGTAACCCACAATTTAGGGCCATTTTTAGTCATTTTGACCCGTTGTCAAATAATTTTATGGTGGCAAAATTCAAAATTTCTTGAGCAATTTTCCATTTTAGTCATTTTAGCTACATAGCAAATAATTTCGTGGAGGTCAAAATTCATGATTTCATGAGTTATAACCCACAATTATTATCCATTTTAGTCATTTCGAACCAATAGTAAATAATATTATAGAGTGCAAACTTCACAATCATTGTCCATTTTAGTCATTTCGAACCAATAGTAAATAATATTGCAGAGTCGGTTCACCATTATATGAGCTATAACCCATGATTTTTGGCCATTTTAGTTGTTTTGAACCAATGGCAAATAATTTTATGGAGGCCAAAATTCACAATTTCATGAGCTATAACCCATGATTTTTTCCATTTTTAGTCATTTTGACCCATTGGTAAATAATTTTATGAGGCCAAAATTCATGATTTCATGAGTTATAACCCATGATTATTGGCTATTTTTGTTGTTTCGAACCAATATCAAATAGTTTTATAGAGGCTAAAATTCATGCTTTTATGAGTTCTAAGCCATGATTTTTTCCATTTTTATTCGCTTCATCCTTATGCAAAATAATTTTGCAAAGCCAAAATTCACGATTTCATGAGGTGTAACCCATGATTTTTTCCATTTTTAGTCATTTCAACCCATTGGCAAATAATTTTATGGAGGCCAAAATTCATGATTTTCTCGAGCTATAACCCATGATTTTTGGCCATTTTAGTCATTTTGACCCATTGGCAAATAATTTTGCAAAGCCAAAATTCACGATTTCATGAGTTATAACCCATGATTAATGGCAATTTTTAGTCATTTTGACCCAAGGTAAATAATTTTGTGGAGGCTAAAATTCATGATTTCATGAGTTATAACCCATGATTTTTGGCCATTTTAGTCATTTCAATCCATTGGCAAATTATTTTGTGGTGGCCAAAATTCACGATTTTGTGAGCTATAACCCATGATTTTTAGCCATTTTAGTCATTTTGACCCATTGGCAAATAATTTTGCAAAGCCAAAATTCACGACTTCATGAGCTATAATCCATGCTTTTTGCCATTTTTAGTCATTTTGACACATTGTCAAATAATTTCGCGGAGGCCGAAATTTAAGATTTCATGAGCTATAACCCACGATTTTTGTCCATTTTAGTCATTTTGACCCATTGGTAAATAATTTTGCAAAGCCAAAATTCACGATTTCATGAGCTATAACCCATGATTTTTGGCCATTTTAGTCATTTTGACCCATTGGCAAATAATTTTGCAAAGCCAAAATTCACGATTTCAAGAGCTATAAGCCATGATTTTTTCCATTTATAGTCATTTCAACCCATTGGTAAATAATTTTACGATGACCAAAATTCAAGATTTCATGAGCTATAACCTATGATTTTTGGCCATTTTAGTCATTTTGACCCATTGGCAAATAATTTCGTGGAGGTCAAAATTCATGATTTTGTGAGCTATAACCCACGATTTTTGGCCATTTTAGTCATTTCAACCCATTGGCAAATAATTTTATGAGGCCAAAATTCACAATTTCCTAAGCTATAACCCATGTTTTTGCCTTTTTAGTCATTTCGACCCCATGACAAACAGCTTTGTGGAGGGAAAATTCATGATTTTATGAGCTATAACCCACGATTTTTGGCCATTTTAGTTGTTTGAACCAATGACAAATAATTTTAGAGAGGCCAAAATTCACGATTTTATGAGCTATAAGCCATGATTTTTTCCATTTTTAGTCATTTCAACCCATTGGTAAATAATTTTGTGGAGGCTAAAATTCATGCTTTTATGAGTTCTAAGCCATGATTTTTTCCATTTTTATTCGCTTCATCCTTATGCAAAATAATTTTGCAAAGCCAAAATTCACGATTTCATGAGGTGTAACCCATGATTTTTTTTTCATTTTTTATCATTTATAAACATTGGCAAATAATTTTAGAGGTAAAATTCACGATTTCATGAGCTATAACCCATGATTTTTTCATTTATTGTCATTTTGACCCATTAGCAAATAATTTTGCGTTAGCCAATATTCATGATTTTGTGAGCTATATAACCCATTATTTTTGCCACTTTAAGTCACTTCGATCCATTGGCAAATTATTTTGTGGTGGCCAAAATTCATAATTTTGTGAGTTATATGACCAAAATTCATGATTTCTATGCTAAAACCATGATTTTTGGCCATTTTAGTTGTTTTGACCCTTTGAAAACAATTTTGAAGGCAAATTTCTTGAGTTATAACCTATGATTTTTGGCTCATTTTAATCATTTGATATAATATTAAATAACGAGTGCAAACTTCACGATTTCATGAGTTATTTTAACTTCGTTCGACCTATTGGTCATTTTGGTCATTTTCACTCATTTTACCTATTGGTAAATAATTTTGCAAAGTCCAAACTTTACTATTTTATGAGTAATAACCCATGATTTTTGGCCATTTTAGTTGTTTCAATCCATTGGCAAATTATTTTGTGGTGGCCAAAATTCACGGTTTTATGAGCTATAAGCCATAATTTTTTTAACATTTTTAGTTATTTCATCCCATTGGAAAATAATTTTGTGGAGGCTAAAATTCACGATTTTATGAGGAATAACCCATGATTTTTTCTATTTTTATTTATTTATACCCATTGGCAAATAATTTCGTAGAGGCCAAAATTTACGATTTCATGAGCTTATATGACTCATAGTTTTTTTCTATTTATAGTCATTTTAATCCATTAGCAAATAATTTTGCGTTAGCCAATATTCATGATTTTGTGAGCTATAACCGAAGATTTCTTTTTTCAATTTTAGACATTTTGATCCATTGGCAAATTACTTCGCGGTGGCCAAAATTCATAATTTCGTAAGTTATAAGTGCCAAAATTCATGATTTTCTGAGCTAAAACCCTTAATTTTTGACCATTTTTAGTCGTTTCGACCCCTCGATAAACAATTTTGCGAAACACAAAATTAAGGATTTTCATGTGTTATAACCCTTGATTATTGGCCGTTTTTAGTCTTTTCAAACCAATAGTAAATAGTTGTGTATAATGCAAACTTCATGATTTTATGAGTTATAACTCATGATTTTTGGTCATTTTCACTCGGTTTGGCCCATTGGCAAATAATTTTGCAAAGTTTAAATTTCACTGTTTATGAGTTATAACCCATAATTTTTGGCCATATCTTGTTGATTCGACCCATAAAAAATAATTTCACAGAGTCTACAATTCACAATTACATAAGCTATAACCCATGATGTTTTGCCATTTTTAGTAGTTTGAGCCCATAGGCAAATAATTTCATTGAGGTCAAAGTTTATGATTTAATGAGTTATAGCCCATGATGATTAGACATTTTTAGTCGTTTCGATCCATTAGCTAATAAAACTTGTGGTAGCCAAAATTCACTATTTTAGGTGCTATAAGCATGGTTATTGAACATTTTTAGTTGTCTTGTTCAATTGCCAAATAATTTCGCAATCGAAAAATTCCCTATTTCATAAGCCATAACCCGATATTTTTTCACCGTTTTAGTCATTTCCAACTCCTGGCAAATAGTTTTACGAAAGTAAATATTCACGATTTCATGAGCTATAACTTATGATTATTAGTGATTTTTAGTCGTTTCGACCCATTGGCAAATAATTCACGGATGTCAAAATTTATGATTTCATGAGCTACAATACTTGCTTTGTGACCATTTTAGTTATTTCAGCCCATATAAAAATAATTCATGGAGTCTAAAATTCACGATTTCACGAGGTATAACCCACTATCTAAAGACATTTTTAGTCGTTTGAGCCATTGGTAAATAAATTTACTATGTCTAAATTACACGATTTCATGAGCTATAACCCATGATTTTTAACTAAATTTCTCTATTTCTTTAGCTATATAACCCATGAGTTTTGGCCATTTTAGTCATTTTGACCTATTGTCAATTATTTTAGCGGTTGAAAAAGTTATCGATTTTCCGAGCTATAAGTCGATATTTTTTCCATTTTTAGTTGTTTTGACCCTTTGGCAAACAATTTCATGTAGGGTAAAATTCACAATTTTAAGAATTATAACCCATGGTTATTGGCCATTTTAATTGTTTCAAACTAATGGCAAATAATTTTCTTGAGGTTAAAATTCACGATTTCATGAGCTATAACCCAAAATTATTTTTGCCATTTTAGTCATTTCACCCATTGGCAAATAATTTCATTGAGGTCAAAGTTTATGATTTAATGAGTTATAGCCCATGATGATTAGACATTTTTAGTCGTTTCGACCCATTGGCAAATAATTCACGGATGTCAAAATTTATGATTTCATGAGCTATAACCCATGATGTTTTGCCATTTTAGTCATTTCACCCATTGGCAAATAATTTCATTGAGGTCAAAGTTTATGATTTAATGAGTTATAGCCCATGATGATTAGACATTTTTAGTCATTTCGACCCATTGGCAAATAATTTCATTGAGGTCAAAGTTTATGATTTAATGAGTTATAGCCCATGATGATTAGACATTTTTAGTCATTTCGACCCATTGGCAAATAATTCACGGATGTCAAAATTTATGATTTCATGAGCTATAACCCATGATTTTTTATCATTTTAGTCATTTCAATCCATTAGCAAATTATTTAGTGGTGGCCAAAAGTCATGATTTTGTGATCTATAACCGATCATTTTGGGCCTTTACATTGAAAGTAATTGTCAGCGACAAAACTTCACTATTTCGTGAGCTATAACCCACAATTTTGAATCTTTTTAGTTATTTGAGCCATTGGTAAATAAATTTACTATGTCTAAATTACACGATTTCATGAGCTATAACCCACAATTTTGAATCTTTTTAGTTATTTTGCCATGTCGTTAAATAATTTTGCAAGATCCAAAATTCATGATTACATGAGCTATAACCCATGATGTTTTGCCATTTTTAGTAGTTTGAGCCCATAGGCAAATAATTTTCTTGAGGTCAAAATTCTGATTTCATGAGCTATAACCTATGATTAGACATTTTAGTCATTTCGACCCATTGGCTAATAAAGCTTGTGGTAGCCAAAATTCCCTATTTCATAAGCCATAACCCGATATTTTTTCACCGCTTTTAGTCATTTCCAACTCGGCAAATAGTTTTACGAAGTAAATATTCACGATTTCATGAGCTATAACTTATGATTATTAGTGATTTTTAGTCGTTTCGACCCATTGGCAAATAATTCACTGATGTCAAAATTTATGATTTCATGAGCTACAATACTTGCTTTGTGACCATTTTAGTTATTTCAGCCCATATAAAAATAATTTCATGGAGTCTAAAATTCACGATTTCACGAGGTATAACCCACTATCTAAAGACATTTTTAGTCGTTTCGAGCCATTGGTAAATAAATTTACTATGTCTAAATTACACGATTTCATGAGCTATAACCCATGATTTTTAACTAAATTTCTCTATTTCTTTAGCTATATAACCCATGAGTTTTGGCCATTTTAGTCATTTTGACCTATTGTCAATTATTTTAGCGGTTGAAAAAGTTATCGATTTTCTGAGCTATAAGCTGATATTTTTTTTCCATTTTTAGTTGTTTTGACCCTTTGGCAAACAATTTCATGTAGGGTAAAATTCACAATTTTAAGAATTATAACCCGTGATTATTGGCCATTTTTAATTGTTTCAAACTAATGGCAAATAATCTTGTGCAGGTACAAATTCATGATTTCATGAGCTAAGCCACTTTTTTTCATGTTTAGTCTTGTCAACCTGTAGGCAAATAATTTTGCTGAGGCCAAAATACCTATTGTCAATTATTTTTTCATTTTTATGGTAATTTTGACCCATTGGAAAACTATTTCGTGCTGGCCAAAATTCACAATTCCATGAGATATACCCATGATTTTTTGTCATTTTTATTCATTTCTACCCATTAGCAAATAATTTCCTGGTTGCCAAAAATTATAATTTCATGTGCTATACCCATGATTTTTTATCATTTTTAGTCATTTCAATCCATTAGCAAATTATTTAGTGGTGGCCAAAAGTCATGATTTTGTGATCTATAACCGATCATTTTTGGGCCTTTACATTGGAAAGTAATTCTGTCGCGACAAAACTTCACTATTTCGTGAGCTATAACCCACAATTTTGAATCTTTTTTAGTTATTTTGCCATGTCGTTAAATAATTTTGCAGTATCCAAAATTCATGATTACATGAGCTATAACCCATGAATTTTTACCATTTGTAGTAGTTTTAGCTAATAGGCAAATAATTTTGCTGAGGTTAAAATTTACGATTTCATGAGCTATAACCTATGATTAGACATTTTTAGTCATTTCGACCCATTGGCTAATAAAGCTTGTGGTAGCCAAAGTTCCCTCTTTCAGAACCTATAAACCATGATTATTGGATATTTTTAGTTATTTGGATCAATTGCTATGTAATTTTGCGGTGGAAAAAGTTTTCGATTTCATGAGCTATAACCCACAATTTTGAATCTTTTTAGTTATTTGAGCCATTGGTAAATAAATTTGCGCTTCTAAATTACACAATTTCATGAGCTATAACCTATGATTAGACATTTTAGTCATTTCACCCATTGGCAAATAATTCACGGATGTCAAAATTTATGATTTCATGAGCTATAACTTATGATTATTAGTGATTTTTAGTCGTTTCGACCCATTGGCAAATAATTCACGGATGTCAAAATTTATGATTTCATGAGCTACAATACTTGCTTTGTGACCATTTTAGTTATTTCGAGCCATTGGTAAATAAATTTACTATGTCTAAATTACACGATTTCATGAGCTATAATACTTGATTTTTGGCCATTTTCAGTCATTTAAGTTAGTAGAAAAATAAATTTGTGGCTTCTAACATTCATGATTTCAAGAGCTATAACCCACAATCAAAAGACATTTTAGTTATTTCGAGCCATTGGTAAATAAATTTGCGGTTTCTAAATTACACAATTTCATGAGCTATAACCCATGATTTTTGGCCATTTTCATTTGTTTCAATCATGGGCAAGTAATTCGTAGGGGACCAAAGTTCTCTATTTCGTGACTATATAACTCATGATTGTTGGCCATTTTAGTCATTTGGACCTTTCTCAAATATTTTAGCGGTTGAAAAATTCACAATTTTCTGAGCTATAACCCAAAATTATTTTTGCCATTTTAGTCATTTCACCCATTGGCAAATAATTCACGGATGTCAAAATTTATGATTTCATGAGCTATAACCCATGATTATTGGCCATTTTAACCATTTCTACCCAATAGCAAACAACTTCACGGAGGGTAAAATTCATGATTTCATGAGCTATAACTCATGATTTTTGGCCATTTTAGTCATTTCAATCCATTAGCAAATAATTTTGTGAAGGTAAAATTCATGATTTGATGAGCTATAATACTTGATTTTTGGCCATTTTAGTCATTTAAGTTAGTAGAAAAATAAATTTGTGGCTTCTAACATTCATGATTTCAAGAGCTATAACCCACAATCAAAAGACATTTTAGTTATTTGAGCCATTGGTAAATAAATTTGCGGTTTCTAAATTACACAATTTCATGAGCTATAACACATGATTTTTGGCCATTTTCATTTGTTTTGAATCATGGGCAAGTAATTCGTAGGGGACCAAAGTTCTCTATTTCGTGACTATATAACTCATGATTTTTGGCCATTTTAGTCATTTGGACCTTTCTCAAATATTTTAGCGGTTGAAAAATTCACAATTTTCTGAGCTATAACCCAAAATTATTTTTGCCATTTTAGTCATTTCGACCCATTGGCAAATAACTTCATTATAGCCAATATTCACAATTTTATGAGATATAACTCATGATTTTTGGCCATTTTAGTTGTTTTGAACCAATGACAAATAATTTTGTGGAGGTAAAATTCATAATTTCATGAGCTAAACACCATGATTTTTTTCTATTTTAGTCATTTCAATCCATTAGCAAATTATTTAGTGGTGGCCAAAATTCATGATTTTGTGAGCTATAACCCATGATTTTTGGCCTTTACATTGGAAAGTAATTGCATGCGACAAAACTTCACTATTTCGTGAGCTATAACCCACAATTTTGAATCTTTTTAGTTATTTTGCCATGTCGTTAAATAATTTTGCAAGATCCAAAATTCATGATTACATGAGCTATAACCCATGAATTTTACCATTTGTAGTAGTTTTAGCTAATAGGCAAATAATTTTCTTGAGGTTAAAATTCTGATTTCATGAGCTATAACCTATGATTAGACATTTTTAGTCATTTCACCCATTGGCTAATAAAGCTTGTGGTAGCCAAAGTTCCTCTTTCAGAACCTATAAACCATGATTATTGGATATTTTAGTTATTTGGATCAATTGCTATGTAATTTTGCGGTGGAAAAAGTTTTCGATTTCATGAGCTATTTCCCGCTATTTTTTTTATCATTTTTAGTCATTTCGACCCATTGGCAAATAACTTCATTACAGTGGTAAATAACTTCATTATAGCCAATATTCACAATTTTATGAGATATAACTCACGATTATTTGTGATGTTTAGTCATTTCAATCCATTAGCAAATAATTTTGTGAAGGTAAAAATTCATGATTTGATGAGCTATAATACTTGATTTTTGGCCATTTTCAGTCATTTAAGTTAGTAGAAAAATAAATTTGTGGCTTCTAACATTCATGATTTCAAGAGCTATAACCCACAATCAAAAGACATTTTTAGTTATTTCGAGCCATTGGTAAATAAATTTGCAGTTTCTAAATTACACAATTTCATGAGCTATAACACATGATTTTTGGCCATTTTCATTTGTTTCGAATCATGGGCAAGTAATTCGTAGGGGACCAAAGTTCTCTATTTCTGTGACTATATAACTCATGATTGTTGGCCATTTTTAGTCATTTGGACCTTTCTCAAATATTTTAGCGGTTGAAAAAATTCACAATTTTCTGAGCTATAACCCAAAATTATTTTTGCCATTTTCGTCAGTTTGACCCCTTGGTAAACAATTTTATGGAGGGTAAAATTTACAATTTCATGAATTATAACCCATGGTTATTGGCCATGTTTAGTTGTTTTGAACCAATGACAAATAATTTTGTGGAGGTAAAATTCATAATTTCATGAGCTAAACACCATGATTTTTTTAGTCATTTTGACCTATTAGCAATTAATTTTGCTAAGACTGAAATTCACGATTTCATGAGCTATAAACCATGATTTTTTCTATTTTTAGTCGTTTCATCCCATTGGAAAATAATATCCGGTGAGGCCAAAATTTACAATTTCATGAGGTATAGCACATGATTATTTTCTATGTTTACTCATTTATATGCATTGGTTATTAATTTTATAGTGGCTAAAATTCATGATTTCATGAGCTATAACCCATGATTTTTTCCATTTATAATCTTTTAAATTCATTGGAAAATAATTTTATGAGGCCAAAATTCATGATTTCATGAGCTATACCCATGATTTTTTATCATTTTTAGTCATTTCAATCCATTAGCAAATAATTTTGTGAAGGTAAAATTCATGATTTCATGAGCTATAACCCATTTTTTTAATTTTTAGTTGTTTGATCCGTTGGTAAATTATTAGCGTGGTGGCCAAAAGTCATAATTTCATGAGCTATAAACCATGATTATTGGATATTTTTAGTTATTTGAGCCATTGGTAAATAAATTTGCGGTTCTAAATTACACAATTTCATGAGCTATAACCCATGATTTTGGGTCATTTTTTTCATTTTGACCCGTTATCAAATAATTTCACGGTAATCAATATTTAAAATTTCCTATGCTATAACTCATGATTGTTGGCCATTTTAGTCATTTGGACCTTTCTCAAATATTTTAGCGGTTGAAAAATTCACAATTTTCGAGCTATAACCCAAAATTATTTTTGCCATTTTCGTCAGTTTGACCCCTTGGTAAACAATTTTATGGAGGGTAAAATTTACAATTTCATGAATTATAACCCATGGTTATTGGCCATGTTTAGTTGTTTTGAACCAATGACAAATAATTTTGTGGAGGTAAAAATTCATAATTTCATGAGCTAAACACCATGATTTTTTTTAGTCATTTTGACCTATTAGCAATTAATTTTGCTAAGACTGAAATTCACGATTTCATGAGCTATAAACCATGATTTTTTTCTATTTTTAGTCGTTTCATCCCATTGGAAAATAATATCCCGGTGAGGCCAAAATTTACAATTTCATGAGGTATAGCACATGATTATTTTCTATGTTTACTCATTTATATGCATTGGTTATTAATTTTATAGTGGCTAAAATTCATGATTTCATGAGCTATAACCCATGATTTTTTCCATTTATAATCTTTTAAATTCATTGGAAAATGATTTGTGATGGTAGAAATTCACGGTTTCATGAGCTATACCAATGATTTTTGCCATTTTTCTTCGTTTTGATCCATTGGATAATTATTTCGTGGTTGCCAAAATTCATGATTTCATGAGCTATAACCCATTTTTTTAATTTTTAGTTGTTTCGATCCGTTGGTAAATTATTGCGTGGTGGCCAAAAGTCATAATTTCATGAGCTAAAACCACAAATTTTGGTCATTTTATTCATTTTGACCCATGGGAAAGTAATTTTGTGGAGATAAAATTTCACTATTTTATGAGCTATAACCCATGATTTTGGGTCATTTTTTTCATTTTGACCCATTGGCAAATAATTTCACGGTAATCAATATTTAAAATTTCCTATGCTATAACTCATGATTTTTGGCCATTTTAGTCATTTCGACCCATTGGCAAATAATTCACGGATGTCAAAATTTATGATTTCATGAGCTATAACTCATGATTTTTGGCCATTTTAGTTGTTTTGACCCTTTGGCAAACAATTTCATGTAGGGTAAAATTCACAATTTCATGAATTATAACCCATGGTTATTGGCCATGTTTAGTTGTTTTGAACCAATGACAAATAATTTTGTGGAGGTAAAATTCATGATTTCATGAGCTATAACCCATGATTTTTGCCATTTTAGTCATTTCGACCCATTGGCAAATAATTTTTTGAGGCCAAAATACCTATTGTCAATTATTTTTCATTTTTATGGTAATTTTGACCCATTGGCAAATAATTTTGTGAAGGTAAAATTCATAATTTCATGAGCTATACCCATGATTTTTTATCATTTTTAGTCATTTCGACCCATTGGCAAATAATTCACGGATGTCAAAATTTATGATTTCATGAGCTATACCCATGATTTTTTATCATTTTTAGTCATTTCAATCCATTAGCAAATTATTTAGTGGTGGCCAAAAGTCATGATTTTGTGATCTATAAGGTCATTTTTGTTTTACATTGGAAAGTAATTCAGTAGCGACAAAACTTCACTATTTCGTGAGCTATAACCCACAATTTGAATCTTTTAGTTATTTTGCCATGTCGTTAAATAATTTTGGATTATCAAAATTCATGATTACATGAGCTATAACCCATGAATTTTACCATTTGTAGTAGTTTTAGCTAATAGGCAAATAATTTTCTTTGAGGTTAAAATTCACGATTTCATGAGCTATAACCTATGATTAGACATTTTTAGTCATTTCGACCCATTGGCTAATAAAGCTTGTGGTAGCCAAAGTTCCCTCTTTCAGAACCTATAAACCATGATTATTGGATATTTTTAGTTATTTGGATCAATTGCTATGTAATTTTTCTTGATGGAAAAAGTTTTCGATTTCATGAGCTATTTCCGCTATTTTTTTATCATTTTTAGTCATTTCGACCCATTGGCAAATAACTTCATTACGATTGGTAAATAACTTCATTATAGCCAATATTCACAATTTTATGAGATATAACTCACGATTATTTGTGATGTTTAGTCATTTCAATCCATTAGCAAATAATTTTGTGAAGGTAAAATTCATGATTTGATGAGCTATAATACTTGATTTTTGGCCATTTTAGTCATTTAAGTTAGTAGAAAAATAAATTTGTGGCTTCTAACATTCATGATTTCAAGAGCTATAACCCACAATCAAAGACATTTTTAGTTATTTGAGCCATTGGTAAATAAATTTGTGGCTTCTAACATTCATGATTTCATGAGCTATAACACATGATTTTTGGCCATTTTCATTTGTTTTGAATCATGGGCAAGTAATTAGTAGGGGACCAAAGTTCTCTATTTCATGACTATATAACTCATGATTGTTGGCCATTTTAGTCATTTGGACCTTTCTCAAATATTTTAGCGGTTGAAAAAATTCACAATTTTATGAGATATAACTCACGATTATTTGTGATGTTTAGTCATTTCAACCCATTGGCAAATAATTTTGTGGAGGTAAAAATTCACAATTTCATGAATTATAACCCATGGTTATTGGCCATGTTTAGTTGTTTTGAACCAATGACAAATAATTTTGTGGAGGTAAAATTCATAATTTCATGAGCTAAACACCATGATTTTTTTAGTCATTTTGACCTATTAGCAATTAATTTTGCTAAGACTGAAATTCACGATTTCATGAGCTATAAACCATGATTTTTTTCTATTTTTAGTCATTTCAACCCATTGGCAAATAATTTCATGGAGGCCAAAATTTACAATTTCATGAGGTATAGCACATGATTATTTTCTATGTTTACTCATTTATATGCATTGGTTATTAATTTTATAGTGGCTAAAATTCATGATTTCATGAGCTATAACCCATGATTTTTGCCATTTTAGTCATTTCAATCCATTAGCAAATAATTTCATGGAGGCCAAAATTCACGATTTCATGAGCTATACCAATGATTTTTGCCATTTTTATTCATTTTGACCCATTGGCAAATAATTTCATGGAGGCCAAAATTCATGATTTCATGAGCTATAACCCATGATTTTTTATCATTTTTAGTCATTTCAATCCATTAGCAAATTATTTAGTGGTGGCCAAAAGTCATAATTTCATGAGCTATAACCCATAATTTTTGGCCATTTTATTCATTTTGACCCATGGGAAAGTAATTTTGTGGAGATAAAATTTCACTATTTTATGAGCTATAACCCATGATTTTGGTCATTTTTTTCATTTTGACCCGTTATCAAATAATTTCACGGTAATCAATATTTAAAATTTCCTATGCTATAACTCATGATTTTTGGCCATTTTAACCATTTCTACCCAATAGCAAACAACTTCACGGAGGGTAAAATTCATGATTTTATGAGTTATAATCCACGATTGTTGGTTATTTTTAGTTGTATCAAACCGGTGACAAATAATTTAGCGGAGATTGAAATTCACAATTTCATGAGCTATAAGCTACTATTTTTTTTCTATTTTTAGTTATTTTGTCTCGTTGGAAAATAATTTTGTGGAGATAAAATTTCACTATTTTATGAGCTATAACCCATGATTTTTGGCCATTTTAGTTATTTTGTCCGTTGAAAATTAATTTCATAGAGGCCAAAATTCACGATTTTATGAGCTATAACCAATAATATTTTTCATTTTAATTCATTTATACACATTGGCAAATAATTTCATAGAGGCTAAATTTCACAAGTTCATGAGCTATAACCCAAAATTATTTTGCCATTTTAGTCATTTTGACCCATTGGCAAATAATTTTGTGGAGGTAAAATTTACAATTTCATGAATTATAACCCATGGTTATTGGCCATGTTTAGTTGTTTTGAACCAATGACAAATAATTTTGTGGAGGTAAAATTCATAATTTCATGAGCTAAACACCATGATTTTTTTAGTCATTTTGACCTATTAGCAATTAATTTTGCTAAGACTGAAATTCACGATTTCATGAGCTATAAACCATGATTTTTTCTATTTTTAGTCGTTTCATCCCATTGGAAAATAATATCCGGTGAGGCCAAAATTTACAATTTCATGAGGTATAGCACATGATTATTTTCTATGTTTACTCATTTATATGCATTGGTTATTAATTTTATAGTGGCTAAAATTCATGATTTCATGAGCTATAACCCATGATTTTTTCCATTTATAATCTTTTAAATTCATTGGAAAATGATTTCGCAGTGATTCAATTTCATGAGCTATACCAATGATTTTTGCCATTTTTCTTCGTTTTGATCCATTGGATAATTATTTCGTGGTTGCCAAAATTCATGATTTCATGAGCTATAACCCATTTTTTTAATTTTTAGTTGTTTCGATCCGTTGGTAAATTATTAGCGTGGTGGCCAAAAGTCATAATTTCATGAGCTAAAACCCACAAATTTTGGTCATTTTTATTCATTTTGACCCATGGGAAAGTAATTTTGTGGAGATAAAATTTCACTATTTTATGAGCTATAACCCATGATTTTGGGTCATTTTTTTTCATTTTGACCCGTTATCAAATAATTTCACGGTAATCAATATTTAAAATTTCCTATGCTATAACTCATGATTTTTGGCCATTTTAACCATTTCTACCCAATAGCAAACAACTTCACGGAGGGTAAAATTCATGATTTTATGAGTTATAATCCACGATTGTTGGTTATTTTTAGTTGTATCAAACCGGTGACAAATAATTTAGCGGAGATTGAAATTCACAATTTCATGAGCTATAAGCTACTATTTTTTTTCTATTTTTAGTTATTTTGTCCGTTGAAAATTAATTTCATAGAGGCCAAAATTCACAATTTCATGAGGTATAGCCCATGATTTTTGGCCATTTTAGTTATTTTGTCCGTTGAAAATTAATTTCATAGAGGCCAAAATTCACGATTTTATGAGCTATAACCAATAATATTTTTCATTTTAATTCATTTATACACATTGGCAAATAATTTCATAGAGGCCAAAATTCACGATTTCATGAGCTATACCAATGATTTTTGCCATTTTTCTTCGTTTTGATCCATTGGATAATTATTTCGTGGTTGCCAAAATTCATGATTTCATGAGCTATAACCCATTTTTTTAATTTTTAGTTGTTTCGATCCATTGGTAAATTATTGCGTGGTGGCCAAAAGTCATGATTTCATGAGCTAAAACCCACAAATTTTGGTCATTTTATTCATTTTGACCCATGGGAAAGTAATTTTGTGGAGATAAAATTTCACTATTTTATGAGCTATAACCCATGATTTTGGGTCATTTTTTTTCATTTTGACCCGTTATCAAATAATTTCACGGTAATCAATATTTAAAATTTCCTATGCTATAACTCATGATTTTTGGCCATTTTAACCATTTCTACCCAATAGCAAACAACTTCACGGAGGGTAAAATTCATGATTTTATGAGTTATAATCCACGATTGTTGGTTATTTTTAGTTGTATCAAACCGGTGACAAATAATTTAGCGGAGATTGAAATTCACAATTTCATGAGCTATAAGCTACTATTTTTTTTCTATTTTTAGTTATTTTGTCTCGTTGGAAAATAATTTTATGGAGGCCAAAATTCACAATTTCATGAGGTATAGCCCATGATTTTTGGCCATTTTTAGTTATTTTGTCCCGTTGAAAATTAATTTCATAGAGGCCAAAATTCACGATTTTATGAGCTATAACCAATAATATTTTTCATTTTAATTCATTTATACACATTGGCAAATAATTTCATAGAGGCTAAATTTCACAAGTTCATGAGCTATAACTCATGATTTGTTTTCTATTTATAGTCATTTTGACATAGTGGCAAATAATTTTGTGGAGGCTAAAATTCATGATTTTGTGAGCTATAACCCATGATTTTCTGCCAATTTTAGTCATTTCGATCCATTGGCAAATTATTTCATGGTGGCCAAAATTCATGATTTTGTCACTTATAATAGCTAAAATTCATGACTTGCGAGCTAAAACCCTTGATTTTTGGCCATTTTTAGTTGTTTATACCTATTGGCAAATAATTTCATAGAGGCCAAAATTCATGAATTATAACCCATGATTATTGGCCATTTTAGTCATTTTGAACCAACGGTAAATAATTATGTAGGGTGCAAACTTCAAGATTTCATGAGATAAAACTCATGATTTTTTATTATTTTCACTCGTTTCGACCCATTGGCAAATAATTTAGCAAAGTCCAAATTTTACTATTCATGAGCTGAAACCCATGATTTTTGGTCATTCTTGTTATTTTGACCAATCAAAAAATAATTTCGCGGAGTCCAAAATTCATGATTGCATAAGCTTTAACCCATGATTTTTTATCATTTTTAGTAGTTTCAACCCATAGGCAAATAATTTTGCTGAGTTTAAAATTTATGATTTCATCAGCTATAACACATGATGATTAGCCTTTTTTAGTCATTTTGACCCATTGGCTAATAAAACTTGTGGTAGCAAAAATTTACTATTTCAGGAGCTATAACTCATGATTACTGGATATTTTTAGTTGATGTGATCATTTGCCAAAAACTTCACGATGGAAAAAATACTTGATTTCATGAGCTATAATCATATATATTTTTTTACCATTTTAGTCATTTCAACCCATTGGTAAATAATTTCATGGTAGTTAATATTCACGATTTCTTGAGCTATGACCCATGATTATTGGTGATTTTTAGTCGTTTCAACCCATTGGCAAATAATTTCATGGAGTCCAAAATTCACGATTTCAAGAGCTATAACCCACGATCATAAGATATTTTTGTCATTTCAAGCCATTGATAAATAAATTTGTGGTGTTCAAATTACATGATTTTATGAACTATAACCCATAATTTTGGTATCATTTGTTTGACCCATTGCAACTAAATTTCATGGACCAAACTTTACAATTTCTTGAGCTATATAACTCATGATTTTTAGCCATTTTAGTTGTTTTCACTTGTGGTCAAACAATTTCACAGGTTGTAAAATTCATAATTTCATGACCTATAACCAATGATTTTTTTCCTATTTTTAGTCATTTCAACCCATTGGCAAATAATTTTGCAGAGGCCAAAATTCACAATTTCATGAATTATAACCCATGGTTATTGGCCATTTTCAGTTGTTTCAAACTAATGGCCATTTTCAGTTGTTTCAAACCAAAGATAAATAATTTTGTGGAGGCAAAATTTTATGATTTCATGAGCTAAAACCCAATTTTTTTTTGTGTTTAGTCTTTTCAACCCGCTGCCAAATAATTTCATGGAGGCTAAAATTCATGACTTTATGACCTATAACCTATGATTTATTTTTTCTATTTTTAGTTGTTTATACCTATTGGCAAATAATTACGCAGAGACCAAAATTCATGATTTCATGAGCTTTGTCCCATGATTTTTTCCAATTTATAGTCATTTTGACCCATTGGCAAATAATTTCACGGCAACCAACATTCGAGATTTCATGAGGTATACCCATGATTTTTTGCCATTTCTAGTCATTTCGATTGGTTGGCAAATTATTTTTGGGTTGTCAAAATTCATGATTTTATGAGATGTAACCCAAGATTTTTTGCCATTTTCATCCATTGGAAATTATTTCACGGTGGCCAAAAGTCATGATTTTGTGAGCTTTAACCCATAATTTTTGGCCCTCTTTAATTGTTTTAGCCAGTTATCAAATTATTTTACAGTGGCCCAAAGTCATAATTTCGTGAGCTATAACACATGATCATTGACCATTTTTATTCATTTTGACCCATTGGTAAGTAATTCATTTTGACCCAAAATTCATGATTTTATAAGTTATAACTCATGATTTTTTGTATTTAATTATTTATACCCATTAGCAAATAATTTCATAAAGATAAAATTCATGATTTCATGAGCTATAATCTATGATTTTTTCCATGTATTATCATTTTGACCAAGTGGCAAATTATTTCATGGTTGCCAAAAGTCATGATTTTGTGAGCTTTAACCCATAATTTTTGCTATTTTTAGTCGTTTTGACCCTTGGCAAATAATTTCATAAAGATAAAATTCATGATTTTATGAGCTATAACAGTTAAAATTCATGATTTTGTGGGCTACAACCCATAATTTTTTGCTATTTTTAGTCGTTTCGACCCCTTGGCAGAACTTTTCATGGAAGGGCAAAGTTCACGATTTCATGAGTTATAATCCAAGGTTATTCGCCATTTTAGTTGCTTCCAATCAATGACAAATAGTTTTACGAGGCAAATATTTATGATTTCACGGGCCAAAATCCATAATTTTCTTATTTTTAGCCATTTTAGTCATTTCGATTGGTTGGCAAATAATTTTGCAGAGGCCAAAATTCACGATTTCATAAGTTATGTCCTAAGGTTTTGGTTATTTTAGTCATTTCGACCATTGATAAATAATTTGGAGAGACCAAAATTCATAATTTCATGACCTATAACCAATGATTTTTTCCTATTTTTAGTCATTTACACCCATTAGCAAATAATTTCATGAAGGCCAAAATTCATGATTTCATGAGCTATGACCATGATTGTTTTTCATATATGGTCATTCGACCCATTGGCAAATAATTTTTTTGTTGCTAAAATTCATGATTTCATAAGCTATAACCCATGCTTTTTAAAATTTTTAGTTGTTTCAATCCATTGCCAAATAATTTCATGAAGGCCAAAATTCATGATTTTATAAGCTATAACCCACGAATTTTACCATTTTTAATTATTTAAACCCATTATCAAATTATTTCGTGGTGGCCAAAAGTCGTGATTTTATGAGTTATAAACCACAATTATTGGCCATTTTTATTCATTTTGACCCATGGTTTAGGACCATTTTTAATCGTTTTGACCCGTTGTCAAATAATTTCACGATGGCCAAATATCACAATTTCCTAAGCTATAACCCACGATTTTTTGTCATTTCTAGTCATTTTGACCCCATGGAAAACAATTTCGCGGAGAATAAATTCATAATTTCATGAGTTATAACCCACGAATATAGACTATTTTTAATTATTTTGAACCAATGGCAAGTAATTTTGCGGAGACCAAAATTCTGTCTTTAGTTGTTTTGAACCGGTGGTAAGAAATTTTGTGGAGGTCAAAATTCACGATTTATTCGCTATAAGCCATGAATTTTTTTCATTTTTATTTGCTGTGTCCCGTTGGAAAAAAATTTTGTAGAAGTCAAAATTCATGATTTCATGAGGTTTAACTCATAATTTTTTTCATTTCAAGGCATTTATACCCATTTGCAAATAATTTTGCAGAGGCTAGAATTCGCTATTTCATGAGCTATAATCCAAAAATATTTTCCATTTATTGTCATTTTGACCCATTGGCAAAAAATTTCGCATGAGGTATAACTCTTGATTTTTTTCCATTTCAGTCATTTATACCCATTGATAAATAATTTTGCAAAGGCTAGAATTCACAATTTCATGAGCTATAATCCAAAACTTTTTTCCATTTATTGTCATTTTGACCCATTGGCAAAAAATTTCATGAGGTATAACTCATGATTATTTTCCATTTCAGTCATTTATACCCATTGATAAATAATTTTGCAAAGGCTAGAATTCACAATTTCATGAGCTATAATCCAAAACTTTTTCCATTTATTGTCATTTTGACCCATTGGCAAATAATTTCATGAGGTATAACTCATGATTATTTTCCATTTATTGTCATTTTGACCCATTGTCAAATAATTTTATGAAGGCTAAAATTCACAATTTCATGAGCTATAACCCATGATTTTTTCCATTTATTATCATTTTGACCCATTGGCAAATAATTTTGCAGTGGCCAAAATTCATGATTTTGTGAGCAATAACCAATTATTTTGTTCCATCTTTAGTTATTTTGATCCATCGGTAAATTATTTCGAGGTGGCCGAATTTCATGATTTTGTGAGCCATAATAATCCAAAATTTAAGATTTCTTGAGCTACAACCCATGATTTTTGACCATTTGTAGTCATTTCAACCCCTTGACAAATAAACTTGTGAATGGTAAAGTTCACAATTTTATGAGTTATAACCCACTATTGTTCAACATTTTTAGTCATCTCGAAACAACAATAAATAATTTTCTAGAGTGAAAACTTCATGATTTCATGAGTTATCACTCATGATTTTTGGTCTTTATCACTCATTTAAACCCATTAGCAAATAATTTGAAAAGTCCAAACCTCACTATTTCATGAGCTATAACCCATGATTTTTGGCCATTTTAGTTGTTTTGAACCAATGGCAAATAATTTTACAAAGTCCAAAATTCATAAGTATATGAGTTATGACCCATGATTTTTGGTCATTTTAGTTATTTTGACCCATTGGCAAATAATTTTATGAAGGCTAAAATTCATGATTTTATGAGCTATATTCTATAATTATTAGCTATTTTTAATCATTTCAACCAATTGGCTAATAAAAGTTTTGGTAGCCTAAATAATTCATGGTAGCCAATATTCATGAACTATAAACCACGACAATTGAAGATTTTTTACCATTTTCAGTCTCTTGACTAAATGACAAATAATTTCTTGGTAGTCAATAGTCATGAACTATAAACCACGACTATTGGCAATTTTATTCATTTTGACCCATTGGAAAATAATTTTATCGAGGTCAAGATTCACAAATTCAGAGTTATAATCCGAGATTTTTGGCCATTTTAGTAATTTCACCCCATGGGCAAATAATTTTGTGGAGTCTAAAATTTATGATTTTAAGAGCTATAACCCATGATTATAAGACTTTTTAGTCATTTCTAGCCATTGATAAATAAATTTGCGGTGTCCAAATTACATGATTTCATAAGCTATACCCCTTGATTTTTGGCCATTTTCATTTGTTTCAACTCATTGGCAACTAATTCGCATGGACAAACTTCACTATTTCTTGAGCTATGTAACCCATGATTTTCGTCCATTTTTAGTAGTTTTGACCTGTAGTCAAATAATTACACGTAGCAAAAATTCACGATTATCTGAGCTACAACCCAAGATTTTTGGCTATTTTTATTCATTTTGACCCCTTGGCAAACAATTTCAGGGGGGGGCAAAATTCACAATTTCATGAATTATAACCAATGGTTATTAGCTATTTCAAGTTGTTTTGAACCAATGGCAAATAATTTTGTAGAGCCAAAAATTCAGGATTTCATAATCTAAAATCCATGTTTTTTTCACTTTGAGTCATTTCGACCCATTGGCAAATAATTTCGCAGAGGCTAAAATTCACGATTTTATGCGCTATGACCCATGATTTTTGATCATTTTTAGTCATTTTGATCCATTGATAAATAATTTTATGAAGGCTAAAATTCACAATTTCATGAGCGATAACCCATGAAAATTTTTAATTTTTAGTCATTTTAACACATTGGCAAATAATTTTGTGGTGGTCAAAAGTCATGATTTCATGAGCTATACCCATGTATTTTTGAAAATTTTTGGTCATTTCAATCCATTGACAAATTATTTCGCGATGGCCAAAATTCATGAATTCGTGAGCTATACCCATCATTTTTTATAATTTTTAGTTGTTTTTATCCATTGGCAAATTATTTCGCGGTGGCCAAAAGTCATTATTTCGTGAGCTATGACCCATGATTTTTTGCCATTTTTAGTTATTTCGACCCCTTAAATAATTTTGTGAAGGGCAAATTTCTCAATTTCATGAGTTATAACTCATGATTTTTTACTACTTTTAGTCATTTTGATACAATAGTAAATAATTTTGCAGAGTGCAAACTTCACGATTTTAGGATTTATAACTAATGATTTTTGGTCATTTTCACTCGACCCATTGGCGAATAATTTTGCAAAGTCCGTACTTCACTATTTTATGGGCTATAACCCATAATTTTTGGTCATATTTTGTTGTTTCGATCCATTGGAAACTATTTTCGCGGAGTTCAAAATTCACAATTACATGAGCTAAAATTCACGATTTTGTGGTATTTTTAGTAGTTTCAGCTCATAGGCAAATAAACTTGCTGAGGCTAAAACTTACAGTTTCATGAGCTACAAATCATGATTATTAGCCATTTTTAGTCATTTGGACCCATTGGGTAATAAAATTTATTGTAGCCAAAGGTCATAATTTCAGGAGCTATTACCCACGATTATTGGCCATTTTTAGTTATTTCAATCCATTGCCAAATAATTTTGTGAGCCAATATTCACGATTTCATAAGCTATAACCCATGATTATTGGCTATTTTTAGTCATTGCAACAAATTGGTAAATAATTTTACGGAGGTCAAAATTCAAAATTTCACGAGCTATACTCCCCTAATTTTGGCCATTTTTAGTCATTTTAACCCGTAGGCAATAATTTTGTGGAGTCCAAAATTCACGATTTCATAGGCTATAACCCACGATGATTAGCCTTTTTAGTCATTTTGACCTATTGGCTAATAAAACTTGTGGTAGCCAAAATTCACTATTTCACGAGCAGTAACCCATGATTATTGGATATTTTTAGTTGATGCAATCATTTGCTAAAATTTTCGCAATGGAAAAAATGGTAAAATTTTTTTTACCATTTTGTCATTTCAACCCATTAGTAAATAATTTCATGGGAGTTAATATTTACGATTTCATGAGCTATGACCCATGATTACTGGTGATTTTTAGTCGTTTCAACCCATTGGCAAATAATTTCGTAGAGTCCAAAATTCACGATTTCAAGAGCTATAACCCACGATTATAAGACATTTTTAGTCATTTCAAGCCATTGATAAATAAATTCGTGGTGTTCAAATTACATGATTTCATGAACTATAACCCATAATATTTTGTATTATTTATTTCGACCCATTGCATCTAATTTGCATGGACCAAACTTCACAATTTCTTGAGCTATAACCCATAATTTTTAGCTATTTTTAGTTATTTTGACTTGTGGTCAAATAGTTGCACGTTTGTAAAAATTCATAATTTCTTGAGCTAAAAACCAATATTTTTGGCTATTTTTATTCATTTTGACCCCTAGGCAAAACATTTAGTGGAGGCCAAAATTCACAATTTGATGTATTAACCCATGGTTATTGGCCATTTTCAGTTGTTTCAAGCCAATGGCAAAAAATTTTGTGGAGGCAAAATTTCATGATTTCATGAGGTAAAATCCATGATTTTTATATTTTTAATCATTTTAACCCAATGCCAAATAATTTCATGAAGGCCAAAATTCAAGATTTTATGACCTATAACCTATGATTTTTTTTCTATTTTTAGTTATTTATACCCATTGGAAAATAATTACGTAGAGGCAAAAATTCATGATTTCATGAGCTATGTCCCAAGATTTTTTTCCCATTTATAGTCATTTCGGCTCATTGGTAAATAATTTTGCGGTGGCCAACATTCATGATTTCATGAGCTATACCCATGATTTTTTGCCATTTCTAGTAATTTCGATCCGTTGGAAAATTATTTCGTGGTGGGTAAATTCATGATTTCGTGAGCTGTAACCAAAGATTTTTTGCCATTTTTATTCATCGGCAATTATTTCACGATGCCAAAAGTCATGATTTTGTTAGCTTTAACCTATGATTTTTGGCCATTTTTAGTTGTTTCAACCCGTTATCAAATTTTTTCGCGGTGGCCAAAAGTCACGATCTCATCAGCTATAAGCTATAATTGTTTTCATTTTTATTTGTTTCATACCGCTGGAAAATAATTTGGCTGAAGCCAAAATTCACAATTTCATGATGTATCCCATGATTTTTTTCTATTTTTAGTCATTTATATGCATTGGCGAATAATTTCGTAGAGGCCAAAATTCACGATTTCACGAGCTATAATCCCATGATTTGTTCCATTTATAGTCATTTGGACCCATTAATAATTAATTTCGCGTTGGGAAAAATTCATGGATTTGTGAGATATAACCCATGATTTTTGTCACTTTAGTTATTGGCAAGTTCTTTCGCGATCGCCAAAATTTATGATTTTGTGAGCTATAACGGGAAAATTCATGGATTTGTGAGATATAACCCATAATTTTTGGCCTTTTTAGTCATTTTGACCCCTTGGCAAATAATTTCGCGAAGGTCCAATTTAACGATTTCATGAGTTGTAACCCACGATTATTGGCCATTTTTAGTCATTTCGGTCCCATAGAAAATAATTTTGTAGAGTGTAAACTTCATAATTTCATGAGTTATGACTCACAATTTTTGGTCATTTTCACTCATTTCGGCCTATTGGCAAATAATTTTACAAAGTCCAAACTTCACTATTTTATGAGCTATAACCCATAATTTTTGGCCATATCCTGTTTTGACCAATCAGAAAATAGTCTTGCGTAGTCCAAAATTCACGATTACATGAGCTAAAAGGCCATGATTATTTTCCCATTTTTAGTGGTTTCAGCCCGTGGGAAAATTTTTTTGCTAAGACTAAAATTTATGATTTCTTGAGCTATAACCCATGATTACTAGCCATTTTTAGTTGTTACAGTCCATCGGTTAATAAAAGTTGTGGTTGCCAAAATTCATGATTTCAGGAGATATAACCAACAATTATTGGTGATTTTTATTGTTTTGATCTATTGCGAACTAATTTCACAATGGAAAAAATTCACGATTTTGTGACTCGCGATTTTTATACCATTTTTAGTCATTTCAACCTATTGGCAAATAATTTCATGGTAGCCGATATTCACGATTTCATGAGCTACAACCAACGATTATTAGTGATTTTTACTCCTTTCAACCTATTGACAAATAATTTCACAGAGGTCAAAATTCACAACTCGTTTTGGCCATTATTAGTAGTTTCAACCCATAGATAAATAATTTCATGGACTCTAAAATTCACGATTTCATGAGGTATAACCCTTGATTTTTGGCCATTTTTAGTTTTTTTACCCATTGGTAATAATTTTGCGGAGGCCAAAATTCACGATTTTATAAGCTATAACTCATGATTTTTTTTGTTTTTAGTTATTACCCATTGGCAAGTAATTTCATAGAGGCTAAAATTCACAATTTCAGGAGCTATAATCCATGATTGCTTTCTATTTATAGTCATTTTGACCCAGTGGCAAATAATTTTACGGTTTCCAAAATTCATGATTTTGTGAGCTATAACCCATGATTTTTTTGTCATTTTCAATCATTTCGATCCATTGGTAAATTATTTCGTGATAGCTAAAATTCATTATTTCATGAACTATAACGGTGAAACTTCATGATTTCATGGGCTATAACCCATAATTTACGACCATTTTTAGTCATTTCGACCCCTTGGCAAACAAGTTCATGGAAGGGCAATGTTCACGATTACATGAGTTACAACCCACTATTATTCACCATTTTTAGTCATTTTGAACAAAAAGTAAATAATTTTGTAGAGTGCAAACTTCATGATTTCATGAGTTACCACTCATGATTTTTGTCATTTTCACTTGTTTCGACACATTGGCAAATAATTTCACAAAGTCCAAACTTCACTATTTCATGAGACATTTTTAGTTGTTTCGAGCCATTGGTAAATAAATTTGTGGTGTCCAAGTTACACAATTTCATGTGCTATAACCCATGATTTTTGGTCATTTTCATTTATTTCAACCCATTGGTAACTAATTCGCACGAACCAAACTTCACTATTTCTTGAGCTATAAAACCCAAGATTTTCAGCCATTTTTTTTAATAGTTTTGACCTATTCTAAAATAATTTTGCGGATGTAAAAATTCACGATTTCCTAAGCTATAACCATATTTGCCATTTCGTGGAGGGGAAATTCACAATTTCATGAATTATAATCCATGGTTATTCAACATTTTTTGTTGTTTCAAATCAATGGCAAGTAGTTTTACAGAGGCAAAAATTTATGATTTCATGGGCTAAAATTCATGATTTTTTTTGTCATTTCGTCTGGTTGGCAAATAATTTTGCGAAGGCCATAATACACAATTTCATGAGTTATGACCTAAGGTTTATGGCCATATTTAGTCATTTCAACCATAGATAAATAATGTTACATAGACCAAAATTCACGATTTCATGAGCTATAATCTATGATTTTTCCTATTTTTAGTCATTTATACCCATTAGCAAATAATTTTACAATTTTTTGCCATTTTTTAGTAATTTTGATCCATTAGCAAATTATTTCATGTAGGCCTAAATTTATGATTTCGTGAGTTATAACCCATGATTTTTTCACATTTTTAGTCATTTCGATCCATTGGCAAATTATTTCGTGGTTGCCAAAAGTCATGATTTTGTAAGCTATGACTCATGATTTTTGGCCATTTTTAATTATTTCAACCCCATTATAAAATTATTTCACGGTGGCCAAAAGTAATGAATTCATGAGTTATAACCCAATATTATTAGCCATTCTTATTTATTTTGACCCATTGGCAAGTAATTTAGCGGACGCCTTATTATTTCGTGAGCTATAACCCATGGTTTAGGGCCATTTTTAGTCATTTTGACCCGTTGTCAAATAATTTTATGATGGCCAAAACTCAAAATTTCTTAAGCTATAACCCACGATTTTTGGCCATTTTTAGTCATGTTGACCCTATGGTAAACAATTTCGCGGGGGGAAATTCATAATTTTATGAGTTATAACCCACGAATATTGGCTATTTTTAGTTGTTTTGAACCAATGGCAGTTAAGTTTGCGGAGGCCAAAATTCTATTTTTAGTTGTTTTGAACCAGTAACAAGTAATTTTGTGGAGGTCAAATTTCACGATTCATGCACTACAAGCCATGATTTTTTCCACTTTTATTTGTTTTGTCCGTTGGAAAAACAATTTTGAGGAAACTAAAATTCAAGATTTCATGAGGTTTAACTCATAAATTTTTTTCTATTTCAAGGCATTTATACCCATTGGCAAATAATTTTGAAGAGGCCAGAATTAACAATTTCACTCCATGGGCAAATAATTTTATGGAGTCCAAAATTTATGATTTCAAGAGCTATAACCCACGATCATAAGACTTTTTTAGTCATTTTGAGCCATTGATAAATAAATTTGTGGCGTCCAAATTACACAATTTCATGAGCTATAACCCTTGATTTTTGGCCATTTTCATTTGTTTCGACCCATTGACAACTAATTCGCAAGGACAAACTTCACTATTTCTTGAGCTATATAACACATAATTTTCAACCATTTTTAGTAATTTTGACCTGTAGTCAAATACTTTCACGTTGTAAAAATTCATGATTTCCTGAGCTATAAACCAATATTTTTGGCTATTTTCATTCTTTTTGACCCCTTGGCAAATAATTTTGTGGAGGGCAAAAGACACAATTTCATGAATTATAACCAATGGTTATTGGCCATTTTTAGTTGTTTCGAACCAATGGCAAATAATTTTATGGAGGCAAAAATTCATGATTTCATAAGCTAAAATCTATGTTTCTTTCATTTTGAGTCATGTCGACCGTTGACAAATAATTTCGCAGAGGCTTAAATTCACAATTTTATGCGCTATGACCCATGATTTATGGTCATTTTTAGTCATTTTGACCCATTAATAAATAATTGTACGGAGGTTAAAATTCACGATTTCATGAGCTATAACCCTTGATTTTTTTTAATTTTTAGTCACTTATACATATTGGCAAATTATTTTGTGGTGGCCAAAATTCATGAATTCGTGAGTAATAACCCATGATTTTTTATGATTTTTAGTTGTTTGATCCATTGGCAAATTATTTAGCGGTGGCCAAAAGTCATGATTTCGTGAGCTATAATCTATGATTTTTAGCCATTTTATTCATCTTAACCCCTTGGCAAGCAATTTTTGCGAAGACCAAGCTTTACCAATTGTGAGTTGTAACCCACAATTTAGGGCCATTTTAGTCATTTTGACCCGTTGTCAAATAATTTTATGGTGGCAAAATTCAAAATTTCTTGAGCAATTTTCCATTTTAGTCATTTTAGCTACATAGCAAATAATTTCGTGGAGGTCAAAATTCATGATTTCATGAGTTATAACCCATGATTATTGGCTATTTTAGTTGTTTTGAACCAATGGCAAATAATTTTATGGAGGCAAAAATTCATGATTTCATAAGCTAAAATCTATGTTTCTTTCATTTTGAGTCATGTCGACCCGTTGACAAATAATTTCGCAGAGGCTTAAATTCACAATTTTATGCGCTATGACCCATGATTTATGGTCATTTTTAGTCATTTTGACCCATTAATAAATAATTGTACGGAGGTTAAAATTCACGATTTCATGAGCTATAACCCTTGATTTTTTTTAATTTTTAGTCACTTATACATATTGGCAAATTATTTTGTGGTGGCCAAAATTCATGAATTCGTGAGTAATAACCCATGATTTTTTATGATTTTTAGTTGTTTGATCCATTGGCAAATTATTTCGCGGTGGCCAAAAGTCATGATTTCGTGAGCTATAATCTATGATTTTTAGCCATTTTTATTCATCTTAACCCCTTGGCAAGCAATTTTGCGAAGACCAAGCTTTACCAATTTGTGAGTTGTAACCCACAATTTAGGGCCATTTTCAGTCGTTTCGACCCGTTCTCAAATAATTTTATGGTGGCAAAAATTCAAAATTTCTTGAGCAATTTTCCATTTTTAGTCATTTTAGCTACATAGCAAATAATTTCGTGGAGGTCAAAATTCATGATTTCATGAGTTATAACCCATGATTATTGGCTATTTTTTGTTGTTTCGAACCAATATCAAATAGTTTTATAGAGGCTAAAATTCATGCTTTTATGAGTTCTAAGCCATGATTTTTTTCCATTTTTATTCGTTTCATCCTTATGCAAAATAATTTTGCAAAAGCCAAAATTCACGATTTCATGAGGTGTAACCCATGATTTTTTTTTCATTTTTTATCATTTATAAACATTGGCAAATAATTTTGTAGAGGTAAAAATTCACGATTTCATGAGCTATAACCCGTGATTTTTTTCATTTATTGTCATTTTGACCCATTAGCAAATAATATCGCATTGGCCAAGATTCATGATTTTGTGAGCTATATAACCCATTATTTTTTACCACTTTAAGTCACTTCGATCCATTGGCAAATTATTTTGCAGTGGCTAAAATTCATAATTTTGTGAGTTATAACAGCCAAAATTCATGATTTCCTATGCTAAAACCCATGATTTTTGGCCATTTTCAGTTGTTTTGACCCCTTTGAAAACAATTTTGTGAAGGGCAAATTTCTTGAGTTATAACCTATGATTTTTGGCTCATTTTAATCATTTCGATATAATATTAAATAATTTTGCAGAGTGCAAACTTCACGATTTCATGAGTTATTTTAACTCGTTTCGACCTATTGGTCATTTTTGGTCATTTTCACTCATTTCGACCTATTGGTAAATAATTTTGCAAAGTCCAAACTTTACTATTTTATGAGTAATAACCCATAATTGTTTTGCCATATCTTGTTATTTCGATCCATTGGAAAATATTTTCGCAGAGTTTGAAATTCACAATTACACGAGCTAAATTCCATGATTTTTTAGCATTTTTAGTAGTTTCAGCCTGTAGGAAAATATGCTTGTTGAGGTTAAAATTTATAGTTTCATGAGCTATAAACCATGATTATTAGCCATTTTTAGTCATTTCTACCCATTGGGTAATAAAATTTGTGGTAGCCAAAGGTCAAAATTTTAGGAGCTATTACCCACGATTATTGGCCATTTTTAGTTGTTTCAATCCATTGCCAAAACTTTCGTGAGCCAATATTCATGATTTCATAAGCTATAACCCATGATTATTGGCTATTTTTAGTCATTTCAACAGATTGGCAAATAATTTCGCGGAGGTGAAAATTCACAAATTAATGTGCAATAATCCTTGATTTTGACCATTTTTAGTCAGTGTAACTCATAGGCAAATAATTTCGTGGAGTATAAATTTCACGATTTCAAGTGCTATAACCCAGAATCATAAGACATTTTCAGTAGTTTTGACCCATTGGTAAATAAATTTTTGGTTTCCAAATTACACGATTTTATGAGCTATAACTCATGATTTTTTATTATTTTTATTTATTTCAACCCATTGGCAGCTAATTCGGATGGACCAAACTTCACTATTTCTTGAGCTATATAACCTATGATTTCCAGCCATCTTTAGTTGTTTTGACCTATTGTCAAAAGTTTCGAGGTTATTAAAATTCACGATTACCTGTGCTATAACCCTAGATTTTTGGCCATTTTTATTCAATATGTACCCTTGGCATACAATTTCACGGAGGGCAAAATTCATAATTTCATGAATTATAACCTATGGTTCTTGGCAATTTCGGTAGTTTGAACTAATGGCAAATAATTTTGCGAGTGCAAACTTCACGATTTCATGAGTTATTTTAACTCGTTTCGACCTATTGGTCATTTTTGGTCATTTTCACTCATTTCGACCTATTGGTAAATAATTTTGCAAAGTCCAAACTTTACTATTTTATGAGTAATAACCCATAATTGTTTTGCCATATCTTGTTATTTGATCCATTGGAAAATATTTCATGAGTTTGAAATTCACAATTACGAGCTAAATTCCATGATTTTTAGCATTTTTAGTAGTTTCAGCTGTAGGAAAATATGCTTGTTGAGGCTAAAATTTATAGTTTCATGAGCTATAAACCATGATTATTAGCCATTTTTAGTCATTTCTACCCATTGGGTAATAAAATTTGTGGTAGCCAAAGGTCAAAATTTTAGGAGCTATTACCCACGATTATTGGCCATTTTAGTTGTTTCAATCCATTGCCAAAACTTTCGTGAGCCAATATTCATGATTTCATAAGCTATAACCCATGATTATTGGCTATTTTTAGTCATTTCAACAGATTGGCAAATAATTTGGTGAAAATTCACAAATTAATGTGCAATAATCCTTGATTTTGACCATTTTTAGTCATTTCAACCCATTGGCAAATAATTTTGTGGAGGTAAAATTCACGATTTCAAGTGCTATAACCGAATCATAAGACATTTTCAGTAGTTTTGACCCATTGGTAAATAAATTTTTGGTTTCCAAATTACACGATTTTATGAGCTATAACTCATGATTTTTTACTATTTTTATTTATTTCAACCCATTGGCAGCTAATTCGGATGGACCAAACTTCACTATTTCTTGAGCTATATAACCTATGATTTCCAGCCATCTTTAGTTGTTTTGACCTATTGTCAAAAGTTTCGAGGTTATTAAAATTCACGATTACCTGTGCTATAACCCTAGATTTTTGGCCATTTTTATTCAATATGTACCCTTGGCATACAATTTCACGGAGGGCAAAATTCATAATTTCATGAATTATAACCTATGGTTACTGGCAATTTCAGTAGTTTCGAACTAATGGCAAATAATTTTGCGAAGGCAAAAATTCACGATTTTATGAGCTAAAACCCCTGATTATTTTTCATAGTTAGTCATTTTGACTCGCTGGCAAATAATTTCGAGGCAGCCAAAATTTACGATTTCATGAGCTATAACCCATAATTTTTATCCATTTTTAGACATTTCAACACGTTGATAAATAAATTTGTGGAGGCCAAAATTCATGATTTTATGAGCTATAACCCATGATTTTTTTAATTTTTAGTCACTTATACCCATTGCCAAATAATATTGTAGAGGCGAAAATTCATGATTTTACGAGGTATAAACCATAATGATTCCCATTTATAGTCATTTCAACCCATTGGTAAATAATTTTACGATGGCTAAAATTCAAGATTTCATGAGCAATACCCATGATTGTTATACCATTTTTAGTCATTTCCATCAATTGGCAAATTATTTCGTGGTGACAAAAATTCATGATTTCGCAAGCTATAACCCCTGATTTTTTGCGATATTTAGTCATTTGGATCCATTTGCAAATTATTTCACGGTGGCCAAAAGTCATGATTTTGTGAGCTATAACCCATGATTTTTGGCCTTTTTTAATTGTTTCGACCTAATGTCAAATTATTTCGCCTTGGCCAAAAGCCATGACTCCGTGAGCTATAGCCCACGATTTTTGGCCATTTTTATACATTTTAACCCATTGGCAAGTAATGTTGGGGTGACCAAACTTCAATATTTCATGAGACCTACGATTTAGGGACATTTTTTGTCATTTCTATCCGGTGTCAAATAATTTCACGATAGTAAAAGTTCACAATTTCTTGAGCTATAACCCAAGATTTTTGGTCATTTTCAATCGTTTTGACACTATGGCAAACAATTTCATGGAGGGAAAAATTCATGATTTCATACGTTATAACCCATGATTATTTGGCATTTTTAGTTGTCTCGAATCAATAGCGAATAATGTTGTGCAGGCCAAAATTTTCGATTTCATCAGCTATAAGCCATGATTACTTTTTCCATTTTTCATCACTTTGTCATGTTGGTAAATTATTTCACTGAGGTCAAAATACATGATTTCATGACATGTAACTTATAATTTTTTTTCCATTTATAGTCATGTATAACGACTGGTAAATAATTTCATAAAGGCGAAAATTCACGATTTCATGAGCTATACCTCATGATTTTTTTCCATTTATGGTCTTTTTGAGTCATTGGCAAATAATTTCACTTTCCCCAAAATTCATGAATTTGAAAGCTACAGCCCATGATTTTTTACCACTTTTAATCGCTTTGGCCCAGTGGCAAATTATTTTATAGTAGCAAAAATTTATGAGTTCGTGAGCTATATTAGCCAAAATTCATGCTTTTCTGAGCTATAACCCACAATTTTTGACCATTTTTAGCCATTTTGACTCTTTGGCAAACAATTTTACAAAGGGTAAAATTACGATTTCATAAGTTATAACCCACGATTATTGCCTATTTGGAGTTATTTTAATCCAATAGTAAATAATTTTGTTGAGTGCAAACTTCATGATTTCAAGAGTTATAACTCATGATTTTTGGTCATTTTCACCAGTTTTGACCCATTGGCAAATAATTTCGCAAAGTCCAAAATTTTCTATTTCATGAGCTATAACCCATAATTTTTTTCCATGTCTTGTTGTTTCGACTCATCAGAAAATAATTCGCAGGGTACAAAATTCATGATTACATGAGCTATAACCCATGATTTTTTGCTATTTTTAGTAGTTTCAGCCTATAGGCAAATAATTTTGCTGAGGTCAAAATTTATAAATTCCGGACCTATAAACTACGATTACTAGCCATTTTTAGTCATTTTGACCCATTGGCTAATAAAATTTGTGATAGCCAAACTTCCCGATTTCAGGAGTTATAACCCATAATTATTGGTCATTTTTAGTTGTTTCAATCCATTGCCAAATAATTTCGAGATGGAAAAAATACACGATTTTGTGAGCTATAACCCACGATTTTTATCACTTTTAGTTATTTTGACCCATTGACAAATAATTTTGTTATTGCCAATATTCATGATTTCATGAGCTATAAGCCATGATTATTGGTGGTTTTTAGCCGTTTCGGGTGATTGGCAAATAATTTTATAGAGCTCAAAATTCACAATTTCATGAGCTATAAGCCATGATTATTGGCCATTTTAGTCATTTTGACCCATTGGCAAATAATTTTATAGAGCTCAAAATTCACAATTTCATGAGCTATAACCCATGATTTTTGCTATTTTTAGTAGTTTCAACCCATAGGCAAATAATTTTCTTGAGGTCAAAATTTATAAATTCGGACCTATAAACTACGATTACTAGCCATTTTAGTCATTTTGACCCATTGGCTAATAAAATTTGTGATAGCCAAACTTCCCGATTTCAGGAGTTATAACCCATAATTATTGGTCATTTTTAGTTGTTTCAATCCATTGCCAAATAATTTCGAGATGGAAAAAATACACGATTTTGTGAGCTATAACCCACGATTTTTATCACTTTTAGTTATTTTGACCCATTGACAAATAATTTTGTTATTGCCAATATTCATGATTTCATGAGCTATAAGCCATGATTATTGGTGGTTTTTAGCCGTTTCGGGTGATTGGCAAATAATTTTATAGAGCTCAAAATTCACAATTTCATGAGCTATAATACGCGATTTTTGGCCATTTTCAGTCGTTTCAGCCCATAGGCAAAGGTGGCCAAAAGTCATGATTTCACCCACGATTTTTAGCCGTTTTTACCCACGATTTTTGGCCTTTTTTATTGTTTCAACCCGTTGTCAAATTATTTCGTGTTGGCCAAAAGTCATGATTTTATGAGCTATAACCCATGATTTTATTCCCTTTCTTTTATGCTTTCTAGCCTAGATTCTATTTTTTAGTTTTTATTTTCCAAAATGCATTACTAAATCTTGTAGGAATTCTAGAATTGTATGAAACTAGTTTGATTTCTTTTATGATTTGTGGATTGCTCTCTTGTACTCAAAATGACCATGCTTAGGATAATCAACTAAAAACTAATTGGTATAAAAAGAATTTGATAATCTATGCTTATCTTGAATGGTTTGATAAGTTATACTTATGAATTCTAGAATTACTATCTAGTTGCTTGTTCTTTTCATGAATGATGATTTTACTTGGATGATAATTTGTTAGGTAATACTTTCCTTAAATGGTTTGATAGTCTATGCTTAATAAATCTAAAGTAAAATGTGATAAAACGAGTAGTTCATAAATTTTAAATGAAATCAACTAGTGGATTCAATTCTAGATTCCTATCTTTTCTCTTGATTTCCTCCATATTTTACTTGTTTTGATTTTTCCTCTTTGTGGTTAGCTTTTCTGGTCTTGATTTTGTTCTTTTCTAGTTTTATTTATTTCTCCTCCTTGTTATTCTTTATTTCCTTTTATTTGTCCACTCTCTTTCTCCCCTCTTGTTCTAGTTTTCTTTATTTGTAAATAATCACCCATTCTCTTTATCTCTACACATTTTCACATCTAATTGTCTACACACAACTCTAGGATCCAACTTAGAATATTTCCAACACACCTTCCTCATGGGATCGACGTTGTAACTATAATATAACTTCATTGTGCACTTGCAATCTCGATACTATTTCCACAATACATCAGCTATAAACTATGATTTTTGGTCAGGTTTAGTCGTTTCGACCCATTGTCAAATAATTTTGTGGTGGACAAAATTCACAATTTTATGAGCTATAACTCAGGGCTTTTGGCCATTTTTGGTGTTTTTGACACGTTGTCAAATAATTTTGTGGTGGACAAAATTCACAATTTCATGAGCTATAACCCATGATTTTTAGCATTTTTAGTCATTTTGACCCATTGGCAAATAATTTTGCGGAGGCCAAAATTCACAATTTCATGTGCTTTAAGACCAAAATTTTAGCCATTTGTAGTTGTTTCGACCTGTTGGCAAATAATTCCCTGGAGGTCAAAATCAAAGAATTCATGAGCTATCACCCATAATTTTTGGCCATTTTAGTCGTCTCAGGCTATGATTTTCGTGGTAGCCACAATTCACGATTTCCTAAGCTTTAACCCAATTCTTTTGGCCATTTTTAGTCGTTTCAATCCCATGAAAAAAAATTTATTTTCTATAACCCATGATATTTTTACATTTTTAGTTGCTTTGTCCCATTGGCCAATAATTTTGTGGAGGCTAAAATTCACAAATTCGTGAGCTATAACCTATGGTTTTTGGCCATTTTAGTTTCTTCTACCCATTGGAAAATAAATTTGCAGAGTCCAAAATTCACAATTACATGAGATGATTTTTTTCCATTTTTATCAGTTTCAGCCCATATGTAAATAATTTCACTGAGGCCAAAATTTATGATTTCATTAGTGATAACGCATGATTTTTAGCATTTTTAGTCATTTTGACCCATTGGCTGATAAATTTACAGACACCAAAATTCTTGATTTATGAGTTATAACATTTTAGTTGTTTTGACTCACTAGTTTTGTGGTAGCCAAAATTCATAATTTCATGAGCTATAATTTATTGGCCTTTTTTAGTCATTTTGACCTATTGGCAAATAATTTTGCGTTGGCCAAAATTCATGATTTTGTGAGCTATAACCCGCGTTTTTTGCCCTTTTTTTATCATTTTGACCCATTGGCAAATAATTTTGTGGTAGCCCAAATTAACAATTTACGTTCTATAAACCACAATTATTGGATATTTTTAGTCATTACGAACCATTAGCAAATAATTTCGCTGAGGACAAAATTCATGATTTCATGAGCTATTTTCCATGATTGTTTCCAATTTATAGTCATTATGACCCATTGGCAAATAATTTCATGGTGGCTAACATTCATGATTTCATGAGCTATACCCATGATTTTTTGCCATTTCAAGATCCGTTGGCAAATTATTTTGTGGTGGCCAAAATTTATGATTTCGTGAGCTGTAACCAAGATTTTTTTACCATTTTTATCCATTAGAAATTATTTCACGGCGGCCAAAAGTCATGTTTTTGTGAGCTCTAACCCACGATTTTTACTATTTTTAATTGTTTTAACCCGTTATTAGATTATTTCACGGTGGCCAAAAGTCATAATTTCATGGGTTATAACACATGATCATTGACCATTTTTATTCATTTTGATCCATTGGCAAGTAATTCTGTGAACACGAAACTTCCCTATTTTGTGAGCTATAACCCATGCTTTAGGGCTATTTTTACTCATTTCGACCTATTGTCAAATAATTTCATGGTGGCCAAAATTCATAATTTTTTGAGCTACAATCCATAATTTTTGGCCATTTTTAGTCATTTTGACCCCATGTCAAACAATTTCACAGAGGCCAAAATTCACTATTTTCTGTGTTATAACCCGTGGTTAGTAGCCATTTTTAGTTGTTTTGAACCAATGACAAATAATTTTGTGTAGGCCAAAATTCACGACTTCGTGAGCTATAAGCCATGATATTTTTACATTTTTAGTTGCTTTGTCCCATTGGCCAATAATTTTGTGGAGGCTAAAATTCACGATTTCATGAGGTATAACCCATAATTTTTTATTTTTAGTCATTTTGACCCATTGGCAAATAATTTCGCAGTGGCAAATAATTTACGATTTCATGAGCTATAATACCATGATTTTTTCCATTTGTAGTCATTTGGACCCATTAACAAATAATTTCGTTGGCTAAAATTCAAGATTTTGTGAGTTGTAACCCATGATTTTTACCACTTTAGTCATTTTGATCCATTGGCAAATTATTTTGTGGTGGCCAAAATTTATGATTTCGTGAGCTATAGTGGGAAAAATTTATGATTGAGTTATAACCCATAATTGTTGGCCATTTTAGTCATTTTGACCCATTGGCAAATAATTTCACAGAGGCCCAATTTAACAAATTCATGAGCTATGACCCATGATTATTGGCCATTTTAGTCATTTTGACCCATTGGCAAATAATTTTGTGGAGGCTAAAATTCACAATTTCATGAGCTATAACCCATAATTTTGGCCATTTTAGTCATTTTGACCTATTGGCAAATAAGTTTACAAAGTCCAAACTTCACTATTTTATGAGCTATAACCCATAATTTTTAGCCATTTTAGTTGTTTTGAACCAATGACAAATAATTTTGTGTAGGCCAAAATTCACGATTTCCTAAGCTATAACCCATGATTTTTTCCCATTTTAGTGGTTTCAGCTCGTGGTAAATAATTTTGCAAAGGCTAGAATTCACAATTTCATGAGCTATAACCCATGATTATTAGCCATTTTAGTTGTTACAATCCATCGGTTAAAAGTTGTGGTTGCCAAAATTCATGATTTTAGGAGATATAACCCACGATTATTGGCAATTTTAGTTGTTTTGATCTAGTGCGAACTAATTTCACGATGAAAAAATTCATGACTTTGTGACTCGCAATTTTTCCATTTATAGTCATTTTGACCTAGTGGCAAATAATTTCATGGTGGCCAAAATTCATGATTTTGTGAGCTATAACCCATGATTTTTGTCATTTTCAAGTATTTTGATCAATTGGCAAATTATTTTGTGGTGGCCAAAATTTATGATTTCGTGAGCTATAACCCATGATTTTTTCCATTTATAGTCATTATGACCCATTGGCAAATAATTTCATGGTGGCCAAAAGTCATGTTTTTGTGAGCTCTAACCCACGATTTTTACTATTTTTAATTGTTTTAACCCGTTATTAGATTATTTCACGGTGGCCAAAAGTCATAATTTCATGGGTTATAACACATGATCATTGACCATTTTTATTCATTTTGATCCATTGGCAAGTAATTCTGTGAACACGAAACTTCCCTATTTTGTGAGCTATAACCCATGCTTTAGGGCTATTTTTACTCATTTCGACCTATTGTCAAATAATTTCATGGTGGCCAAAATTCATAATTTTTTGAGCTACAATCCATAATTTTTGCCATTTTAGTTGTTTTGAACCAATGGCAAATAATTTCACAAAGTCCAAACTTCACTATTTTCTGTGTTATAACCCGTGGTTAGTAGCCATTTTTAGTTGTTTTGAACCAATGACAAATAATTTTGTGTAGGCCAAAATTCACGACTTCGTGAGCTATAAGCCATATATTTTTTTCATTTTTATTTGTCTCATACCTCTAGAAAATAATTTGGTAGAAGCCAAAATTCACGATTTCATGAGGTATAACCCATAATTTTTTTTATTTTTAGTCATTTATACGCATTGGCAAATAATTTCGCAGTGGCAAATAATTTACGATTTCATGAGCTATAATACCATGATTTTTTCCATTTGTAGTCATTTGGACCCATTAACAAATAATTTCGCGTTGGCTAAAATTCAAGATTTTGTGAGTTGTAACCCATGATTTTTTACCACTTTAGTCATTTTGATCCATTGGCAAATTATTCGCGGTTGCCAAAATTTATGATTTCGTGAGCTATAGTGGGAAAAATTTATGATTGAGTTATAACCCATAATTGTTGGCCATTTTTAGTCATTTTGACCCCTTGGTAAATAATTTCACAGAGGCCCAATTTAACAAATTCATGAGCTATGACCCATGATTATTGGCCATTTTTAGTCATTTCGATCCAACAGAAAATAATTTTGTAGACTGTAAACATCATAATTTCATGAGTTATAACTTACAATTTTTGGTCATTTTCACTCATTTCGGTCTATTGGCAAATAAGTTTACAAAGTCCAAACTTCACTATTTTATGAGCTATAACCCATAATTTTTAGCCATATCTGTTTTGACCAATGAGAAAATAATTTTGTAGACTGTAAACATCATAATTTCATGAGTTATAACTTACAATTTTTGGTCATTTTCACTCATTTCGGTCTATTGGCAAATAAGTTTACAAAGTCCAAACTTCACTATTTTATGAGCTATAACCCATAATTTTTAGCCATATCCTGTTTTGACCCAGCAGAAAATAATTTTGCGTAGTCCAAAATTTACGATTACGTAAGCTATAACCCATGATTTTTTTCCCATTTTAGTGGTTTCAGCTCGTGGGCGAATAATTTTGCTATGACTGAAATTTACAATTTCATGAGCTATAACCCATGATTATTAGCCATTTTTAGTTGTTACAATCCATCAGTTAAAAGTTGTGGTTGCCAAAATTCATGATTTTAGGAGATATAACCCACGATTATTGGCAATTTTTAGTTGTTTTGATCTAGTGCGAACTAATTTCACGATGAAAAAAATTCATGACTTTGTGACTCGCAATTTTTTCCCATTTATAGTCATTTTGACCTAGTGGCAAATAATTTCGCTGTGGCCAAAATTCATGATTTTGTGAGCTATAACCCATGATTTTTTGTCATTTTCAAGTATTTTGATCAATTGGCAAATTATTTCGCATTAGCTAAAATTCATTATTTTATGAGATATAACGGTGAAAATTCATGATTTCGTGGGCTATAACCCATAATTTTTAGCCATTTTTAGTCGTTTTGACCCCTTGGCAAACAATTCACAGAAGGGCAATGTTCACGATTTTATGAGTTACAACTCACTATTATTCGTTATTTTTTGTCATTTCGAATCAATAGTAAATAATTTTGCAGAGTGCAAACTTCATGATTTCATGCGTTATCACTCATGATTTTTGTCATTTTTACTTGTTTCGACCCATTAGCAAATAATTTCACAAAGTCCAAACTTCACTATTTCATGAGCCATAACCCTTAATTTTTTACCATATATAGTTGTTTCAACACATCAGGAAATAATTACACCGAGTCCAAAATTCACCATTACATGAGTTATAACCCAATTTTTTCTAATTTTAGTTGTTTCAAACCGTAGGCAAATAATTTCGCTAAGGACAAAATTTACAATTACACGAGCTATAACCCATGGTTATTAGCCATTTTTAGTTGCTTGGAACCATTGGCTAATAAAATTTGTGGTAGCCAAAATTCACGATTTTAGGAGCTATAGTCCATTATTATCGGCTATTTTTATTTATTGTGATCCATTGCCAATAATTTCATGATGGAAAAAATTCATGACTTCGTGATCTATAACCCATGATTTGTTTTCCCATTTTTAGTTGTTTTGACCCGTTGGCAAATAACTTTGTGGTAGTCAATAATCATGACCTATAGACCATGACTACTAGCGATTTTTAGTCATTCCGACCCACTAGCAAATAATTTTGCCGAGGTCAAGACTCACAAATACATGAGCTATAATCCATAATTTTTTGCCATTTTTAGGTCTATGGGCAAATAATTTCGTGGAGTCCAATATTCAAGATTTCAAGAGCTATAACCCATGATCATAAAACATTTTTAGTCATTTCGAGCCATTAGTAAATAAACTCGCGGTGTCCAAATTACACAATTTCATGTGCTGTAAGCCATGATTTTTGGCCATTTTCATCAATTTCGACCTATTGGCAACTAATTCTCATGAACCAAACTTCACTATTTCCCGAGCAATATAACCCAAGATTTTCAGCCATTTTTTGTAGTTTTGACCCATTGTCAAATAATTTCATGATGGAAAAATTCATGATTTTCGAGCTATAACCCATGGTTATTAGCCATTTTAGTTGTTTTAAACCAATGACAAATAATTTCATGTTGCAAAATTTCACGATTATCGAGCTATAACCCATGGTTATTAGCCATTTTAGTTGTTTCAAACCGTAGGCAAAATAATTTCGTTGAGGCCAAAATTTATAATTTTGTGAGCTATAGCCCATGATTTTGTTCCATTTTTATTTATTTTGATCAATCAGCAAATTATTTTCAGTGGCCAAAATTCATGATTTTGTGAGCTATAATGATCCAAAATTCAAGATTTCCTGAGCAACAACCCATGATTTTTAGCCATTTTCATCAATTTCGACCTATTGGCAAATAATTTTGTAGTGGCCAAAATTCATGATTTCATGAGCTATAACCCACTATTGTTTACCATTTTTAGTCATTTAGAAACAGTAGTAAATAATTTTACATAGTGCAAACTTCATGATTTCATGAGTTATCACTCCTGATTTTTGGTCTTTTTCACTCACTTAAACCCATTAGCAAATAATTTCACCAAGTCTAATTCTCACTATTTCATGAGCTATAACCCATAATTTTTTGTCATATCTAGTTCTTTCGACCCATTAAAAAATAATTTCACAGAGTACAAAATTTACAATTATATGAGTTCAGACCTATGATTTTTGGTCATTTTCTGTAGTTGCAACTCATAGGCAAATAATTTCGTTGAGGCCAAAATTTACGATTTTATAAGCTATAATCCACGATTACTAGCCATTTTTAATCATTTCAACCAATTAGGTAATAAATTTTTTGGTAGGCAAAATAATTCATGGTAGCCAATATTAAAGAACTATAAATCACGACTATTGAAGATTTTTTACCATTTTCAGTCACTTCGACGCAATGGCAATTAATTTCGTGGTAGCCAATATTCAAGAACTATAAACAATGACTATTGGCAATTTTTTAGTTGTTTTGACCCATTGGCAAAAAATTTTATCCAGGTCAAGATTCACAAATTCATGAGCTATAATCTGAGAATTTTAGCTATTTTTAGTAATTTCACCCCATGGGCAAATAATTTTGTGGAGTCCAAAATTTATGATTTCAAGAGCTATAACCCATGATTATATGATATTTTTAGTCATTTTGAGCTATTGATAAATAAATTTGCAGTGTCCAAATTACACGATTTCATGAGCTATAACCCTTAATTTTTGGCCATTTTTATTTATTTCGACCCATTGGCGAATAATTCGCATGGACAAACTTCACTATTTCCTGAGCTATATAACCCACGATTTTTGACCATTTTTAGTAGTTTTGACCTATAGTCAAATAATTTCATGTTGCAAAATTTCACGATTATCTGAGCTATAACCCAAGATTTTGGCTATTTTTATTCATTTTGATCCCTTGGCAAATAATTTCGTGGTGGGCAAAATTCACAATTTCATCAATTATAACCAATGGTTATTGGCTATTTTTAGTTGTTTTAAACCAATGACAAATAATTTTATGAAGGCAAAAATTCAGGATTTCATAAGCTAAAATCCATCGTTTTTACACTTTTGAGTTATTTTGACCTATTGGCAAAAATTTTCGCAGAGGCTAAAATTCACGATTTTATGCGCTATGACCCATGATTTTTGTTCATTTTTAGTTATTTTGACCCATTGATAAATAATTTTGTGGAGACTAAAATTTACAATTTCTTGAGCTATAACTCATGATGTTTTTTAATTTTTAGTCACTAATACACATTGGCAAATAATTTTGTAGTGGCCAAAATTCATGATTTCATGAGTTATACCCATGTATTTTTGAAAATTTTTAGTTGTTTCAATTCATTGACTAATTATTTTGCAATGGCCAAAATGCATGAATTCGTGAGAAATAACCCATGATTTTTTATGAGTTTTAGTCATTTTGATCTATTAGCAAATTATTTCGCTGTGGCAAAAAGTGATGATTTCATGAGCTATGACCCACGATTTTTGGCCATTTTTAATTTTTTCAACCTGTTGTTGAATTATTTCATATTGGCTGATGGGGTAAAAATGGGATTACCTTTAAGTTGCAAGTATACAACCTTGATCAAGTTATAGTATATAAAGTTATCGATCCCACGAGGAACGTGAAGTAGGAGTTATCCAAGTTTGGTTCTTTTTAGATTATGTACGCGACAATTAGGAGTTATTCAAAATAAAAGTAAAACATGGTAAAAGTGGTGGTGAAGAGGTTAGAGAGAGTGGTTGTGGATTATGCACAATAAAACAAGGAAGAAAATGAGAGTGGAGAGATTAGAAAATGTGTGTGATAAAAACGTGGAAGAAAGTGAGTGTGGAGGGATTTAAAGATGGAAGTGGTAAGTGAAAATAAAAGAAAATGAGTTTGAGAGATGGAGAGTGATTATGATAAAAACGAGGAAGAAAGTGAGTGTGGAGGGATTTAAAGATGGAAGTGATAAAGTGAAAATAAAATAAAATGAAATTGAGAGATGGAAGTGATTGTGATTTGTGCAAATAAAAGAAAAAGAAATCAAGAGAGGAGAAAAGAAATTGAAGGAAAACAAACAAATGAAAAGCAAGGATAAGAGGAAAATAAAGAGGGTAAAGTATGGAGGATTAATTAAAGATATGAGGAATCTAGAGTAGATCCACTTAGCTTATCTCAATCTTATGAGAATAAGTTAGATTTGTTAGCTAGTTTCAAACAATCTCTAGGGATCCCACAAATATTAGCTCCACACTTAGAAAAGGTAATTCCTAGAGGGTTCTAGCCTCAAGGTGAATTAAAAAAGAAAATCTATACTAGAAAGTAAATACAAGAATTAAAGACATTGCATGAAAGTAAATTGCATGAAAGTAAATCTAAGCTACAAAGCATATAAATGAACAAGAAATGAAAAAGAAATAAAAGAAAAACCAATAACTCCTGATCTTCATCTCATCCTCCTTTTGGTCCTTGGACAAGAAGAAGAGCAAGGAAATTGAAGGGGTGAAAAATTTTATTTATTGTGTAACAAAGTTATAATTTTTGGAAGGTCTTCTCAATTAAGAGTAACCCTCCTTTCCAAATAGAGTTTTTACAAAATATTTCACATTCAAATCTCTCCCCCTCTACCCCTATTTATAGCCCAACAGAGTGAACATGAACCATTGGATCAAACTTGGCCACCAAAGAGTTGAAATCAGCCCTTAATTCAGAATCAGTTGATAACCAATCAGTTGGCCAATCAGTCGGTCGACCGATTGGTTTCTAACCGATTTTGTCTTTTTCTTGATATTTTTGCACGAATTCTTCTTGGATTCCTTGGGTGTCTTTAGCCTTCGTTTGTCTTCAGATTTGGGCTTCAAAAATTGGTAGAAATTCAGAGGATTTGAGTCATATGGGCTCTTATTCATTAATACTCCATTAGCCTGCAAATTAAGATAAAAATATTTATTAGCAGGATATTTATTCATATATAATAGGTAATGAGGGTATAAAATTATAATTAAATTGTGATTATCAAATACCCCCACACCTAAACTTTTGCTAGTCCTCTAGCACAGAAAGAAATTTCCTAACTCACTTTCGCAGGAATCGCGGTTATATTTAGTGCATACAACAAGCTTTTAAACCCCTGGGTTACCCCAGTGGACGAGTTGTAGTCTCGTGAGGGTTTGCAGTGAATATACCCATAAAATTCAGTCAACTTGCCAATTTAAAGAAGTTAATGAAATAATTAATTCATTTGATATATTCAAACATTCCAATTGAAGTTGGTTAATACTCAAGAAAATGTTTTTATCATAACTCCAATGTAATTTTCTTAAGAAAATCCTTCCATTATAGTTATACAAAACCAAGTTTAACTCCAAATTTTAATTTAAAAGTCTTGAAAAGAACATGCTAACTCTTTGTTTTAAACAAACTTCAAGTCTTTTAATCCATTTAATTCTTCAGGAACATATACAAATATAACTATATATAAAAACTTGGTTAGTTTTTTAACTCTTTATTCTGGGTGGTTTTGTTCTTTTAATCGGGCTTTCTAAGTGACCATTTAGTGAGTTTTGGGCCAATGAATCCCAATCCAATTGGGCTTAGGTCATTAAGCATAAAAATACTCCTTGGGCTTAATTACTCAGTCAACTTAGGCTTAGTAAAATAGAACCACCAATGATTTTAAAAGAAATTTATTTGGTGCCCATTTTCGCACTCTTCTTTTTATTAAGTTAGTATAATATATATATATATATATATATATATATATATATATATATATATATATATATATATATATATATATATATATATATATATATATATATATATATATATATATATATATATATATATATATATATATATATATATGTGTGTGTGTGTGTGTGTGTGTGTGTGTGTGTGTATTCTAAAAATATTTAGATCAAGATAACTTGAAAAATTATTTTCAACTCTAAGCTAAGCATGCAAAATTTTCATTATTTTAATTAAAAATTCAAGTTAAAACTTAAGTTAAGTATGCTACTTTGAACATCAATTTCTAAGAAATTTATTTGGAGTTATCATAAAAGATAAACTTGATATAAAACTAACTAAAGATTAGAAGATTTAAAATCTATCAAATAAATCAATTATTAATCAACTCTATTAAGTTGACAAGTGACAAAAAATTATATATATATATATATATATATATATATATATATATATATATATATATATATATATATATATATATATATATATATATATATATATATATTAATATAATTATATTTAAAAATGGTGAGAAAAAGAGGGAAAATGGCTAAAACAAAGAGGAAAAATGACTAAGCCCACCCCACACCTAAATTTTACATTGTCCTCAATGCAAATTCTATTATGCACAAGGTAAAGCATATAATAATTGAAGCACTTACAGTTATTCGGTCGACTTGAACAATGATAAAAATTCTGTAATTACTTTTGATATGTGGGTGATGGAGTCAAAATTTATTCTCTATATATATCACTTTTTTCACAAAAATTTTTTTACATATATATTTTCTTTTCTTTTTTTTTTTTTTTTTTTGAAACAAAGAAGAATAAGAAACTCTCCCATGAGAGAAGAATAATTTTTTTTATTATGAGACAAAAAATAAAATGTAGAATAAAAGATAAAACAGGAGAAGCTCACATTCTACATTAAATCCTACCATATTCTTTGAAAATTCTACCCGAAATTTAAAGAATTTCAAGATGATATAATCAATGATGTTCTCAAATTCTAAAATTCCAAGGTTTTCATTGATTTTGCAGCAAATAAAGGTAGGTATTATTGGTGTTATGTATTTTGAACTTAGATTTTTGATTAATGAAAATTTGACATTTTGGTTGTTGTTTCAAAAATCTAAGCTCATCAGAAAAGAGTTCCTCGAATGTTGCATTCAAGAGGCATGTATTCAACACAGTTTCCTTATTTTGAAAAACTAAATCTGATTTTTTAAATTTCCATCTCCTCATGAAAGATTTCCTCAAAACTAAGGTCTGATTTATTTTCTTCTTCTTCTATCTCTTCAATCGAGCTTTCCTGGATGTAATTTATTTCCATTGATTAATTATCTGGTTGGTTTCCTGGATTAAAAATGTTGAGATCAGCAGTCAAATTCTCAAAGGACAGCTTCATTTGATCAGTTCTACAGTTGATGAGAGCATTAAAAGTGGCTAAGAATGATCTTCCTAAGATAACAGGTATTTGTCCTTTGGGATTGGAAACAGGCTGTGTTTCCAAAACTACAAAATCCACAGGAAAGATGAAATCCCCAACCTTAATCAGAACATCTGTTGTTTCACCCATGAGAACCTTGACAGATCTATCAGCTAACTGTAGGGTGCATCTGGTTGGTTTGAGCTCCCCTACATCTAGTTGTTGGTAGACCAAAAATGGGAGCAAATTGACATTTTGTCCTAAGTCTAAGAGTGCCTTATCAATGGAACTATTACCAATGACACATGAGATGGTAGGGCAAACTGGATCTTTATGTTTCAAAGGTACGGATTTTGAGAGTATATCAGTGATATTGGCAGCAAGAAAGACTTTCTTTGGAACATTTATTCCTCTCTTCTTAGTGCATAATTCCTTCAAAAATTTTGCATAAGAAGGAATTTATTCAATTATATCTAGGAGAGAAATATTGACCTTAACTTGCTTGAAAATTTCTAAGATCTTCTTCTCCTGAGGGGAGTATTTCCTAGGCCTGAGTCTATCTGGATAGGGAGCAACTGGTTTAAACCTATCAAAATTAGGCTCAGTTCGTGTTCGTTCGATTCACAGAATCGGGTGATCACGAATGGAGTTATCAGAAGGAGAGAGAATTTGTTCTAGCTCAAGGGTTTGACTTGGAGGCATTCTAACTTGATTATCGACTTTCCTTCCCGACCAGAGTGAATACACTATAACCCACGATGATTAGCCTTTTTTAGTAATTTCGACCCATTGGCTAATAAAACTTGTGGTAGCCAAAATTCACTATTTCAGGAGCTATAACCCATAATTATTGCATATTTTTAGTTGATAAAACCATTTGCCAAAAATTTCATGATGGAAAAAATACTTGACTTCTTGAGCTATAACCATCTATTTTTTACCATTTTAGTCATTTCAACCCATTAGCAAATAATTTCGTGGTAGTTAATATTTATGATTTCATGAGCTATGACCCATGATTATTGGTGATTTTTAGTCATTTCAACCCATTGGCAAATAATTGCATGGAGTCCAAAATTCACGATTTCAAGAGCTAAATCCCACGATCATAAGACATCTTTAGTCGTTTCAAGCCATTGATAAATAAAATTGTGGTGTTCAAATTATATGATTTCATGAACTATAACCCATAATTTTTTATATCATTTGTTTCGACCCATTGCAACTTATTTGCATGGACCAAACTTCACAATTTCTTGAGCTATATAACCCATGATTTTTAGCCATTTTTAGTTGTTTTGACCTGTGGTCAAATAATTTTACGGTTGTAAAATTTCATAATTTCCTGCACGATAACCCAATACTTTTGGCCATTTTTATTCATTTCGACCCCTTGGCAAAAAATTTTGCGGAGGGCAAAATTCACAATTTCCTGTATTATAACCCATGGTTATTGGCCATTTTCAGTTGTTTCAAACCAATGGCAAATTATTTTGCGGAGGCAAATTTTCATGATTTCATGAGCTAAAATCCATGATTTCTTTTTTTGTTTTTAGTCGTTTCAACCCGCTGCTAAATAATTTCATGGAGACCAAAATTCATGATTTTATGACCAATAACCTATGATTGTTTTTCTATGTTTAGTTGTTTATACCCAATGGCAAATAATTACGCAGAGGCCAAAATTCACGATTTCATGAGCTATGTCCCATGATGTTTTCCCATTTATAGTCATCTCGACTCATTGGCAAATAATTTCGTGGTGGTCAACATTCATGATTTCATTAGCTATACCCATGATTTTTTGTCATTTCTAGTCATTTTGATCTGTTGGCAAATTATTTCGTGGTGGCCAAAATTCATGATTTCGTGAGCTGTAACTAAAGATTTTTTGCCATTTTTATCCATTGGCAATTATTTCACATTGGCCAAAAGTCATGATTTTGTGAGCTTTAACCCATAATTTTTGGCCATTTTTAATTATTTTAACCCGCTATCAAATTATTTCGCGGTGGCCAAAAGTCATAATTTCGTAAGTTTTAACACACGATCATTGACCATTTTTATTCATTTTGACCCATTGGCAAATAATTTCATGGAGACCAAAATTCATGATTTTGTGAGCTATAACCCATGGTTTAAGGCTATTTTTGTCGTTTCGACTGTTGTCAAATAATTTCACGGTGGCCAAAACTCATAATTTCCTAAGCTACAATCCACAATTTTTGGCTATTTTTAGTCGTTTTGACCCCATGGCACGCAATTTCATGGAGGACAAAATTCACTATTTTATGAGTTATAACCCATGATTATTAGCCATTTTAGTTGTTTTGAACCAATGGCAAATTTCACAATTTCATGAGCTCTAATCCGAGATTTTTGGGCATTTTTAGTCGTTTTGACCCATAGATAAATAATTTTATGGAGTTTAAAATTCACAATTTCATGAGGTATTATAACCCATGATTTTTGGCCATTTTAGTTTTTGACCCATTGGTAATAATTTTATGGAGGACTAAATTCACGACTTTATAAGCTATAACACATGATTTTTTTCCGCTTTTAGTAATTTATACCCATTGGCAAATAGTTTCATAGAGGCTAAAATTCACGATTTCATGAACTATAATCCATGATTTTTTCCATTTATAGTCATTTTGACCTAGTGGCAAATAATTTCGTGGTGGCCAAAATTCATGATTTCGTGAGCTGTAACTAAAGATTTTTTGCCATTTTTATCCATTGGCAATTATTTCACATTGGCCAAAAGTCATGATTTTGTGAGCTTTAACCCATAATTTTTGGCCATTTTTAATTATTTTAACCCGCTATCAAATTATTTCGCGGTGGCCAAAAGTCATAATTTCGTAAGTTTTAACACACGATCATTGACCATTTTTATTCATTTTGACCCATTGGCAAGTAATTCTGCGGACACCAAACTTTACTATTTTGTGAGCTATAACCCATGGTTTAAGGCTATTTTTTGTCGTTTCGACCTGTTGTCAAATAATTTCACGGTGGCCAAAACTCATAATTTCCTAAGCTACAATCCACAATTTTTGGCTATTTTTAGTCGTTTTGACCCCATGGCACGCAATTTCATGGAGGACAAAATTCACTATTTTATGAGTTATAACCCGTGATTATTAGCCATTTTTAGTTGTTTTGAACCAATGGCAAATTTCACAATTTCATGAGCTCTAATCCGAGATTTTTGGGCATTTTTAGTCGTTTCAGCCCATAGATAAATAATTTTATGGAGTTTAAAATTCACAATTTCATGAGGTATTATAACCCATGATTTTTGGCCATTTTTAGTTTTTTTGACCCATTGGTAATAATTTTGCGGAGGACGAAATTCACGACTTTATAAGCTATAACACATGATTTTTTTTCCGCTTTTAGTAATTTATACCCATTGGCAAATAGTTTCATAGAGGCTAAAATTCACGATTTCATGAACTATAATCCATGATTTTTTCCATTTATAGTCATTTTGACCTAGTGGCAAATAATTTCGTGGTGGCCAAAATTCATGATTTCGTGAGTCATGACCTAAAGTTTTGGCCATTTTTAGTCATTTTGACCCATTGGCAAATAGTTTCATAGAGGCTAAAATTCACGATTTTATGAGCTATAACCCATGATTTTTGGCCATTTTAATTATTTTAACCAGCTATCAAATTATTTCGCGGTGGCCAAAAGTCATAATTTCGTAAGTTTTAACACACGATCATTGACCATTTTTATTCATTTTGACCCATTGGCAAGTAATTCTGCGGACACCAAACTTTACTATTTTGTGAGCTATAACCCATGGTTTAAGGCTATTTTTTGTCGTTTCGACCTGTTGTCAAATAATTTCACGGTGGCCAAAACTCATAATTTCCTAAGCTACAATCCACAATTTTTGGCTATTTTTAGTCGTTTTGACCCCATGGCACGCAATTTCATGGAGGACAAAATTCACTATTTTATGAGTTATAACCCGTGATTATTAGCCATTTTTAGTTGTTTTGAACCAATGGCAAATTTCACAATTTCATGAGCTCTAATCCGAGATTTTTGGGCATTTTTAGTCGTTTCAGCCCATAGATAAATAATTTTATGGAGTTTAAAATTCACAATTTCATGAGGTATTATAACCCATGATTTTTGGCCATTTTTAGTTTTTGACCCATTGGTAATAATTTTATGGAGTTTAAAATTCACAATTTCATGAGCTATAACCCATGATTTTTTTCCGCTTTTAGTAATTTATACCCATTGGCAAATAGTTTCATAGAGGCTAAAATTCACGATTTCATGAACTATAATCCATGATTTTTTTCCATTTATAGTCATTTTGACCTAGTGGCAAATAATTTCGTGGTGGCCAAAATTTATGATTTTGTGTACTAACCCATGATTTTTTGTCATTTTAGTCATTTCGATCCGTTGGCAAATTATTTCGTGATGGCTAAAATTCATTATTTCATAAGCTATAACAGTGAAAATTCATGATTTCGTGGGCTATAACCTAAAAGTTTTGGCCATCTTTAGTCATTTCAACCCCTTGGCAAACAATTTCATGGAAGAGAAAAGTTCACGATTTAATGAGCTATAACCCACTATTATTCGTCGTTTTTAGTCATTTCGAACCAATAGTAAATAATTTTATAGAGTGCAACCTTCACAATTTCATGACTTATCTCTCATGATTGTTGTCATTTTCACTTGTTTCGACCCATTAGCAAATAATTTCGTAAAGTCCAAACTTTATTATTTCATGAGCCATAACCCATAATTTTTGGTCATATGTAGTTGTTTCTACATATAAGGAAATAATTACACCAAGTCCAAAATTCACCATTACATGAGTTATAACTCATTATTTTTTTTATTTTAGTAGTTTCAAATCGTAGGCAAATAATTTCGCTAAGGCCAATATTTACAATTTAATGGGCTATAAAATTTTTGGTAGCCAAAATTCATGATTTTAGGAGCTGTAGTCCATGATTATCGGCTATTTGTATTTATTTTGATCCATTGCCAAATAATTTCATGATGGAAAAAATTCATGACTTCGTGAGCTATAACCCATTATTTTTTTTCTATTTTTAGTTATTTTGACCCATTGGCAAATAACTTTGTGGTAGCCAATATTCAAGACCTATAGACCATGACTATTGGCCATTTTTAGTCGTTCCGACCCTTTAGTAAATAATTATGCTGTGGTCAAGATTCACAAATTCATGAGCTCTAATCCATGATTTTTGGCTTTTTAGTCATTTCGAACAAATAGTAAATAATTTTATAGAGTGCAACCTTCACAATTTCATGACTTATCTCTCATGATTGTTGTCATTTTCACTTGTTTCGACCCATTAGCAAATAATTTCGTAAAGTCCAAACTTTATTATTTCATGAGCCATAACCCATAATTTTTGGTCATATGTAGTTGTTTCTACATATAAGGAAATAATTACACCAAGTCCAAAATTCACCATTACATGAGTTATAACTCATTATTTTTTATTTTAGTAGTTTCAAATCGTAGGCAAATAATTTCGCTAAGGCCAATATTTACAATTTAATGGGCTATAAAATTTTTGGTAGCCAAAATTCATGATTTTAGGAGCTATAATCCATAATTTTTGGCTATTTTATTCATTTTGACCCATTGGCAAATAATTTCATGATGGAAAAATTCATGACTTCGTGAGCTATAACCCATTATTTTTTTTCTATTTTTAGTTATTTTGACCCATTGGCAAATAACTTTGTGGTAGCCAATATTCAAGACCTATAGACCATGACTATTGGCCATTTTTAGTCGTTCCGACCCTTTAGTAAATAATTATGCTGTGGTCAAGATTCACAAATTCATGAGCTCTAATCCATGATTTTTGGCTTTTTTTAGTCATTTCAGTCTATGGGCAAATAATTTCGTGGAGTCCAATATTCAAGATTTCAAGAGCTATAACTCACGATCATAAGATATTTTTAGTTGTTTTGAGCCATTGGTAAATAAATTTGCGGTGTCCAAGTTACACAATTTCATGTACTATAAGCTATGATTTTGGCCATTTTCATTTATTTCGAACCATTAGCAACTAATTCGCACGAACCAAACTTCACTATTTCTTAAGCTATATAACCCAAGATTTTCAGCCATTTTTTGTAGTTTTGATCTATTGTCAAATAATTTTGCCATTACAAAAATTCACGATTTCCTAAGCTATAACCCTATTTGCCATTTTAGTTGTTTCGATCCATTGGCAAATTATTTCATGGTGGCCAAATTTCATGATTTTGTGAGCTATAACCCATGCTTTTTGCCATTTTAGTTGTTTCGATCCATTGGCAAATTATTTCATGTAGGTCTAAATTTATGATTTCGTGAGCTATAACCCATGATTTTTATTTTAGTCATTTCACCCGGTTGGCAAATAATTTTGCGAAGGCCAAAATTCATGATTTAATGAGTTATGACCTAAAGTTTTTGGCCATTTTTAGTCGTTTCGACCATTGACAAATAATTTTGCAGAGACCAAAATTCACGATTTTATGAGCTATAACCTATGATTTTTTTCCTATTTTCAGTCATTTATACCCATTAGCTAATAATTTCGCAAAGGCCAAAATTCACGATTTCATGAGCTATGACCATGATTTTTCCCCATATATAGTCATTCGACCCATTGGCAAATAATTTTGTTGTTGCCAAAATTCATGATTTCTTGTAGCGCTAAATTTATGATTTCGTGAGCTATAACTCATAATTTGTTTGCCATTTTTAGTCTTTTTGATCCATTAGCAAATTATTTCATGTAGGTCTAAATTTATGATTTCGTGAGCTATAACCCATGCTTTTTTGCCATTTTTAGTTGTTTCGATCCATTGGCAAATTATTTCGTGGTTGCCAAAAGCCATGATTTTGTATGCTATAATCCATAATTTTTGGCTATTTTTAATTATTTCAACCCATTATCAAATTATTTCACGGTGGCCAAAAGTCATGATGTTATGAGTTATAACCCACAATTATTGGCTATTTTTATTCATTTTGACCCATTGGCAAGTAATTCAGTAGACACCAAACTTTACTATTTCGTGAGTTGTAACCCATGGTTCATTTTTAGTCATTTTGACTAGTTATAAAATAATTTCACGATGACCAAAATTCACAATTTCCTAAGCTATAACCTACGATTTTTGGCTATTTTTAGTCATTTTGACCCTATGGCAAGCAATTTCGTGAAGGGCAAAATTCACAATTTCATAAGTTATAACCCACGAATATTGGCTATTTTTAATTATTTTGAACCAAGGGCAAGTAATTTTGCGGAGGCCAAAATTCTATCTTTAGTTGTTCTGAACTAGTGGCAGGTAATTTTGTGGAGGTCAAAATTCACGATTCATGCACTATTAGCCATGTTTTTTTCCATTTTTATTTTTTTTGTCTCATTGGAAAAAAATTTCGCGGAAGCCAAAATTCATGATTTCATGAGGTATAACTCATAATTATTTTTTCATTTTAAGTCATTTATACCCATTGGCAAATAATTTTGCAGAGGATAGAATTAAAGATTTCATGAACTATAATACATAATTTTTTCCATTTATTGTCATTTTGATCCATTGACAAAAAATTTCGCATGAGGTATAACTCGTGATTTTTTTCCATTTTCAGTCATTATAACCAATAGCAAATTATTTTGCAGAGGCCAGAATTCATAATTTCATGAGCTATAATCCATAATTTTTTTCCATTTATTATCATTTTGACCCATTGGCAAAAAATTTTATGTTAGCCAAAGTTCATGATTTTGTGAGCTATAACCAATGATTTTGTTCCATTTTTAGTTATTTGGATCCATCGGCAAATTATTTCATGGTGGCCAAATTTCATGATTTTGTGAACTATAATGATCTAAAATTCAAGATTTCCTGAGGTACAACCCATGATTTTTGGCCATTTTTAGTCATTTCGACCCCATGGTAAATAATATTTTGAAGGGTAAAGTTCACCATTTTATGAGTTATAACCCACTATTGTTCACCATTTTTAGTCATTTCGAAACAATAGTAAATAATTTTACAGAGTTCAAACTTCATGATTTCATGAGTTATCACTCATGATTTTTGGTCTTTTTCACTCATTTAAATCCATTAGCAAATAATTTTGAAAAGTCCAAACCTCACTATTTCATGAGCTATAATCCATAATTTTTTGCCATATCTAGTTGTTTTGACCCATCAAAAAATAATTTCGCAAAGTCCAAAATTCACAATTACATGAGTTATGACCCATGATTTTTGGTCATTTTTAGTAGCTGCAGCGCATAGACAAATAATTTTGCTAAGGCTAAAATTTATGATTTTTTTATCATTTCAACCAACTGGCTAATAAAATTTTTGGTAGCCAAAATAATTCGTGTAGCAAATATTCATGAACTATAAACCACGACTATTGGTGATTATTTACCACTTTCAGTTGCTTCGACCCAATGGCAAATAATTTCGTGGTAGCCAATATTCATGAACTATAAACACTGACTATTGGCATTTTTTCGTCATTTAGACCCATTGGCAAATAATTTTATCGAGGTCAAGATTCACGAATTAATGAGCTATAATCTTATATTTTTGGCCATTTTTAGTAATTTCACCCCATGGGCAAATTATTTTTTCGAGTCCAAAATTTATGATTTCAAGAGCTATAACCCATGATTACAGGACATGTTTAGTCATTTCGAGCCATTGATAAATAAATTTGCGGTGTCAAATTTACATGATTTCATGAGCTATAACCCTTAATTTTCGACCATTTTTATTTGTTTCGGCCTATTGGCAACTATTCGCATGGACAAACTTCACTATTTCTTGGGCTATATTACTCATAATTTTCAGCCATTTTTAATAGTTTTGACTTGTAGTCAAATAATTTCACGTTGTAAAAATATATGATTTCCTGAGCTATAACCCAAAATTTTTGGCTATTTTTATTCTTTTTGATCCATTAGCAAACAATTTCGTCGAGGGCAAAATTCGTAATTTCATGAATTATAACCAATGGTTATTGGCCATTTTTAGTTGTTTCGAACCAATGACAAATAATTTTCTGGAGGCAAAAATTCATGATTTCACAAGCTAAAATCCATGGTTCTTTCATTTTGATTCATTTCGACCCGTTGGCAAATAATTTCGCAGAGGCTAAAATTCACGATTTTATGTGCTCTGACCCATAATGTTTTGTCATTTTTAGTCATTTTGTCCCATTGATAAATAATTTTACGAAGGCTAAAATTCACGATTTCATGAGCTATAGCCCATGAATGTTTTCAATTTTTAGTCATTTATACACATTGGCAAATAATTTTGTGGTGGTTAAAATTCATGATTTTATGAGCTATACACATGTATTTTTAAAAAAAATTAGTTGTTTCAATCCATTGACAAATTTTTTCGTGATGGCCAAAATTCATGAATTTGTGAGCAATAACCCATGATTTTTTATGATTTTTAGTCATTTTGATCCATTGGTAAATTATTTCGCGACAGCCAAAAGTCATGATTTCGTGAGCTATGACCCACGATTTTTGGCCATTTTTAATTGTTTCAACCTGTTGTCGAATTATTTCACATTGGCGAAAAGTCAAGATTTCATGAGCTCTATAACCTATTATTTTTAGCCATTTTTATTCATCTTAACCCCTGGCAAGCAATTCTATGGAGACCCAACTTTACTATTTTGTGAGTTGTAACCCACAATTTAGGGCCATTTTGAGTCATTTTGACCCGTTATCAAATAATTTCAGAGTGGCCAAAATTCACAATTTCTTCAGCAATTTGCCATTTTCATCATTTTTACTACATAGCAAACAATTTCGTGGAGGTCAAAATTCACAATTTCATGAGCTATAATCCCCGATTTTGGCCTTTTAGTCATTTCAACCCGTAGGCAAATAATTTTGTGGAGTCCAAAATTTAAGGTTTCAAGTGCCATAACCTAAAATCATAAGACATTTTTAGTAGTTTTGACCCATTGGTAAATAAATTTTTGGTTTCCAAATTACACGATTTTATGAGCTATAACCCATGATATTTTACCATTTTTATTTATTTCAACCCATTGGCAACTAATTCGCATGGACCAAACTTCACTATTTTATGAGCAATAACCCATGATTTTTATGATTTTTAGTCATTTTGTCCCATTGATAAATAATTTTGCGGGGCCAAAATTCATGAATTTGTGAGCAATAACCCATAATTTTTTAGTCAATTACGACCATTGCCAAATAATATTGCGAGGCTAAAATTCATGATTTTATGAGCTATAACCCATGATATTTTACCATTTTTATTTATTTCAACCCATTGGCAACTAATTCGCATGGACCAAACTTCACTATTTCTTGAGCTATATAACCATGATTTCCACCATTTTTAGTTGATTTGACCTATTGTCAAAAGTTTCGAGGTTATAAAATTCACGATTACCTAAGTATAACCCTAGATTTTTGTCCATTTTTATTCATTTTATACCCTTGGCATACAATTTCTGGAGGGTGAAATCTATAATTTCATGAATTATAACCCATGGTTCTTGCCCATTTTAGTTGTTTCAACTAATGACAAATAATTTTGTAGAGACAATAATTCACGATTTTATGAGCTAAACCACATGATTTGTTTTTATATTTAGTCATTTCGACCTGGAAAATTATTTCGAGACGACCAAAATTCACGATTTCTTGAGCTATGACCCATAATTTTTATCCATTTTTAGACATTTCGACCAGTTGATAAATAATTTTGCGGGGCCAAAATTCATGATTTTATGAGCTATAACCCATAATTTTTCCATATCTTGTTGTTTCGATCCATTGGAAAATATTTTCGTGGAGCTCAAAATTCACAATTTCATGAGCTATAAACCATGATTATTAGCTATTTTAGTCATTTTGTCCCATTGATAAATAATTTTGCAGAGTGCAAACTTCATGATTTTAAGAGTTATAACTAATAATTTTTATCATTTTCATTCGTTTGACTCATTGGCAAATAATTTTGCAAAGTCCAAACTTCACTATTTTATGAGCAATAACCCATAATTTTTTCCATATCTTGTTGTTTCGATCCATTGGAAAATATTTTCGTGGAGCTCAAAATTCACAATTACATAAGCTAAAATTCACGATTTTTTAGAATTTTTAGTAGTTTCAGCCCATAGGCAAATAAGCTTGCTGAGGCTAAAATTTATAGTTTCATGAGCTATAAACCATGATTATTAGCTATTTTTAGTCATTTTGACCCATTGGGTAATAAAATTCGTGGTAGCCAAAGGTCATAATTTCAGGTGCTCTTATCCATGATTATTGGCCATTTTTAGTTGTTTCAATTCTTTGCCAAGTAATTTCCTGAGCCAATATTTACAATTTCATAAGCTATAACCCATGTTATTGGCTATTTTTAGTCGTTTCAACAGATTGGTAAATAATTTCGCGGAGGTCAAAATTCACAATTTCATGAGCTATAATCCCTGATTTTGGCCTTTTTAGTCATTTCAACCCGTAGGCAAATAATTTTGTGGAGTCCAAAATTTAAGGTTTCAAGTGCCATAACCTAAAATCATAAGACATTTTTAGTAGTTTTGACCCATTGGTAAATAAATTTTTGGTTTCCAAATTACACGATTTTATGAGCTATAACCCATGATATTTTACCATTTTTATTTATTTCAACCCATTGGCAACTAATTCGCATGGACCAAACTTCACTATTTCTTGAGCTATATAACCATGATTTCCAGCCATTTTTAGTTGATTTGACCTATTGTCAAAAAGTTTCGAGGTTATAAAAATTCACGATTACCTAAGTATAACCCTAGATTTTTGTCCATTTTTATTCATTTTATACCCTTGGCATACAATTTCGCGGAGGGTGAAATCTATAATTTCATGAATTATAACCCATGGTTACTGCCCATTTTTAGTTGTTTCGAACTAATGACAAATAATTTTGTAGAGACAATAATTCACGATTTTATGAGCTAAACCACATGATTTGTTTTTTATATTTAGTCATTTCGACCCGTTGGAAAATTATTTCGAGACAGCCAAAATTCACGATTTCTTGAGCTATGACCCATAATTTTTATCCATTTTTAGACATTTCGACCAGTTGATAAATAATTTTGCAGGGGCCAAAATTCATGATTTTATGAGCTATAACCCATAATTTTTTTTAGTCAATTACAGCCATTGCCAAATAATATTGCAGAGGCTAAAATTCATGATTTCAAGAGGTATAAACCATAATTTTTTCCCATTTATAGTCATTTCAACCCATTGGCAAGTAATTTTATAGTGGCCAAAATTCAAGATTTCATGAGCAATATCCATGATTATTCTACCATTTTTAGTCGTTTCAATCGATTGGCAAATTATTTTGTAGTGACCAAAATTCATGATTTCGTGAGCTATAATTCATGATTATTCTACCATTTTTTCCCATTTATAGTCATTTGGATCCATTGGCAAATTATTTCGCGGTGGCCAAATGTCATGATTTCATGAGCTATAACCCATGATTTTTAGCCTTTTTTAATTATTTCGATCTGTTGTCAAATTATTTTGCATTGGCCAAAAGTCAAGAATTTATGAGCTATAGCCCATGATTTTCGGCCATTTTATTCATTTTAACCCATTGGCAAGTAATTTTGTGGAGTCCAAAATTCATGATTTTATGAGCTATAACCCATGATATTTTACCATTTTTATTTATTTCAACCCATTGGCAACTAATTCGCATGGACCAAACTTCACTATTTCTTGAGCTATATAACCATGATTTTACCATTTTTATTTATTTCAACCCATTGGCAACTAATTCGCATGGACCAAACTTCACTATTTCTTGAGCTATATAACCATGATTTTACCATTTTTATTTATTTCAACCCATTGGCAACTAATTTTATAGTGGCCAAAATTCACAATTTCATGAGCTATAACCCATAATTTTTCCCATTTATAGTCATTTTGACCCATTGGTAAATAATTTTGCGGGGCCAAAATTCATGATTTTATGAGCTATAACCCATAATTTTTAGTCAATTCTGACCATTGCCAAATAATATTGCGAGGCTAAAATTCATGATTTCATGAGCTATAACCCATGATTTTCGGCCATTTTATTCATTTTAACCCATTGGCAAGTAATTTTATAGTGGCCAAAATTCATGATTTCGTGAGCTATAATTCATGATTATTCTACCATTTTTAGTCATTTCAACCCATTGGCAAGTAATTTTATAGTGGCCAAAATTCACAATTTCATGAGCTATAACCCATGATTATTTGGCATTTTAGTTGTCTCAACCAATAGTAAATAATTTTAGGAGGCCAAAATTCACAATTTCATGAGCTATAACCCATGATTTTCGGCCATTTTATTCATTTTAACCCATTGGCAAATAATTTCATGATGGCCAAAATTCATGATTTCATGAGCTATAACCCATGATTATTTGGCATTTTAGTTGTCTCGAACCAATAGTAAATAATTTTTAGGAGGCCAAAATTCACGATTTCATGAGCTATAACCCATGATTTTTGGCCATTTTAGTCATTTCAACCCATTGGCAAATAATTTCATGATGGCCAAAATTCACGATTTCATGAGCTATAACCCATGATTTTTGGCCATTTTAGTCATTTCGATCCGTTGTCATATAATTTCATGATGGCCAAAATTCACGATTTCATGAGCTATAACCCATGATTTTTGGCCATTTTAGTCATTTCGATCCGTTGTCATATAATTTCATGATGGCCAAAATTCACAATTTCATGAGCTATAACCCATGATTATTTGGCATTTTAGTTGTCTCGAACCAATAGTAAATAATTTTTAGGAGGCCAAAATTCACGATTTCATGAGCTATAACCCATGATTTTTGGCCATTTTAGTCATTTCGATCCGTTGTCATATAATTTCATGATGGCCAAAATTCACGATTTCATGAGCTATAACCCATAATTTTTGGCCATTTTAGTCATTTCGATCCGTTGTCATATAATTTCATGATGGCCAAAATTCATGATTTTATGAGCTATAACCCATAATTTTTGGCCATTTTAGTCATTTCGATCCGTTGTCATATAATTTCATGAGGCCAAAATTCATGATTTCATGAGCTATAACCCATGATTTTTGGCCATTTTAGTCATTTTGACCCATTGGCAAATAATTTTATGAGGCCAAAATTCACGATTTCATGAGCTATAACCCATGATTTTTGGCCATTTTAGTCATTTTGACCCATTGGCAAATAATTTTATGAGGCCAAAATTCATGATTTCATGAGCTATAACCCATGATTTTTGGCCATTTTAGTCATTTTGACCCATTGGCAAATAATTTTGCGGGGCCAAAATTCATGATTTCATGAGCTATAACCCATGATTTTTGGCCATTTTAGTCGTTTTGACACATTGGCAAATAATTTTGCTAAGGCCAAAATTCATGATTTCATAAGCTATAACCATATGATTTTTGGCATTTTTTAGTCATTTTGACCCATTGACAAATAATTTTATAGAGGAAAAAATTCATGATTTCATGAGCATAACCCATGATTTTTGGCCATTTTAGTCATTTTGACCCATTGGCAAATAATTTTATGAGGCCAAAATTCATGATTTCATGAGCTAAAACCATATGATTTTTGGACATTTTAGTCATTTTGACCCATTGACAAATAATTTTATAGAGGAAAAAATTCATGATTTCATGAGCATAACCCACGATTTTGGCCATTTTTAGCCATTTCGACCCATTGGCAAATAATTTTATGAGGCCAAAATTCACGATTTCATGAGCTATAACCCATGATTTTTGGCCATTTTAGTCATTTTGACCCATTGGCAAGTAATTTCATAGAGGTCATTGTTCATGAGGAAAATTTGAGAAAATATAAAATTGGATCTATTCTATTTGAATAATAATGAATACAATCTCGAATGCAATCTCTCTCTCTCTAAATGACTTAGATAAAAGAAATTACAAATTCCTCGATCGGTTGCCGATTTATAAAAGAGAGAAGGATCAACGGAGACCCTTCCCTTTATTTAATCTGGGTTCTTCACGGTGGCGGTGGGAGCTTGAATCTTGTATCCGTTGACGATCGACCGTCTTGACTCGTGGGGCGAGGTTGAAAAATAACTTCATGAGGAGCAAGTTTAGAACTCGGCGAGTTAAGAACTCTTTGATAGAGTTGATTTTAGAAAAGGATTAGTAATCCTTTTAGCCAAGAATGACAGAGAAGAACTTGCCATGCAAGTTTGAAAGCTATGTCGACTTGAACTCTCTAGGAGAGTTGATGCCCGACAAAGGAGGTTTGATCCTTTCATCAAAAAACGCAGATCTTCGGTAAAGTCTTAATATCTCCAAATCTAACTGGTAGAAATCAATCTTCACCGTTCAGAATTAGGAACGACGAGGGTTGAGGCTGTCCTCCAATTTCACTCCGATCGGACTGCGGATGAAGGTCCGATCGTCCGCATAACAATTGCCTTGAAGAAACCGTTCTCTGCACAATTGGCTTCGGTAAAACCTCAATATCTCCAAATCCAACCGGTAGAAATCAATCTCCACCGTTCAAAATTAGGCACGATGAGTGTTGAGCCTTTCCTCCAAGTTTCACTCTGATCAGATAATGGATGAAGGTCCGATCGTCCGCGCGATCACAATTTGTGCAGAAGTGGCTGTTCTCTCCTTTGTTTTTAGTGCTCGGCCAAACCCTTTCAACCCGCCCCTTCTTCAGCTGAGCTTTCAGCTATTTATAGGGTTTAAGGGGTTATGGCAACCTATAATTACTCCTAAATGAGGGTTAATGGCCCTCGATCGCAAAACAGTTTTGGGCTGTTAAGATCGTGTTGAGCGAGTCAAGCGAGGTCGCGTTACGAAAATAGCCTCGCGTGCTTTCTGATGGCGAACGCTTTCTGATGAGCGGGCTGCTTTCGATGCTTGAGCGAAGCTGTTGCGAAACCTTGGCTGCTCCGATGAGCAGCGAACGCTCACGATGCGAGCTTCTCGATGAGCGAAAGCACTTTCTTAAGCGCACTTTCACGATGCTTAGCGAAAGTACATTCGCGACAGCGAAGCTGCTCCGATGAAGCAGCGGGATGCTCGGTGAAGCAGCGGTTGCTTTCTGATAGCGTGAGCTTCTACTGATGCAGCTGAAGTTGCTATAGTAAAGCGCGCTCGGTATGAAAGAACGCTCCGGTGGGCCAGCGGTGCTTTCTGATGAAGCAATGGCACTACAATATCTGAATCGCTTCTGATGACAGGCACTCTGATGTAGCGAAGTGCTCTGATAAAGCGAAGTGGGCCTCGCGTTTCTAAAGTAAAACGCTGGTTTGGCCTCGCGTTGCTTTCTTTTTTTGTTGCCCTGAGAACCCCTCCAAAGTTTTTGAAAGTTCGCGGTTGACTGGGACGAGCTTTCGGAATACTTTGGATATCTTCTTTTGTTTGATTCTGAGAAGGTATTGCTCCTCATTTTGTCTTCAAAAAAGTTACGTTCTGCTTTTGTCCACGCTGGTCATTCGTCTTGCATGGGTGAACTCCGGCGTTTTTGCTTTTTTAAATCACGGGAGGAGTGTAGTGGCGTCTTGAACTTTGCTACGTGAGACTGATCCTCGCGATTTGAGGTTGAAACACGGAGCTGGCCATCGCGTTCTATGTTTAAAACGCGGGCGCGACCCTCGCTTTTTGTGTTGAAACGCGAGGGTGGTCCTTCGCATTTTATGAGTAAAATGCGGGGATGAACCCCACATTTCCAACTAAGTCTTTTAGACTCTTCTTTAAGGTGCCAAAATTATAGTGTTAACTTGGCATGCCTTTCATACTTGTTGTTGGAACAAGCTTTTGGGGACTTATCACTCTATTACAAAGAGTTGATAAATTGGTTTTATCATCAAAGGTGAAATTTTTAACTTGATGATGATTTTTTGAGGACTTATCGCTCTATTGAAAAGAGTCGATAAGTTGATTTTATCAGAGGTGTGGAGTTAACTTGATAAAATTGGGTACTTGTGGTTTGAACAAGATTTTGAGGACCTATCGCTCTATTGATGAGAGTCGATAAGTTTAGGTTTTGTCGGGCGATAAAATATGAAACCTGTGATTTGAACAAGGTTTAAGGCCTGTGATGTGAACAAGGCTTACATGGCTTATGGTGTGAACAAGGCTTTGGGCTTGTGGTTTGAACAAGGCTTTGGGCTTGTGGTGTTAACAAGGCTTTGGGCTTGTAGTTTGAACAAGGCTTTGGGCTTGTGGTGTTAACAAGGCTTTGGGCTTGTGGTTTAAACAAGGCTTTGGGCTTGTGGTTTGAACAAGATTTTGAGGACCTATCATCTGTTGAAGAGGATTGATAAGTTGATTGTCGAGGTGTGAGGTTAACATGACAAGATTGTGTTGCGATGTGAGTAACTTTGTGGACTTATCATCCTATTGATGAGGATTGATAAGTTGGTTATCAAACTCTGCTGAGGATGTGTACAGATTTTGATAGGATTGTGTTGTAATTTGAACAACTTTGTGGATCTATCATTCTATTGGAAAGGAATGATGAGTTGATTGACGGGGTTTAGTTGTGATTTGAACAATTTTAAGGAACTTATCTGCTGGAGAGGATTGATAAGTTGATTATATCATCAGAGGTATAGTGTTGACTTGATGAAGATGCGTTGCGATTGGAGCAACTTTGAGGACCTATCATACTGTTGAAGAGGATTGATAAGTTGATTGCGATTTAAGCAAATTTGAGGACTTATCATCCTATTGATGAGGATTGATAAGTTGTTTGTCGTGATTTAGGTATGATTTGAACAACTTTGAGGACTTATCGCTCTTATTGAAGAGTGTCGATAAGTTGATGTTAGAGGAGTTCGCCTCGCATGTGACGTTGTGCTACGATGTTGAATACGTAGACTTTGTCGTCTTTTATGGGCAAGAGACTAACCGGCAACGTGTGTTAGGCGTTGACTTTAGGGTTATTGGCCAACCCCCAGCCATCAACGGACTTGATGAGCCTTTACCGATTACCGTTTGAATCGGGCTAGCATGCAGATTATTTAAATCCGTTCTGCATGTGACGTTGTGCTAAAAGAATAAAACTCTTTTAGGCTTAATGCTACGATGTTGAATAATGAGGCTTCGCCTTTCTCACTCGAATAGACTACCCACCGCATGTATTAGATGCGGGCTTATCTCTGCTTATGTTTCGAGATAAAATTTCCCAGATTTAAATTCTGGTGTCTTCTTTGATCGGTAGAAGACTAAACCGGCAACGTGTGTTAGGCGTTGACTTACCCCTACTTAGGATTCGAGATAAAATTCCCCACACGTGTGAGGCGTGGATTGTGATGTTATTAATAGCAACCTAGAGGACTTATCGCTCTATTGAAGAGAGTCGATAAGTTAATTGTCAGAGGTGTTAGGTTAACATGACAAGAATACATTGCGATCGGAGCAACTTTGAGGACCTATCATCCTGTTGAAGAGGATTGATAAGTTGATTGTCAGAAGAGGTCGCCTTGCTAATAACGAGACGAGCTAATCTTAACTTTGTGGGGATTACGTTGCGATGTGAGCAACTTTGTGGGCTTATCATCCTATTGGAGAGGATTGATAAGTTGATTGTCAGAGGTGTGAGGTTAACATGACAAGGATACGCTATGATTGGAGCAATTTGTGGACTTATCATCCTATTGGAGAGGATTGATAAGTTGGTTGTCAGAGGTGCATTGTTAACCTGACTCGATTGTGTTACAATTTGAGCAAATTTGTAGACTTATCATCCTATTGGAGAGGATTGATAAGTTGATTTTGATGGTGCCGCCAAGACGCTGAAGTGCTTACATTGTCAAAAGTGTTTTGTTAACTTGACAATATTTAAAATTTATTATTTTACTCGGAAAATAACAGATAATCAACCCCCAGTCTGTAATTATTCTAGGTTGATACTAAACGAGTCTTCGGCCTCGCGATTTAGAGCCGGGTCATCAATAGCTAGGTCTTCGGAGTCAGTCTCCTCTTCTTCAGCTTCAATCCTAGCACTAATTGCTTCACTGCTCACTCGAGACTAGTTGTTTCGTGAACGACATTTTGCAACCCCATTCGAGCTAGGAGATTGGTTTGTAAATTGTGCCGATAGGTGTCAATCGAGCGGTATGTCATACAGCCGAGCATCGAAGAGCCATGCTTGAACCGTTCGGCGAAGACTTTGATAGGCTCTCCTCCTTTGCTTAATGGCAAGGAGAGAAGTGACAGTGATTTCCGTGTCATCTTCAAAGAATCGTGACAGAAGAGTCTCTCTAAATCTGTCCATTTCTCGATACATTCTACGTGCGCCATGAACCATTCAAAGGCAACCCCTTGAGGGTGCCAATGAACAAACGAGCCGCTATGGCATCGCTTGCCATCACATTCCCACCGTGACCTAAAATGGTAGATGTGTTGGTTCGGTGATCCCGCGTCAAAAGCTTGTAGCGTCGGGATTTTGCATTTTGGAGGATAAGGAACCGTATCCCATTCTGCAGGATACGGTCTGACAACCCCCTGATCTTGGAGCTCGCACCTATTAGCCATGGCATTGAGGCGGGCTTCCAGTTCTCGTATTTTTGCCGATTGAGGACTATGCTCATTTTCGGCCCTATTCTCTTCTTCAAATGAAGATTCTACGTGATGAGCTTCTTGATCGGGAGCTTCATTCACCTTTTCTTTTCATTTTGAGGATCGACCCCTCCTTCGTGATGATTCCGCTGAGGTGTTGAGCCGAACATGTGAACTTGAGCCCTATCTGCAACAAGTTGGGCTACCATTTCTCGAAGTTGATCGATGGACTCTTGTTGTGATCGCAGGGCTTCTTGCATCATAGCCTGATACTCTTCGAGCCTCTTCTTGAAATCTTCGGCATTCTCCGTCGTGTAGACAGCGCTCACATGCTCCACGAAAGAACTAGAGGATTGAGAATCTGCAATGGCTGAGTGCTCATCATCAGACTCAATTCCTTTAGCCAACTTTTGATAGTTGACGGAGGATATGACCCCTGTTCGAGTCCGAGTATGTCGGTAAACTCCGTCGGAGTCGTTCAAAGCCTCTTTCAAGTCGGGGGACCGATTTGCCTCTGACTTCTCGGAGTTAGAGATTGATGGTCTCCCTATACTGATCATGTTGAAAGTGACTCCAAGGTATTCGACCTCTAAAGTCTTCTTCCTGTGAGAATGTCGTCGTTTGGTGGACCAAGTGACATTCGTCAATCGGTCAAACACCGATGGCTTTGCTGCATTGGAGCAGCATTGACAAGCCGATGAGTTGGCATTTGGAATGCGAGGATCGCGTTTGAGCACTTGAACGCGAGGTTGAGACCCGCGTTTTGGATTGGGGACGCGAGGTCCAAGTTTGAATGCTTAAACGCGGGGTTGAAACCCGCGTTTTAAATTGGGGACGCGAGGATCGCGTGCAACCCCCTGCTGAACGCGAGGTCCAGGTTTGAACATTTGAACGCGGGGTTGTGACCCGCGTTTTATAGTGGGGACGCGAGGATCGCGTGCAACCCCCTGCTGAACGCGAGTTTCGCGTTTGAGCAATTAAACGCGGGGTTGTGACCCGCGTTTTGACTGTGAAACGCACCATTGAGGGTTGCGTTCGGTCTGGCATTTGCGAGGCTCGTATTCGGGCACATAAACGTGAGGCTTGCATTCGTAAAAAGCGGCTTCGGGATCGCGTTTTGGCTCGCAAACGCGAAATTCGCGTTGGTTGGTCGATTGGCCATCTCGGGGCTGTGTTCTTTGGCGGGCAGCGCTCCTTTTCGTCTGATTTGAGGCTTTTACAGGGACATCACCATCTTTACTGATCAGGTTAGCCACGGCAACCGAAGGGACTTTGGTCTCCTTAGAGGCTTTGTGGATCTTGCGCATAGCCTTGGGGCTAAGGGATCCGGAGGAGAGCAATTTCTCAAACTTGGCTTGATCAAACTCTACGGTCAGAGTTTCAACAGTCGTCCCAATGAGCTTGACGTCGGATTGCGCCACCACCTCTTCATCGGTGAAAGAGATCTTCCCCAGCGGAGTCGCCATCTTTTGTTCGCGAGGAAAATTTGAGAAAATATAAAATTGGATCTATTCTATTTGAAGAATAATGAATACAATCTCTCGAATGCAATCTCTCTCTCTCTAACTGACTTAGATAAAAAGAAATTACAAATTCCTCGATCGGTTGCCCGATTTACAAAAGAGAGAAGGATCAACGGAGACCCTTCCCTTTATTTAATCTGGGTTCTTCACGGTGGCGGTGGGAGCTTGAATCTTGTATCCCGTTGACGATCCGACCGTCTTGACTCGTGGGACGAGGTTGAAAAATAACTCGCAGGAGCAAGTTTAGAACTCTGGCCGAGTTAAGAACTCTTTGATAGAGTTGATTTTAGAAAAGGATTAGTAATCCTTTTAGCCAAGAATGGCAGAGAAGAACTTGCCGTGCAAGTTTGAAAACTGTAATCGAGTTGAACTCTCTAGGAGAGTTGATGCCAGCAAAGGAGGTTTGATCCTTTCTTTAAAAAAAGACGCAGATCTTCGGTAAAGTCTTAATATCTCCAAATCTAACCGGTAGAAATCAATCTCCACCGTTCAAAATTAGGAACGACGAGTGTTGAGGATTCCCTCCAAATTTCACTCCGATCAGACCGCGGATGAAGATCCGATCGTCATACCGATCACAGCTACGCAGAAGAAACCGTTCTCTGCACAATTAGCTTCGGTAAAACCTCAATATCTCCAAATCCAACCGGTAGAAATCAATCTCCACCGTTCAGCATTAGGCGCGATGAGTGTTGAGCCTTCCCTCCAAGTTTCACTCCGATCAGATAATGGATGAAGGTCCGATCGTCACGCTGATCACAGCTGCGCAGAAGTGGCTGTTCTCTCCTTTGTTTTTTAGTGCTCCGGCCAAACCCTTTCAACCCGCCCCCTTCTTCAGCTGAGCTTTCAGCTATTTATAGGGGTTTAAGGGGTGTAACTGACCCCTATAATCACTCCTAAATGAGGGTTAATGGCCCTCGATCGTGCAAAATAGTTTTGAACTGTTAAGATCGTATTTGAACGAGTCAAACGCGAGGTCCGCGCTCGAAATAGCCTCGCTGCTACAGAAAAACGCGAGCGTAGCTAAAGTGAACGCGGCCGCTACAAGAACACGGTTGCAAAGAAACGCCAAGTCGCTCCAAGAACGGGATGCTACTTGTAATACGCACAAGAACGCTGAAGCCACAGAAACGCTGGGCCGCGCATGAAACGCCATAGCAGAACGCTGGCCGCTCCGCTGGGACGCCGGATGCTACGCTGAACGCTGGTCGCTACAAGAATGCGAAGTCGCATACCGACGCCAAGTCGCATAAAGAAAACGCTGGAGGTCAAGCATAAAGAACGCCGGTGGGCCTCGCGTTTCTAAAGTAAAACGCGGGGTTTGGCCTCGTGTTGCTACAGTAACCTTTTTTTTTGTTGCAGCCTACAGTCATATTTGGTAAATAATTTCATAGAGGTCAAAATATGTGATTTCATGAGATATAACCCATGATTATTTTCCATTTATAGTCATGTATAACCACTTGTAAATAATTTCACAGAGGTGAAAATTCACGATTTCATGAGCTATACCCCATGATTTTTTTCTATTTATGGTCTTTTTGAGCCATTGGCAAATAATTTCACTTTCGCCACAATTCATCATTTTATAAGTTATAACGCATGATTTTTTGCCACTTTTAATTACTTTGCTCGATAGCAAATTATTTCATAGTGGTAAAAATTCAAGAGTTCGTGAGATATAATGGCCAAATTTCAAGATTTCATGAGCTATAAACCACAATTTTTGACCATTTTTAGCCATTTCGATCCATTGGCAAACAATTTTACAAAGGGTAAAATTTACAATTTCATGAGTTATAATCCACGATTATTGACTATTTGGAGTCATTTCAATCCAATAGTAAATAATTTTGTAGAGTGCAAACTTCACAATTTCATGATTTATAACTCACGATTTTTGGTCATTTTCACCCGTTTCGACCCATTAGCAAATATTTTCGCAAAGTCCTAACTTCCCTATTTCATGAGCTATAACCAATAATTCTTTTCCATATCTTGCTATTTTGACTCATCAAAGGATAATTCACAGAGTCTAAAATTAAGGATTACATGAGCTATAACCCATAATTTTTAACTATTTTTAGTAGTTTCATCTCATAGACAAATAATTTTGATGAGGTCAAAATTTACAATTTCATGACCTATAAACCATGATTATTAGCCATTTTTAGTCGTTTAGACCCTTTGTCTAATAAAATTTGTGGTAACCAAAATTTATGATTTCGGTGCTATAACCCTTAATTATTAGCTATTTTTACGTTTTTCAATCCATTGCTAGATAATTTCATGATCGAAAAAGTTCATGATTTTGTGAGCTATAACCCACAAGTTTTACCACTTTTAGTCATTTCTACCCATTGGCAATAATATTTTTGTAGCCAATATTCATGATTTCATGAGCAATAACCCACGATTATTGGTGATTTTGAGTTGTTTCAACCGATTAGAAAATAATTTTGCGGAGGTCAAAATTCACGATTTGATGAGCTATACCCCATGATTTTTCTCCATTTATGGTCTTTTTGACCCATTAGCAAATAATTTTGCTTTCACCAAAATTCATGATTTTGTAAGCTATAACCCATGATTTTTTGCCACTTTTAATTGTTTTGGCCCATTAGCTAATTATTTCATAGTTGTAAAAATTCATGAGTTCGTGAGCTATATGGTAAAAATTCATGATTTCCTGAGCTATAACCCACAATATTTAGATATTTTTAGTCATTTCACCCTTAGCAAATAATTTTGCGAATGGTAAAACTCACAATTTCATGAGTTATAATTCACAATTTTTGGTCACTTTCATCCGTTCCAACCTATTGGCAAATAATTTTCCAAAGTCCAAACATCTCTATTTCATAAGCTATAACCCATAATTTTTGATAGTATCTTATTATTTCGACTCATCAAAAATTAATTCCGGAGTCCAAAATTCATGCTTACATGAGCTAGAACCCATGATTTTTTGCTATTTTTAGTAGTTTCAGCCCATAGGCAAATACTTTTGTTGAGGTCAAAATTTACAATTTCATGACCATAAACCATGATTATTAGTAAATTTAGTCATTTCGATCCATTGGCTAATAAAATTTATGGTAGTCAAAATTCATGATTTCGGTAGCTATAACCCATACTTATTGGCCATTTTTAGTTGTTTCAATCCATTACCAAATAATTTCGTGACAGAAAAAATTCACAATTTTGTGAGTAATTACCCGCGATTTTTTATCACTTTTAGTCATTTTGACCCCATGGCAAAAAATTTTGTGGATGCTAATATTCACAATTTTATGAGCTATAACGCACGACTATTGGCGATTTTTAGTCCTTTCAGCTAATTAGCAAATAATTTCACAGAGGTCAAAATTCATGATTTCATGAGCTATAATCCACAGTTTTTTATCATTTTTAGTCATTTTAGCCCATAGGCAAAGGTGGCCAAAAGCCATGATTTTTGGCCTTTTTAAATTATTTCAACCCATTGTTAAATTATTTCGTGTTGGCCAAAAGTCATGATTTCATGAGCTATAGCTCATGATTTTTGGCCATCTTCATTCATTTTAACCTATTGGCATGTAATTCTACGAAGACCAAACTTCACTATTTTGTGAGCTGTGACCCACGATTTAGGGTCATTTTTAGTCATTTTGATCCTTTATCAAATAATTTCATGATGGCCAAAATTCATAATTTCCTAAGCTATAACCCAAAATTTTTGGCCATTTTTAATTATTTTGACCCCATGGCAAATAATTTCGTGGAGGGAAAAATTCACGATTTCATGAGTAACCCATGATTATTTAGCACTTTTAGTTGTCTTGAACTAATGGCAAATAATTTTGTGGAGGTCAAAAATCATGATTTCATGAGGTATAAGCCATGATTTCTTTTTCCAATTTTTATTATTTTGTCCCGTTGGAAAATTATTTCACGGAGGTCAAAGTACATGATTTCATGAGATATAACCCATGATTTTTTTTCCGTTTATAGTCACGTATACCCACTGGCAAATAATTTCACAAGGACGAAAATTCACTATTTCATGAGCTACCCATGGTTTTTTTCTATTTGTAGTCTTTTTGAACCATTGGCAAATAAATTTTCTTCCATCAAAATTCATGATTTTGTAAGCTATAACCCATGATTTTTTGCAACTTTTAATTGTTTCGACCCATTGGAAAATTATTTCATAGTGGCCAAAATTCATGATTTTCTGAGCTATAACCCACAATTTTTGCCTTTTTGGAGTCATTTTAATACAATAGTAAATAAATTTGCAGAATGCAAACTATTTTGTGAGCTATAAGTCACGATTTTTGGTCATATTCACCCTTTTTGATCCATTGGCAAATAATTTCGCAAAGTCTAAACTTCTCTATTTTATGAGCTATCACCCATAATTTTTGGCCATATCTTATTATTTCGACTCATCAGAAAATAATTCGCGGAGTCTAAAGTTCATGATTACATGAGCAATACTCCATGCTTTTTTGCTATTTTTTGTAGTTTCAGTACAAGGCAAAATACAAGCAACGATATGAAGAAGCTGCAATACATAATCCCGTTAGCATGGGAGGATTGTATTTTAGCATAGATAATATCCCAATTAGGAAAAGAATTAGCTATGTTAACAGATGGACCCAAGATATCATTGGTATAATTCATTTCTATGAATGGATTACCCCTAAGTTCATAGAATACATAACTTCATTGTTTGATGGAATGGCCACCGACCAGATAAATTTATTAGAAATTAATAGAGGTCAGAACAAAGAAAAATTACAAGCTATGAAACCAGAGGAAGCTTTGGCTGCTTCAATGAATCAACTTTGTAAAGACCTTTGTGGATAGGGATTAGATAAGCCTGACCCTGATATAGAAAAGAAACTCATACAAATGAGACTTTGTCAAATTTGCTATATAGAAGAGTTTCTAATGGATTACTTTAAATTAGTCTATCGGCTTAAGAACAAGCAACGAATGGACTGGTGGATAAGGCAAATTTTTAGGAAATTACCCAAACCTTGGGATACCCTCCTAGAAGATGGTTATCTAAAGAAAAAATATGAAAATGACAGATCAAGTGGAGATGTTCAACTCTTTACATTAAGGGAACTAGAACAGTATTGTCAGCTATCTAAGACATTTAAACAAACTAAAAGGCAACTTAAAGATAGTAAAATTGGACAACCTTGTTGGGACAAGATACAAGAATATCCTCTAGAGTATGGTTGTACACAACCCACCAAGAAAAAAGTACGACAAAAAGAAATTTCAAAACCATATAATTTAAAAGCGAAAATTCTCTCAATGGAAAAATTCACAAAGGGGATATCTCAGAAAAAATCAAAATACACCTGTTAAACCCGAATTTCAAAGAAAAATGCAATATTTCATATGCCAAGAAGTTGGCCACTATGCAAATGAATGTCCTCAAAAGAAAAATACAAATGAAATAATCATAGATGAAGACATATCCGAATATGGATTGGACCTTATAGAGGTAAATCAACTCCAAATGGATACTAAAATTCCTATTATGAATTAATATCAAAATCGAGAAAGTGAAGCAGTATGAATTTCCTAAAATCTACATGATGAAAAAGAAGAAAATAACATATCGAGAAGATATAGAATTGTCTAAATCGATATACATGACCTTCAAGGAGAAAGATTCTCGCCTCAGATGAGGATATAGAAAGCCTAAAACTAGCCATTCTCAAACCTCATAAAAATGATGTTTATAGAAAAATGGGTATTTTAATACCAAATTTCTCAATAAATATTATTATATTTTTATTGTGTCGATGGAAGCATCAAACTACATGGAGAAGATAGCTTTAAAAGTATTCCTCTCCTAAATCAAAGAAAAATAAACAAATTAAAAGAAAAACATAAAGATATGAAATATCTTGATCTTGAACTAATACAAGTAAAAATTATTGGGCAATTTAAATCTAGCATCAACACACCTATTATGGCACTCTGTATGGATGAAAGAATTATCTCTAACCCACTAGATGCCTTAATAGGAGGATGTACATCTAATCTAGCCAACAAGATTGTAGGTATCAATATTCACCCAGATTACTCTGTTGCTCTTAATGACCCTTATATATGTGATGTGGTAAAATTAAGTATCAATCTCAAAGTAATTGAGATGAAACCAGGAAGTCGAAAGTGCTTGGAAAATAGTTGGAATCTGCAGTAGCCCTAAGGCAAACGTCTACCTTCTTTAGTAAAACATCTAGAGAAGTAATTAATCTTTTTAAGGTACAACAGGGAAAGATAATACAACCTCGTACTATGAGTTTAAATGACCTCAAAATGGATCCTGAACTAGAAATCAATTTAAGTCATTTAAGACAACATAAAAAATACAAATGCCAAAAGAAACATTTATTTTTTTCTAGTAATAACATTAGAACCACATATATAAATTAGCCAAAAACTAAGAAAGAGTCTCTCTTTCAGAAATGATGATGGATCTAGTTCATCAAAAGAACTAGAAGAAATCTTGAATCCACGCAGAAGAATTCAACTTCCTGTGGAAAAATCAAGATGTCCTGTTTTCCGAAACATCATGAAAGACTTTTGTGCCCGTTCTCTATATCTAGATAAAAAAATAAGAGTCAATTATTTTACAAGCATTACAATTGCATATCCAGAATACAAGCGTTTAATGCTCCATACATTGATAGACACTAGAGCCAATATAAGCATTATTAGAGGAGAATTCATTCCTTCATAATATAGTAGACAATGCAAAAATCCTCAAGTCATTACATCCTTCAATGCTAAAGCGACCACAATGACTAAAAAGGTTAAAAACCTTCTTGTTATTTTTGAAACATTTGACATAAAGGAAATTACTTTAACCATCTCACCTATATAATGGAAAGTAATCATATGGAAGATGTTATTATAGGAAACAATAACATAAATTGATGGTTTCCGATTACCCTCAATAAATATATTATAAAATTCAAATTTCTTCCTGACCAGAAGAAATTTCCTATCCCAAAAATCCCCTTTATGGTTCGGATAGGTAAAGAATTTACCCTTACACCTGTAGCACAGTGTGGTGAAATACCAACACCAACACCAATTAAAGAAGTCAAGCAACTTAATTATAATATACCAGCTGCTAAGAATTTTGAAAAAACAATTCATACAATGTTGTCACCTTTATACAGTGATAACCCCTTGTTACATTTTGATAAAAACCCTAGATATTGTACCATCCAATTAAAAGATAAGTACAAAGGGAAAAATATTAGGGTTAACCCTATAGCAGCTAACCTTCAAGATAGAAAAGAGTTAGAAACCCAGATAGCTGAGCTATTCAAACTCAAACTGATTTGAAAATCGGAATCAAATCATTCTTCTCCAGCCTTCATGGTAAGAAACCATGCTGAGCAAAAGAGAGGAAAAGCTAAAATGGTCATTAACTATAAAAAGGTTAATGAAGCCACACAATGCGATGGATTCTTTATCACAAATAGTGAACTATTGCTACATGGAATCCTAGATGCAAAATGGTTTAACAAACTCGATGCAAAATCGATTCCGGCAAGTCAAAATACAAGATGAAGAAACTAAAAACTAATGGCATTTAGTTATCCTAATGGAGGACATTATGAATGGAATGTAATACCATTTGGACTCAAAATTGCTCCTCAAATATTCTAAAAATGGATGAATGGTATTTTAGGACATTTCCTTTATGTTGTTATCTATATCAATAACATTTTAGTGTTCTCAAAAATAAAAGAAGAACACAAAGAACACGATAACATAACACGCCTATTACTCAATCATGGAGTCATTTTATCTCCTAAAAGGTTATCTTCATGAAAGAAGATATCACATTTTGGGAAAAGAATTACATGTGGTAATCTTGAATTACAAGACCATATTATTACCAAGATCAAAGAATTCAAAGAAAATTTTGTAACTTTAAAAGATCTACAAAGCTTTTTCGGATTACTAAACTATGGGAGAAGGTATATACCTAATCTCTTAAAAAACTTCTTCACTTCAAAATAAGCTTAATGAAGAACAAACGAAATATAAAGACATTAACAATAAAGGTGTAACCATATGGGAATTGATAAAATTAGAATAACCCTCAACGATGAACAATTAAAAAATAAAAGAATAAAAAATTTTTATCAACCTCAACTGAGATACATTAGTAATTCAAACTGATGCTTCAGATACACACTAGGTGGGAATCTTGTTTGTATTTCCTCCCAAACATCTGCGCTACCCATTTTTCAGTAAAGATCATTTTTTTGAGGTTTGGGAATGGCTAGTTTTAGCCTTTCTATATACTCATCTGTGATGGAGAATCTTTCTCCTTGAAGGTCATGTATATTTGATTCAGACCAGTCTATATCTTCTCCTGATATGCTATTTTCTTCTATTTTTCATCATGTAGACTTTAGGGAATTCATATTCCGCTTCACTTTCTGATTCTGATGTTAATTCATAATAGGAATTTTAGAATCTATTTGGAGTTGATTTACCTCTTTAAGGTTCAATCCATATTCTGATATGTCTTCATCTACGATTATTTCATTTGTATTTTTCTTTTTAGGACATTCATTTGCATAGTGGCCAACTTCTTGGCATATGAAATATTTGCATTTTTACTTTGAAATTTGGGGTTTAACAGAGTGTTTTGATTTTTTTTTCCTGAGATTTCCCTTTGCAAATTTTCCCATTGAGAGAATTTTCACTTTTAAATTTATATGGTTTTGAAATTACTTTTGTAGAAATTGCGACTTTACAGCAAGCAAATGAACTCTTAATAGTAATAATCAACTTCTAAATTATTATTCAGATGTAGATGAGTTTTCATCTAAAATTAGTGCATATGATGATTCCCTAGTCATTAACATAATGCAAACTAGAGAATCCTCAGTTTATTAGCCATTTTTAGTCGTTTCGACCCATTGGCTAATAAAATTTGTGGTAGCCAAAATTCATGATTTCAGCAGCTATAATCCATAATTATTGGCTATTTTTATTTGTTTCCATCCATTGCCAAATAATTTTGTGGTGGAAAAAATTCACTATTTTGTAAGCTATAACCCACGATTTTTTACCACTTTTAGTCACTTTGACCCATTGGCAAATAATTTTGTGATAGCCAATATTCACTATTTCATGAGCTATAACCCATGATTATTATTAATTTTTAATCATTTCGGCCGATTGGCAAATTATTTTATAGAGGTAAAAATTCACAAATTCATGAGCTATAATACGCGATTTTTTGCCATTTTCCGTCATTTCAGCCCATAGGCAAAGGTGGCCAAAAGTCATGATTTCATGAGCTATAACCCATGATTTTTAGCTTTTTTTAACTGTTTCAACCCATTGTCAAATTATTTTGTGTTGGACAAAAATTATGATTTCATGAGCTATAGCCCATGATTTTTGGCCTTTTTTTCATTTTAACCCAATGGAAAGTAATTTTGCGGAGACCGAACTTCACTATTTTGTGAGCTGTGACCCGCGATTTAGGGCTATTTTTAGTCATTTCGATCCATTATCAAATAATTTTATGATGGCCAAAATTCACAATTTCCCGAGCTATAACCCGGGATTTTTGGCCATTTTCAATCATTTAAACGCCTTGGCAAATAATTTCACAGAGGGCAAAATTCATGATTTCATGAGTTATAACCCATGATTATTTAGCATTTTTATATGTCTCAAACCAATAGTAAATAATTTTGAGGAGGCCAAAATTCTCGATTTCATCAGCTATAAGCCATGATTTCTTTTTCCTTTTTTCATCATTTTGTCCCGTTGGTAAATTATTTCACAGAGGTCAAATACATAATTTCATGAGATATAACCCATCATTTTTTCCATTTATAGTCATGTATAACCACTTGTAAATAATTCCACAGAGGTGAAAATTCACGATTTCATGAGCTATACACCATGATTTTTTTCACTTTGGCTAAAATTCATGATTTTGGAAGCTATAACCAATAATTTTTTGTCACTTTTAATTGCTTTGGCCCAGTGGCAAATTATTTCATAGTGGCAACAATTCATGAGTTCGTGAGCTATAATGGCCAAAAATTATAATTTCCTGAGCTATAACCCACAATTTTTGGCTATTTTTAGCCATTTCGACCCATTGGCAAATAATTTTATGAATGGTAAAATTTACGATCTCATGAGTTATAACCCACGATTATTGCCTATTTGGAGTCATATCAATCCAATAGTAAATAATTTTGTAGAGTGCAAACTTCAAGATTTCATGAGTTATAACTCACAATTTTTGGTCATTTTCACCCGTTTCGACCCATTAGCAAATAGTTTCGCAAAGTCTAAACTTTCCTTTTTCATGAGCTATAACCAATAATTTTTTTCCATATCTTGTTGTTTTGACTCATCGAAGGATAATTCACGCAGTCCAAAATTAAGGATTATATGAGCTATAACCCAGAATTTTTTGCTATTTTTAGTAGTTTTTATCCATAGACAAATAATTTTGATGAGGTTAAAATTTACAATTTCATGACCTATAAACCATGATTATTAGTCATTTTTAGTCGTTTCGACCCATTGGCTAATAAAATTTGTGGTAACCAAAATTCATGATTTCAGGAGCTATAACCCTTAGTTATTGCCTATTTTTAGTTGTTTCAATCTATTGCCAGATAATTTCATGATCGAAAAAGTTCATGATTTTGTGAGCTATAACCCATGATTTTTTTACCACTTTTAGTCATTTTGACCCATTGGCAAATAATATTGTTGTAGCCAATATTCATGATTTTATGAGCAACAACCCATGATTATTGGTGATTTTGAGTTGTTTCGACCGATTAGCAAATAATTTTGCGGAGATTAAAATTCACGATTTCATGAGCTATAATTCATGATTTTTGGCTATTTTTAGTCATTTCAGCCCATAGGCAAATATTTTCATGGAGTCCCAAATTCATGATTTCAAAAGCAATAACTCACGATCATAATATATTTTTAGCCATTTCAACCCATTCATGATTTTTGGCCATTTTCATTTGTTTCGACCCATTGGCAACTAATTTGCATGTACCAAACTTCACTCGTTCTTGAGGTATATAACCCATAATTTTTCGCCATTTTTAGTGGTTTTTACCACTTTTATTCATTTTGACCCATTATCAAACAATTTTGCAATGGCCAAAACTCACGATTTTTTGAGCTATAACCCAAGATATTTCACCATTTTTATTCATTTTGACCCCTAGGCAAATAATTTCATGGAGGCCAAAATTCATAACTTCATGAATTATAACCCCTGGTTATTGGCCATTTTAGTTGTTTCGAGCCAATGATAAATAATTTTACGGAGGTAAAAATTCATGATTTCATGAGCTAAAAGCCATGATTGTTTTTTTGTTTTTTGTCATTTTAACCCTTTGGCAAATAATTTCGCAGAGGTCAAAATTCCCGATTTCATGAGCTATAACCCATAAGTTTTCTATTATTAGTCGCTTATACCAATTGGCAAATAATTTCACAGAGGCTAAAATTCATGATTTTATTAGCTATAACCCATAATTTTTTGTCATTTGTAGTCATTTTGACCCAATGGCAAATAATTTTATAGTGGCCAAAATTTACGATTTCATAAACAATATCCATAATTTTTTATTATTTTTAGTCATTTTGATCCATTGGCAAATTATTTCGTGGTGACTAAAATTCATCGTTAGCTATAACCATGATTTTTTGTGATTTTTAGTCATTTTGATCCATTGGCAAATTATTTCACGGTGACCAAAAGTCATGAGTTCATGAGCAATAACCCACAAGTTTTGGCCATTTTTAATTCTTTCAACCTGTTTTCAAATTATTTCGCATTGGCCAAAAGTCATGATTTCATAACATATAACCCATAATTTTTGGCCATTTTCATTCATTTTAACCCATTGACAAGTAATTCTGTGGAGACCAAACTTCACTATTTTGTGCGCTGTAACCCATGATTTTGGGCCATTTTTAGTCATTTCGGCCCGTTGTTAAATAATTTCATGGTGGCTAAAATTTGTAATTTCCTAAGCTATGACCCGGGATTTTTTGGTCATTTTTAGTTGTTTTGACCCCATGGCAAACAATTTTGCGGAGGGAAAATTTCTTGATTTTATGAGTTATAACACTCAATTATTGGCCATTTTTAGTTGTTTCGGACCAATGGCAAATAATTTTATGGAGGGTAAAATTCACAGTTTCATGAGCTATAAGCCTTGATTTCTTTTTCCATTTATAGTCATTTCGTCCCCTTAGAAAATTATTTTGCAGAGGTCAAAATTCATGATTTCATGAGGTATAACCCATTATATTTTTTTATTTTTAGTCATTTGTACCCATTGGCAAATAACTTCGCAGAGGCCAAAATTCACAATTTCATGAGCTATAACCCATGATTTTTTTTCATTTACAGTCATTTTGCCCTATTGACAAATAATTTTGGGTTGGCCAATATTCATGATTTTGTGAGCTATAGCCCATGATTTTTTGTCACTTCTAGTCATTTCAATCCATTAGCAAATTTTTTCGTGTTGCGTAAAATTCATGATTTCGTGAACTATAATGCCCAAAAGTCATGATTTCCTGGGCTATAACCCATAATTTTTAGCCATTTTTAGTCGATTCGATCCTTTGGCAAACAATTTTGTGAAGGGCAAAGTTCATAATTTCATGAGTTATAACCCACTATTATTTGTCATTTTTAGTCATTTTGAACAAATAGTAAATAATTTTTCAACGTGTGAACTTCACGATTTCATGAGTTATAACTCATGATTTTTTTATCATTTTCACTCATTTCGACCGATTGGTAAATAATTTCACAAAGTCCAAACTTTACTATTTCATGAGCTATAAGCCATATTTTTTTGTCACATCTTGTTGTTTCAATCCATCGGAAAATAATTTCATGGAGTCCAAATTCACGATAACATGAGCTATAACCCTTGATTTTTTACCATTTTTTGTAGCTTCACCCATAGGCAAATAATTTTGCCAAGGCGAAAATTTATGATTTTATGAGCTAGAACACATGATTATTAGCCATTTTAGTTGTTTTGATCCATAGCAAAATAATTTCGCCATGGAAAAAATTCACCATTTCATGAGCGATAACCCGTGAGTTTTTACCATTTTTAGTCATTTCAACCCATTTGCAAATAATTTCGTAGTAGGCAATATTCATGATTTCATGAGTTATAACCCACAATTATTAGTGATTTGTAGTCGTTTCAACCCATTGGTAAATAATTTCATAGAGGTCAAAATTCACAATTTCATGAGCTATAATCTGTGAGTCTTTGCTATTTTTAGTTATTTTATTCCATAGGCAAATAATTTCGTTGAGTCCAAAATTCACAATTTCAAAAGCGATAACCCATGATCTGAAGATATTTTAATCATTTCAAGCCATTGGTTAATAAATTTGTGGTGTACAATGTACACAATTTCATGAGCTATAACCCATGATTTTTAGCCATTTTTATTTATTTTGATCGATTGGTAAGTAATTCGTATGGACCCGGCTTCACTATTTTATGAGCTATAACCCAAGATTTTTGGATATTTTCATTCAGTTCAACCCATTTCCAGATAACTATGCAAAATTAAAATTAACAATTTCATGAGCTATAACCCAAGATTTGCAAATATTTTTAGTCATTTTCACCCATTAAAAATAATTTTACTGAGGTCAAAATTCATGATTTCATGAGCTACAACCCATAATTTTTTTAGTCATTTATACCCATTGGCCAATAATTTTTCATAAGCCAAATTCATGATTTCATAAGCTATAACCCATGATTTTTTTCATTTGTAGTCATTTCGACATATTGACAAATAATTTCGAGGTGACCAAAATTCACAATTTCATGAGCTATACCCATAATTTTTTGCCATTTTTAGTCATTTCGATCCATTGGCAATTATTTCAAGGTGGCCAAAATTCATGATTTCGAGAGCTATAACTCATGATTTTTTGCCATTTTTAGTTATTTTGATCCATTTGTAAATTATTTCGCGGTGGCCAAAAGTAATATAACCCACGATTTTTGGCCATTTTTAGTCGATTTGACCCCTTAGCAAACAATTTCGCAAAGGGCAAAATTCTCAATTTCATGAGTTATAGCCACGATTATTGGCCATTTTAGTCATTTCGATCCAATCAGATATCATTTTGTAGAGTGCAAACTTCACAATGTCATGAGTTAGAACTCACGATTTTTGGTCATTTTCACTGCTTCAACCCATTGGCAAATAATTTCAAGAAAGTCAAAACTTTACTATTTTTGAGCTAAACCAATTCTTGGCCATATCTTGTTCTTTCAACCCATCGAAAAATAATTTTGCAAAGTTCAAAATTAACGATTACATGAGCTATGACCCATAATGTTTTACTATTTTTAGTAGTTTCAGTCCATAGGTAAATAATTTTGATGAAGCTAAAATTTACGACACAAGAGCTATAACTAACGATTATTAGCCATTTTAGTCGCTTCACCCATTGGCTAATAAAGTTTGTGGTTGCTACAAATCATGATTTTAGGAGCTATAACCCATGATTATTAGCATTTTTAGTTGTTTTGATATATTGCCAAAGAATTTCACATGGAAAAATTCACCATTTCATGAGCGATAACCCGTGAGTTTTACCATTTTTAGTCATTTCAACCCATTTGCAAATAATTTCAGAGTAGGCAATATTCATGATTTCATGAGTTATAACCCACAATTATTAGTGATTTGTAGTCGCTTTCAACCCATTGGTAAATAATTTCATAGAGGTCAAAATTCACAATTTCATGAGCTATAATCTGTGAGTCTTTGCTATTTTAGTTATTTTATTCCATAGGCAAATAATTTCGTTGAGTCCAAAATTCACAATTTCAAAAGCGATAACCCATGATCTCAAGATATTTTTAATCATTTCAAGCCATTGGTTAATAAATTTGTGGTGTACAATGTACACAATTTCATGAGCTATAACCCATGATTTTTAGCCATTTTATTTATTTTGATCGACAGGTAATTCAGATGGACCCGGCTTCACTATTTTATGAGCTATAACCCAAGATTTTTGATATTTTCATTCAGTTCAACCCATTTCCAGATAACTATGCAAAATTAAAATTAACAATTTCATGAGCTATAACCCAAGATTTGCAAATATTTTTAGTCATTTTCACCCATTAAAAATAATTTTACTGAGGTCAAAATTCATGATTTCATGAGCTACAACCCATAATTTTTTTAGTCATTTATACCCATTGGCCAATAATTTTTCATAAGCCAAATTCATGATTTCATAAGCTATAACCCATGATTTTTTCATTTGTAGTCATTTCGACATATTGACAAATAATTTGAGGTGACCAAAATTCACAATTTCATGAGCTATACCCATAATTTTTGCCATTTTAGTCATTTCGATCCATTGGCAATTATTTCAAGGTGGCCAAAATTCATGATTTCGAGAGCTATAACTCATGATTTTTTGCCATTTTTAGTTATTTTGATCCATTTGTAAATTATTTCGCGGTGGCCAAAAGTAATATAACCCACGATTTTTGGCCATTTTAGTCGATTTGACCCTTAGCAAACAATTTCGCAAAGGGCAAAATTCTCAATTTCATGAGTTATAGCCACGATTATTGGCCATTTTTAGTCATTTCGATCCAATCGTATATCATTTTGTAGAGTGCAAACTTCACAATGTCATGAGTTAGAACTCACGATTTTTGGTCATTTTCACTCGTTTCAACCCATTGGCAAATAATTTCGCAAAGTCAAAACTTTACTATTTTTTGAGCTAAACCAATTCTTGGCCATATCTTGTTCTTTCAACCCATCGAAAAATAATTTTGCAAAGTTCAAAATTAACGATTACATGAGCTATGACCCATAATGTTTTACTATTTTTAGTAGTTTCAGTCCATAGGTAAATAATTTTGATGAAGCTAAAATTTACGATTACAAGAGCTATAACCAACGATTATTAGCCATTTTTAGTCGTTTCGACCCATTGGCTAATAAAGTTTGTGGTTGCTACAAATCATGATTTTAGGAGCTATAACCCATGATTATTAGCATTTTTTAGTTGTTTTGATATATTGCCAAAGAATTTCGCGATGGAAAAAAATTACGATTTCATGAGCTATAACTCGCGATTATCTACCATTTTTAGTCGCTTCGACCCATTGGTAAATAATTTTACGGTAGCTAATATTCATGAACTATAAGCTACGATTATTGATGATTTTCAATTATTTTGACCCATTAGCAAATAATTTTGTGGAGGTAAAAATTCACAATTTCATGAGCCATAATTTGTGATTTTGGCCATTTTTAGTTATTTCAGCCAATAGTCAAATAATTTTGTGTAGTCTAAAGTTTACGATTTCAAGAGCTATAGCCCATGATCATAAGATATTTTTAGTCATTTCGAGCCATTGGTAAATAAATTTGTTGTGTCAAAATTATATGATTTCATGAGCTATGACCCATGATTTTTGGCCATTTTAATTTGTTTCAACCCATTGGCAACTAATTTGCATGGACCAAACTTCAATATTTCTTAAGCTATTAACCCACAACTTTTAGCCATTTTTAGTCATTTTGACCTGTTGTCAAATAATTTTCATAGAGGTCAAAATTCATGATTTCATAAGCTATAACCCAAGATATTTGGCCATTTATGGTCATTTTTACTCCTTGGCAAACAATTTTGCGATGGAAAAAATTCACAATTTTATGAATTATAGCCCATGATTATTGGCCATTTTTATTTATTTCGAACCAATGGCAAATAATTTTGTGTATGTGAAAATTCATGTTTCATAAGCTAAAACCCATGATTTGTTTTCTATTTTTTATCATTTCGACCTGTTGGCAAGTAATTTTGCGGAGGCCAAAATTTATAATTTCATGAGTTATGACTCATGATTTTTGGCCATTTTAGTCATTTTGAATCCATTAATAAATAATTTTACGGAGGGTAAAATTCATGAATTAATGAGCTATAACCCTTGATTTTTTTCCATTTGTAATCAATTCGACCCATGGGCAAATAATTTTGTGTTGGCCAAAATTTATGATTTCATGAGCTATATAATCCATGATTTTTTTACCATTTTTAATCTTTTCGATCCACTGGTAAATTATTTCACGTTGAACAAAATTCAAGATTTCGTGAGCTATAACACACGATCTTTGGCTATTTTTAGTTATTTTGACCATTTATCAAATAATTTCATGGTGGCCATAATGCACAATTTCCTGAGCTGTAACACATGATTTTCAACCATTTTTTATCATTTCAACCCCTTGGCAAATAATTTTACAATGGTAATTTAAGATTTCATGAGTTATAACCCATGACTATTGGCCATTTTTAGTCATTTTGAACCAATAGTAAATAATTTTGCAGAGTGCAAACTTTATGATTTCATGAATTATAACTCATGATTTTTGGCTACTTTTAGTCGTTTCAACCCATTTGCAAATAACTTCACGGAGTCCAAACTTCATGATTTCATGAGTTATAACCCACAAATTTTGGCCATTTCTAATCATTTCTACCCATTGAAAAATAATTTTGAGGAGTACAAAATCCACAGTTACATGGGCTATAACCCATAATTTTTTCCAATTTTGAGCAGTTTCAGCACGAAAGCAAATAATCTCGCTAAAGCCAAAATTTACGATTGCATGAGCTATAACCCACGATTTTTAGTTATTTTCAATCTTTCGATCCATTGGCTAATAAAATTTACAGAGGTTAAAATTCATGATTTTCTGAGCTATAACTCATGATTTTTTGGGCTTTGTTAGCAGTTTTGACTCGTTGGCAAGCAATTTTACATAGAGCAAAATTCACAATTTCATGTGTTATAACCCACAATTATTCGATATTTTTAGTTGTTTCGAACCAAAAGTAAATAATTTTATGGAGTCCAAACATCTCGATTTCATGAGCTATAACTCACGATTTTTGGCTATTTTAGTCATTTCAATCCAATTGTAAATAATTTTGCAAAATCCAAGTTTCACAATTCATGAGCTATAATTCATGATTTTTGGTCATTTGTAGTCAATTTGACCCATTAGCAAATAATATCGTAAGGCCAAAATTTATAATTTCACAAGCTATAACCCATAATTACTAGCTATTTTATTCGATTTGACCCATTAGCACATAATTCGATGGGAACAAAAATTCACGATTTTGGAAGCTATAACCCGTGAATTTTTTTTAATTTAGTTGTTTAGACCCATTATCAAATAATTTCGTAGTGGTCAAAATTCATAATTTTATGAGCTATAACTCAGGATCTTTGGACATTTTAGTCATTTGGAGCTATTGATAAATAAATTTGGAAAGTTTAACTTCACGATTTTATGAACTATAGCCCATGATTTTTACCATTTTTAGTAGTTTATGCCCATAGGTAAATAATTTCGTTGAGGCCAAAATTTATGATTTCATGAGCTATAACCCATAATTTTTAGCCATTTTAGTCATTTTAACTTGTTACTTTTATGTAGCTAAAAATCACGATTTCATGAGCTATAAGTCTGCGATTATTGGCCATTTTAGTTATTTCGATCCATTTGCAAATAACTTTGTAGTAGCCAAAATTCACGATTTCATGAGCTATAAGTCATGATTATTGGCCATTTTATTCATTTTGACCCTTTGCCAAATAATTTCACAGGCCAAAATTCACGATTTCATGAGCTATAACCCATGATTATTGGCCATTTTATTCATTTTGACCCTTTGCCAAATAATTTCACAGGCCAAAATTCACGATTTCGTGAGCTTTAACCTATAATTTTTTACCATTTTTAATTATTTCATCCCAAAGGCAAATAAGTTCATGGAGATCAAAATTCATGATTCCATGAACTATAACCCATGATCATTGGACATTTTTAATCATTTTGAGCCATTGGTAAATAAATTTATGGAGTCGAAACTCCACGAATTCATAATTCATAACCCACGATATTTTGCCATTTTCATTCATTTCAACCCATTGTCAAATAATTTTGCAGAGTGCAAACTTTATGATTTCATGAGCTATAATCCATGATTTTTACCATTTTAATCATTTTGACCCATTTGGCAAATAATTTTATGGTAGTCAAAATTCAAGATTTCATGAGCTATAAGTCATGATTATTGGCCATTTTAGTTATTTCGATCCATTTGCAAATAACTTTGTAGTAGCCAAAATTCACGATTTCGTGAGCTGTAATCTGTGATTTTTTACCATTTTTAATCATTTTGACCCATTTGGCAAATAATTTTATGGTAGTCAAAATTCAAGATTTCATGAGCTATAACCCATGATTATTGGCCATTTTTATTCATTTTGACCCTTTGCCAAATAATTTCACAGGCCAAAATTCACGATTTCGTGAGCTTTAACCTATAATTTTTTACCATTTTTAATTATTTCATCCCAAAGGCAAATAAGTTCATGGAGATCAAAATTCATGATTCCATGAACTATAACCCATGATCATTGGACATTTTTAATCATTTTGAGCCATTGGTAAATAAATTTATGGAGTCAAACTCCACGAATTCATAATTCATAACCCACGATATTTTGCCATTTTCATTCATTTCAACCCATTGTCAAATAATTTTGCAGCTTGCCAAATTCATGATTTCTTGAGCTATAATCATGATTTTTAGCCATTTTATTCATTTTAGACCCCATGGAAAATAATTTCGCTAGGGAAATTTTAAAATTTTATGAGTTATAACCCATGATTATTGGCCAATTTTAGTTATTTCGATCCATTTGCAAATAACTTCATGATGGCCAAAATTCACAATTTCGTAAGCTATAACCTGCGATCTTTGGCCATTTTAGTCGTTTCGACCCATTGATAAATAATTTTGTGGTAGCCAAATTTTAAAATTTCATGAGCTATAATCCATGATTATTTGCCATTTTAGTCATTTTGACCCATTTGGCAAATAATTTTGCAGAGGCCAAGATTCACGATTTCATGAGCTATAACCCATAATTTTTAGCCATTTTAGTCATTTCAATCCAATTGTAAATAATTTTATGGTAGTCAAAATTCAAGATTTCATGAGCTATAACCCATGATCATTGGACATTTTAATCATTTTGAGCCATTGGTAAATAAATTTATGGAGTCAAACTCCACGAATTCATAATTCATAACCCACGATATTTTGCCATTTTCATTCATTTCAACCCATTGTCAAATAATTTTGCAGTTGCCGAAATTCATGATTTCTTGAGCTATAATCATGATTTTTAGCCATTTTTATTCATTTTAGACCCCATGGAAAATAATTTCGCTAGGGGAAATTTTTAAAATTTTATGAGTTATAACCCATGATTATTGGCCAATTTTAGTTATTTCGATCCATTTGCAAATAACTTCATGATGGCCAAAATTCACAATTTCGTAAGCTATAACCTGCGATCTTTGGCCATTTTTAGTCGTTTCGACCCATTGATAAATAATTTTGTGGTAGCCAAATTTTAAAATTTCATGAGCTATAATCCATGATTATTTGCCATTTTTAGTTATTTTGACCCATTAGAAAATAACTTCACAAAAGCCAAAATTCACGATTTCATGAGCATAACGTACAATTTTTTTTTATTTTTAGTCGTTTCACCCCAAAGGCAACTAACTTTGTGGTGGCTAAAACTCACAATTTCATGATCTATAATCCACAATGATTGGACATCTTTAATCATTTCAAGCCACTGGTAAATAAATTTCTAGAGTCTAAACTCCACGATTTCGTAAGCCATAACCCACCATATTTGGCCATTTTTAGTCATTTTAAACCATTGTCAAATAATTTCGCGAAGGCCAAAATTCACGATTTTCTAAGCTATAACCCATAATTTTTAGTCATTTTTAACCCCATGGTAATAATTTTGCAAGGAGAAAAATTTACAATTTCATGAGTTATAACCCACGATTATTGGCCATTTTTAGTTATTTTGAACCAATGGCAAATAATTTTTCGGTGGCCAAAATTCACAATTTTAGGAGCTATAAGCCATAATTTTTTTCCATTTTAAGTCATTTTGTCCCATTGGCATATAACTTCACAGAGGCCAAATTTTAAGATTTCATCAGGTATAATCGATTATGTTTTGCCATTTTTAGTCATTTTGGCCCATTGGTAAATAATTTTGCGGTGCAAAATTTCACGATTTCATGAGCTATAATCCATAATTTTTTTTCTATTTTTAGTCATTTAAAACTATTGGCAAATAATTTTGCAGAGGCCAAGATTCACGATTTCACAAGCTATATTCCGATTATTTTTTCATTTTTAGTCATTTCGACGCATTAGTAAATTTTTTCGCAGTGGCTCAAGTTCTAGATTTCATGAGCTATAGCCCTAATTTTTTACCATTTTTAGTCATTTCAATACATTGACAAATTATTTTCTGGTGCTAAAATTTTATGATTTCAAATGCTATAACCCACAATTTTAGCCATTTTAGTTGTTTCATTGTTGTTAAATAATTTCACAATAGCAAATATTCACGATTTCTTGAGTTATAACCCACGATTTTTTTACCATTTTTAGTCATTTTGACCCATTAGCAAATAATTTCGAGAAGGGAAAAATGCATGATTTTATGAGTTATAGCCCACAATTATTGGCCATTTTTAATCATTTTGAGCCAATAGTAAATAATTTTTTTATAGTGCAAACTTTACAATTTCATGAGTTATAACTCATAATTTTTGGCCATTTTTAGTCGTTTCAACTCACTGACAAATAATTTCGTGGAGGCCAAACTTCACGATTTCATGAACTATAACACATATGATTTTTAGCTACTTCTCTTTGTTTCGACTCATTGGAAAATAATTTCGTGGAGTCTAAAATTCATGATTACATGAGCTATAACCTATAATTTTTGGCCATTTTTTAAAATTTTAGACAATAGGCAAATAATTTTGCTAATGCCAAAATTTATAATTTCATATTTGTAACCCATGATTTTTACCCATTTTTAGTCGTTTCAGCTCATTGGCTAAAAAAATTTACGGTGGCCAAAATTCATGATTTTCTGAGCTATAACCCGTGATTTTTTTCCAATTTTGGTCAGTTCGACCCCTTAGCAAAAAATTTCGCGGAGGGTAAAATTCTCGATTTTTTGAGTTATAACCCATGATTATTGGACATTTTTAGTCATTTCGAACCCATGGTAAATAATTTTACAAAGTTAAAACTTCACAATTTCATGAGCTATAACTCATTATTTTTGGCCATTTTTAGTCCTTTCGATCCATTGCCAAATAATTTTGCAAAGTCCAAACTTCATGATTTCATGAGCTATAACCCATAATTTTTTATCATTTCTAGTCGTTTCGATCCATTGGAAAATAATATCACGAAGGCCAAAATTCATGATTTTATGAGCTATAATTCAATATTTTTGGCCATATTTATTCGATTCAACTCATTATAACATAATTCTGTGGAGACCGACACGATTTCCTGGGCAATAACTCACGATTTTTAACCATTTTAGTCATTTCAATGCATTGTCAAATAATTTTGTGATGGCTAAAATTCACAATTTCATGAGTCATATTCCACAATCATTGAACATTTCTATTCAATTGGAGCCATTGGTAAATAAATTTATGGAGTCCAAACTTCACGATTTCATGAGATATAAGTATAACCCATGATTTTTTGTCATTTTCAGTAGTTTTAGCCCATAGGCAAATAATTTTGTCCAGGCCAAAATTTATGATTTCATGTTGATCACTATATTTTATTACACTTTCATACACTCATTATATATTTTATTGAATAAATATATCTTCTAATAATGTTTATTTTATTAATTTGCAGGCAATGAAGGATTATCAAATAAGAGCTAAAAAAACCAATATTCCTCTTCTTGAAGCCCAATTAAAGCGTAGAGGAAGCCCACAAAAACCAAAAGCCCAAGAGAAGTCGAGTCAATAAAGTCAACAAAGTTTGTTAGAAATTTGTTGGATACTAATCGATTCACTGATCGATTAGTTAATCATTTAGTTTACAACAGAAACTCATCAATGGCTAATTTTAATTTCTTAGAGCCTAAGTTTGATCAAAGGGCTGTGGTTGATCGTTGTATGCTATAAATAAGGGTAAAGAGTGACGGTGAGGGAGATATGTAAAATTTTGTAAAGTCCTTTTAGGAGAAGAGAGCCATTAATTAGGCCTTCCAAATTGTAAGCTTTTGCTTGTAATAAATAAATAAATAAATTTTTTTAAAATTTTCTTCTTCTTCTCTGTAGTTGATAAAAATTTGCTTCACAAGGGGCCAATCGCGTGCAATGTAAGTTTTCATCTTTCCCCTTTTATTTTCTTATTTAGAATTACATGTTTAGGATTTTACTTCTTATTTTTATTTCATGCATTGTAGTTTAGATTTTACTTTTTTTTTAATTTCATGCTTTGCGCTTTAGATTTTAATTTCTCACTTTTTATTTGTAATATGAGTAGTTAATTTCTTTAGAATGTCTAGGATTAGATGAAACTAATTTAATATCTTTTTAGTTTTGAATTGCTCTCTTTTGTGCTTAAATAATTGCATTTAGGATAACCAACTAGAGAACTAATTGGTAGAAACAATTTGATAGGCTAAACTTATCTTAAATGGTTTGATAGTTTATACTTTTAATTCTAGAATTACTATCTAGTTGTTTATTTCTACTCATAAATGGTGACATTGCTTGGATATGATTTTGATAGGTTATGTCTGTTTTAAATAAATCGATAGTCTATGCTTAGAAAATCTAAGTAATATGAGAATTAAAAAGGGTAGTTCTTAAATCCAAATAGGAATTAACTAGTGGATTCTACCCTAGATTTCTAGTTTTATGTCTTGATTTCCTCCATCTCTTTATTTGCTTCTTGTTTTGATTTGATTTTCTTTTATTTGTTCTTCTCTTTCTCTCATTCTTCCCTCTTGCTTTAGCCTGTTTTATTTTGTGACGAACCCTCAACCCGTGGATTGATATCTTTATCCTATAACTTGATTGTTGTGCACTTCTAACGTTTTATTTTTATTCCCACTAAATTTTTTTAGCGCTGTTACCGGGGAAGGTACTTGTAATTAGAATTTTTCTATTTTGGTTCATTGATTTGTGTCTTTTATTGTGAAGGATTGAAATAGAAGAAACTTGAAGATTGAAGAAGAAGATTTGCTTAGAGAGGGGCCAACCCCCTTGAAACGGTGAGTTCTCTTTGTCATGATTTTCAATTCTACCCTATAGTTAGGTTTTCACAATTAGAGACAATTAGGAACTACTTAAAAAATAAAAAACAATTCTCTTGTTGACCATAATAAAATCCACCCTCCACTTGAATAACTACTAAACATGATTATAAATTCAAACAAGAGCTATCTCTATTATTTGTATGTTTATTTGTTGACTCAAATTAAAAAATTTAGCATCCTCTCAGTAGTTCCTTTTAATTCTTAGGGTTGCATTGCATATAGTTAGTTGGAATTCACCAAAGTAATTTGAGCACACACTTGAAAATACGCTTTAAGGGCAAAAACTCCAAATTAGGAAAAGATGAAGGATTTTATCACCCTTTCCTTAGCCCAAAAATCACTAATTCCTCACTACACAAATCTAAACCTCAAAATTCATTAGACATTGGCCCCTAAGGATTGGAGCTCAATAGAAAATAAGAAATTTTAAGTGAACCAGTTTAAGTTTATTTGATTTCGTTGGTATCTAAGGCAAGGTTTAAGGGCTGCGTAAAATATTCTGCATGGAAAGAGTGTCTTAAACGGTCTCTGACCTCCCTTTAGTACTATCCTTACCTAGCTAACTGATCAAGTAAACTTGAATTTTTTTCACTAGAGACGTTTTTGATTAGGAGCTAATCTAGTGGAGTTTAGGTTTAACCCTAGAATTAAGGGTGATTGTTCAGGCGGTTGTCTTTGATTTGTTTAATTAGGTTTTTCTTTTCTCTTTCTTTTTCTTTTTCAAAAATATTTTAGATCTTTTAGTTTTTTTTCCTTCTAACAAAAAATAAAAGATAAAAATTTTTTAGATCTTTTTCTTAGTTTTATTAATAAAAAATACAAAAAGAATTCATTTAGTGTATGCAAGTTTGGATTAGGGATAATACAAAATGTTTAGTTCATGTTGAATTTGAATAAGAAGAAGTGGCTAATCCGAATCCACTCGTTCTTCAGGATATCTGTTATCCTACTAGAAATGCAATCCCATCTTATATTAGACTTCCTGATATTCATGGTGGTAATTATGAGTTTAGACCGCACTTCATAAACATACTTCCTAAGTTTTAGGAAATGAGTCTGAATATTCCTATATTTTTATATCCGAAGTTTGAGGACGTTTATCTTATGATTAAGATTAGAGAGTTATCTCAGGATGCAATGAAACTCATATTTGTCCCCTTTGCTCTTAAGGATATGGCCAAAAAATGGTTGTACATCTTGCTCATAAATTCTATCTCCACTTCGGATGAATTTATTGCCATTTTTCTAAAAAAATTCTTCCCTATTCATAAAATGGTAAAGCTTAGGAACGACATTAGGTCTTGTAGGATAATTCTAGGGAAAACCATTCTGGAAGTATTTCGATAGTTTTACTGATCTTCTTATCCAATGTCCTCATCATAGTTTAGAAAACTGGCGTTTATACCAAATTATCTATGAAGGATTTGATTATTCTTCAAAGACTTCTTTAGAATCTATGTGTCAATAGGATTTCATGAACAAAAATGCTGATGAAGCCTGAGAATCTTTGGAGAATTTATCTGAGAAAATCATGCAATGAGAACACTATGATGATAGAGTAACTTCATCGGTTCCCTCAACTAAATTCAGTAATTTGTCCCTTGAGTCGAACATAGCCTCTGAAGCTAAGGTGGCTACAATCCTGCATCGGTTAGAAGCCTTAGAAATCAAGGAACAAGCTGCCACTCAAATCAACCAAGTTTCTTCCCAGGTTGTCATAATTGTCTATCTCCACCTCATTCTTTAGAGGAATGTCCTCTTTTAGGAAACAACCAACCATTCGATTAGATGAACGCGGCATTCCAGTATCCTAAGAATGATCCATTTTCTCCAACTTACATTCCGGATTGGCAAAATCATCCTAATTTTGCATGGAATCAAGGAAATTTTCCAGGAAATTCAAACTTCACTCCCCCTTCAAATCCATAATTTCCTAGGGGATCCGTTCAACACTAACAATTTTGCATAATCCGCAACCCAACCTTTCATACCAAAATCAACCTTTCAACACTTACATAGTGACTCAGTCATCCAACACTCTAAATTCCTTCATGCGAACAACAGTCAATTGTTAAATTCCAACACTCAAGTCATAGCTAAACTAGAAACTCAAGCAGGACAACTAGCCAGTGCTGTGAGTGAGAGAGAGAAAGGAAAATTTCTGAGTCAACCAGTTACAAATTTTAAAGACACCGGATCAAGTTCATCTTATCCAGCTCAAGTAAATGCAGTTCACACATTTAAGGTCAGAAAATTAGGTTGATAACCAAGTTAGAATGCCTCCTGACCAAGCTCCTCCTTCCTCTTCTCCTATTCAATCTGCTGAACCTGAACTCACACCCGTTCCTTTTGACAACTCTGTGCAATCACTATCCTCTTTTGATGACCGAGAACCTAAAACCGAACCTGAGCTCAAGGTAGGAACTGATGTAGAAGGTGAGTTTTTAATTTCCAATCCTTCTGATAATCATATTTTTATAACATTTTTATACCCTTATTATCTATTTTATATCAATAAATATACCACTAATAATATATTTTATCTTAATTTACGTGTTAATGAAGAATTAATGAATAAAAGCTCAAAAGACTCAAACCCCCTGATTTTCTACCATTTATTGAAGCCCAAATATGAAGATAAAAGAAGGTCCTAGAAAGCTCAAGGATCCATGAAAAAATCGAGTTAAGAAATCACAAAAATAAATCAAATCTACGCAAACCAATCATAGGTCAACCGATTGGTCAACCAATTGATCTCAAAAGAATTGGTTTTATAGTGAGATTTAATCCCCGACCTCCAAGTTTCATCCAAGGGTTCTCATTCATTATTGTAGGCTATAAATAGGGGTAGATAGTGAGGGGTTTGTATGTGAAAAATTTTGTAATAACTCTATTTGGAGAGGATGGTTACTCTTAATTGAGAAGACCTTCCAAAATTATAACTTTTCTTGTAATTAATAAAAAATCACCTCTTCATTTTTTTTCTCTTTATTTGATCATGAAGATGAAGATAAGATGAAGATGAAGATTTGCCTTTATTAAGAGGCTAGAACCCTCTTGGAATGTAAGTTTTCTCTTTTATCTTTTGTAATATTTTCTTTTCTTATTTTAGATATTCAAGAGGCTAGAACCATCTTGTTTTAGATTTATTGCTTTGTAGAGTAGATTTACTTTCATGTCTTTTTTCTTGCATTATTTTCTTGCATTTATTTTGTAGTATAGATTTATTTTCTTGCATTATTTTCAAGAGGCTAGAACCTTCTTTGTAATTAGTTTTATTTTTATTTTCTCACTTAGAGGCTAGAACCCTCTTTGAGTTTATTTTTATTTTTATTTTCACTCTCTCTCAAAGAGGCTAGAACCCTCTTTGGAGTTAGTCTTTATTTCTTTCTCTCTCAAAGATGCTAGAACCCTCTTTGGAGATAGTTTTATTTTTTCTCTCACTTAGAGGCTAGAACCCTCTTTGAGTTAGTTTTATTTTCATTCTCTTCCTTTTATTTCTTTCTTTGTTTTTATTTTCTAAGATGTGGAACTAATTATTGTAGGAATTCTAAAATTATATGAAACTAGTTTGATTTCTTTTATAATTTATGGATTATTCTCTTATGCTTAAAATGATCATGTTTAGGATAATCAACTAGAGAACTAATTGGTAGAAAAACAATTTGATAGTCTATGCTTATCTTGAGTGGTTTGATAGGTTATACTTATGAATTCTAGAATTACTATCTAGTTGATGTTCTTTTCATGAGTATTAATTTTACTTGGATGATAATTTGATAGGTTATGCTTTCCTTAAGTGGGGTTTGATAGTCTATG